>CAUOFW020001724.1:2602031-2665004 GCA_963454935.2 Ilex paraguariensis
GTCTTTTATGCACATCTAAATGTGTATAAGAGAGGGGGGTGGGGGTGGGGTGGTAAGTCTATTCCCGAACGGGTTTATATGGGTATCCCTGTATACGTCCACCGTCCAATACGTATAGTTCATCCCCCGGTTCAAACGGGGCGAATTTGGACGAATACCCGTTTTTCTCCGATCCACTGTCTTCCCTAGTTCACACCGATAGAAAAGAATGTTTGGGCAAAAAATAATCCAACATCAATATTTGACCCAAAAATGATTCAGCAAAGATAACCTAAGCAAGTGTGGGAGTCATACGATTGGAAGAACCCTACCGTAGTGGTGATAATTTAGTCTACCATGTTATACTAACATGAGTCGAGGTTACTGGTTAATTTAATGATTATTATTTTTATTATTAATCTTAAAACTATGAGTTCAAACATCGTCGTCTCTTTCTTTATAAAAAAAAAAAAATTATGTTTGAGTCGGGTAATTTTATTTTATTTTTTATTATTTCATCATGTATTTGTTAGTTTTTTATGCTCCTGTTGTGTTCAAATCAATACATAATTCATGAAGTTGAAACTCCAAAATACAAGCCCTCTCTTGTTTCAAGTTTCAACCAACTCTAATACATACAAGTCCTTGTATAAAAATCTAAGTCATATTTTAGCAAAAATAAGTAAATAAATTATTTAGGATTACCACAATTCATATGCTTTTAGATTTAAGAAAATATTTACTTGATATAATTCCAATAAAATAGATTTATTGTGTCGAAATTGAGTCATCCATATTTCGGGTGGAACCAAAATTTTCGTCTCCGCCATGGAGGGGGGGGGGAATAATTGCATAACCTAATATTTTTATTTAATATGGATCATTCAATAACATCATTAATGTCAATTTTTTACATGCATAGAATATATCATAATCAACCTCACATGGTATAGTATAATCATTATTTTTTAAAAAAATGAATAAAATTAATTTAGACTAAGTCAATTAAATAAATGTAAAAATAAATCAATTCATCAAAAAATTAATTATATAAGTTGAATTTTATCATCTAATTATTCAAGCATAATTAGATTTCATCATACTTTTGGCAAATGTGAAGAGAGAGAGAGAGAGAGAGGGGAGAGAGAACAAATATTTGAAATACATATTCTAAATAGTTTTGAACTTTTTATGTATTGTTTTAATATATTATAATTTGTCTCTTAACTATGAAATTAATTTCATTTTAACAATTCATGCAAAATGTCAATTTTAATAGTTAATGGTGCAATATGGTCAAATAAAAAATCGAGAGCATAAAATAAAAGCATTATAATTTAAGTTATAAAGTATAATTTTAAGAAGTTTAAGTGACATATAAAATGTAATTAAAAATATAATTTTAAGGGTATAATATATAATTTTCAAAAGTTGAGGTGGGTCATGGCCCCTTGGGCCACTGCCCCTCATCACACTAATATGATAATTTCATATTCATACTATCGACTTGTCTTATTTTCAAGTTCGTACATATGAATTCTGAATCATATAAAAAATTATTGTCCTTAATTCTTGGTTATTTAGCAAACTCATAAATTCAAGACCATTTTGTTAGGAAAAAAAAACAACCATTTTGTGAGAAAAAAAAAAACCTAGTCTCAACATGCTTGTCATGAAAACACAAATTAAATTTTTAATTTTTGTATTACATAATTGTTTTTAGTCTAGTTAAAAATTTGTATTACATAATTGTTTTTAGTCTAGTTAAAAATAATATTTTTAATGAATCTTAGACCTTTAAAATTTTGATGGATTAATGTAGATCTGTTTATAAATTTGATCTTGATAGGAATTTAATATGAATCTCAATTTAATTTTTTATATATCGATTGATATTTTTGACTGATTATTTAATTTTAATTTCAAATCTTTACTAGTTATACTTTATTTCCCGGATTCAAATGTAAATATACCAATGTCCAACCTAAGTACAATTCAATCAAAATTCTATATATAAATATACATAAATATTTCAGAATCAAAACCATTACTTCATGAAATTAAGTTAAAATTCAAATGTAATCTAAGAAATTTATCTTAAATTGAACTATGTGATTTAACTCTTGGATCAGATTCTATTTTTTTTAGTGGATAAGCACGTAGATAGTGAGTAGTAATTTCATAAAATATTTGGATAGAATTCGATTAAGAGTTTTCAAATAGGATCAGATTAATTTGATTTATTAATAAGTTATGTGCAGAAAAAATGGTGATCCAAAATTAAATGGTATTTTGGTGATAATCAAGTTAAATAGAAAAGAAGAAATAGAGTATAATCGGACTTTATGAGAAATAATTACAAAACATTGTCTTAATAAAAATATGTGAGTACTTGATGACTTTTTTTTTATAATTAAAAGAAAATTTTACTTTAATTTTTTTGGGAGAATTACACCTAGACTCCCTGAAGTTTATCACTTAATCACTCAGACCCCTTGATATTTAAAATATTACACACATACCCTCTAAAATTTGTACACGTATGACACTTAGACCTTGCCATCAAATCCATTAATATATCATTTAGTAAATTATACTCAAATCCCCTAAAATTTGTAAGCGTATAATACTTAGACCCCTCAAATTTAAAATATTATATTTACACCAAAAATACTCCAATCAAAGATAAAATATCAAATATTTTAAATTTTAAAACAAAAATTCATGTTCTATTGTATCATTTATTGAAATAAAATCAAAAATAAAAAGCCAATTTTTTTAATACAATTATATTATCTATTGTAATAAAATTAAAAAATCAAATAAGGGGTCTAAGTCATTTATAATAGAACAAAAAAAATTCATGTTCTATTATATCATTTATTAAAATAAAATCAAAAATAAAAATTTAATTTTTCTTAAAAAATCATAATTAGTAAACAATTTTACTATTTATTGGAATAAATCTAAAAATTCAAATAAGAAGTCAAACTGTAATGAATACAATATATTTTAGCTATAACTGGGGTAATTTGGTAGTTTAATTTGGTTATTTGAATGAAGAGTTAAACTGTAATGAACACAATATATTTTAGCTTTTACTGGGGTAATTTGATAGTTTAATTTGGTTATTTAAATGATTAAATTAAATTTCAATAGATAGTATAATTGTATACTAATTATATATATATATATTTTTTTAAATTAGATTTTTATTTTAATTTCATTTCAATAAATATCATAATAAAACATGAATTTTGAATGTAAAATTTAAAATATTTGATATTTTATCTTTGTTTAAAGTATTAAAGTATAACATTTAAAACTTGAGGAACTTAAATATTATACGTCTACAATCTTCAGGGGGTTTGGATATAATTTAGTTATGGATATACTAATGTATATAGATGACAGAAATTTAATTATTACGCCTGTACAAACTTCAAGAGTCTGTATATAATATTTTAAATATAAAAAAATTTAAATAATTAACTAACAAATTTCGAGGAGCCCAAGTATAATTTTTTCATATTTTTTAAGAAAGGTATTGCAAAATCCAATCCCCTCACCACTGTAATGTCAGATTGAAGACAATAAGTGCCTACTTTATGTACAGGTAGCATTTCTGCCTTCGCCAGTAGTCCAACTGTAATGACTTGGCCAAGAAAAGACTCCACTAACAAGTAACAACTATCGCTATTTAACTGTCAACTGTCTTAATTATGGGTTTTTGACACCTGCCATCGAAAAATGACAAAAAAGAATAAAGACAAATTACAATGATTCCCCCTTAATTTTTTGAGATTTTATTGCAATCATTACTATTATTTTTACAATTACACTAAACTCCTTAGAATGTAATTACACTAAACTCCTTATAATTACACAAAATTTTATAACGAAGATATAAACTATTTATCAATTATTAAACTATTAGAACATACTATAGTAACTATTAAAATTATAAAATCATCCATCAAGTTAATATCTAACTAGATAAATTTCAAATAAAATATTACATTCAAACTAAAGTAAATATTCTTCAACAACTAACTACAGAACATTTATGACATTATCAATTCTTCAGAGTTGAGAAATTATAAAATAAGAAAAACATCTCTAAAATGACACTACTTTACTCAAATTTGTATGTGACTTACTTAAAATGACTTACCTATTTTTTTATCTTCATGATTTCTAAACATTATTTGACTTTGAGAAGATTTTCTTATCGGGCTTATTTGTTCACCCTATGATATAAATATTTTTTAAATTTTGATGTTGAGGTGAATTATGATGTAGATTTGAAAATTGACGTTTACCCTAGTTTGGTATAAAATAAAATTAAATGGATGAAAAAAAAATGATAAAAAATAGGGAGTGGAAAGAGTTCACTTGTGTGAATGGAATGAAAAATTTGGTGGATAGCTAATCCTTCCCGCCCACCATTTATTTTTTGTCCAAAAGTGGGCGAAAAGTGGGATAGCTGGTATGAGTTCTAATTAATTACTTTTAAATCCTTTGTTGTATGCTACTCTACATGTGAGTTTTCTTATAGCTTCTCATGTGGCTAATTTATGTAATAGATAAATACTTTTTACTATTTTGTCTTTGTTCTTTCTTTGACTTTTTACTATAAAAGACAAATTATTTTTTGGACAAATTAATTTTTTTATACTTGAATATGTTCCTAAATATTATTTCACAGTTTCAATTCAAAACTTGCATATTTCTCAAGAAATACTTCTAAATATCCAATCACATATTTTTCATATATATATATATATATATATATATATATATATATATTTGCTATTATTTTTAGTATTCATATTTTTATTTATTTATTTATTTTTATACCTAACTAAAGCGACATTGAATATTTTAAAATCTTAAAAAACTTACCACAAAATTAGTTTTATTTGTAAGGGTATAATGGTAAATTAAGTACATTTATATTTTCTTTCCTTCCACTTTTTCTCTAATACTAAACAATAGAAAATTAATTCCCTCAACTTTTCATCCATTATACCAAACACAAAGGAGGGAAAACGTTTTTCTTTCTTTCAAGGATGGAAAGTCTATTCCTCACATTTTTTTTATCTTTATATTTTTTCATCCCTCCTACCAAATGAAGCATTAATAACGATCCCGAGTTTATGGTAAAAAATAGTAAAGTTCATAGCATAATGAAATTATCTCAAAATACTATATCTCATATGCATAGGTTGACTAGTATGAATCTACAAACTAAACATATCTGATCCACCCACCACAAATCATCCAATCAATCTCCGCAGGGACACAAACTCTTTAGGAATGGCGTCTACCAACTCATTTAGCATTGACGAATCCTTCACAGGAATATTATCTAGCCCTTAGTCTCAAACCTACGTGAACAAATAGTGGTTGACCCTCGTAAGAAACCAAACTCCCTGTGAGTGTTAAGCAACCACAAAATCACTCAAGGTAGGAAAAATGCTCTATGATACAAATTCGAGTGTAATTCACGTTTATTTCACCCACCCATATAAAAGATAATCATAACACTTTTCCACAAAATTCACGTATATCAGAATCCATAATTCCATAATTCTCAAGTAAAAGAGTAATAGAAGTAAAATAAGCAAGAAATCGTAAAAAGAAACATTCATATTCACAATATTCAAGATCTAGGGTTTTAATCAAGAACATATAATTTTTGGATGTAAAACATATATTTGAAGGTAAATCATGTGTTTATTCAAGAATTTAAGTATATATTAAAAAAGAATATGAAAACATTTTAGATCTATCACATATATGGAATTGTAAATCAAGAACTAGGATTTCTAAAGAAGAACAAATAAATCTTGGAAGCAAATCACGTATTTTATTCAAGAAATGAATGATGTATTCAAATGAATGAAAAAACATTGTAGATCTATTATTTATATCGTAATAAGGATGAAAAAGATATAATCATCCTTAGTTAATTGATCTTAAAGTGCTTTGATGCGATCCTTATGTGTTAATCTTCCAAGATCTTGCCCATTTTCATTCTCTCCCATTTTTTCTTTGCTTCCTAGGGTTGAAAATCATGTATAGGAACACTAAAACGTGGCTCTAGGGTATTTATAGTATCAAAACGGAGAAAATCCTAAAAATTGATCAGGGACATTTTTTTGCAAGGCGTCCGAATGGTTTTGAAGGCGGACACTACCAATTCTTTGTTTCTTATTTATTATGAAAAAACTCATAATTTCATTTTTGGGACAGGCGTTCGGATGGTTCTGGGGACGTTTAGACACTGGTAACTTTCTATCTAGACTTTGACCTATTTAGAGACCGATTTGCAAAAAATCCATGAAATACACTTTTGTGATTTTGAAGTCTCCTTTATAATGTCCAAATATCAGATCAATCGTACATTTGGGGTAAACTTTATGATTAAAATACTGAAGTAGTGCCTAATTTCTTCTAACCTGAATTCTCTCCAAAATGCATTTTAACTTCAGAATACTTCCAAACTTCTAATACACCTCATATCACCTTTTTCATGGTTTGTCAACCTTCCAAATTCAATGGTATCCTTATTTTGACCTAAAATTATTTAGAAACATACTTATCCACCATTCTCAAGTTTAAATACATCCAAAACTAAATTTGACCTGAATGTCAATATGCACGAAATTCAAACTTAATGATCAATCTTTCATAATGATTTCAAGTTCATACCATCATTTTATTCATTTTAGGAGAACTCTTAAGATAATATTATCCTTATTTAATTATAGTAGATGATCTTGCATTCTCACTTCAAACAAATGTAATCAATTTAATGGCTTAACCTATTCATTTTACCTTTAATGAGGAAAGTTAATATTTTGTCATTATAATTTTTACTTCTATAAACAAAATTGGACAATCAATCCTGTCAGTATAAGCAATAGCATTCTTGATTGCCTATTTTATCAATTATATTGGCAAGCCTGATTGTCAAGTTTTCTTTATTAAAAGGAAAGGTATAAGAGTTAGATATTGGTTTTTTATGTAAGGATAAAATGGATAATTTACACCATTAAGTTGCCTAAATTTGACCCCAAAAAAAAAAGGAATTAGTTAAAAATAATCACATCCTAATTAAAAGGCAAGAAAAGGTGCAATAAAAATAATAAAAACTATAATTTTTCCAAAAAAAAATGTATGATTTATCTAAAAGCTTAAGTCAATGAGTAGTGAGTCTATATCAATAGTATATTAAAACATTTTTCGGTTGTTTGTATCTGATATGAGATTCTCAAACATGTAATACCTAATAATCTCCCCCATGTGTGGGACATATCGGGCTTAGTTCTCCCTTGAGTCTGATCCACCATTCTTTTAAGCATCACACCCAAACCACTTTTTACAAGATTCTAATCTTCCAAGAAATTGAAATATTTAGTTGATTTATAGCCTACATAGCAGCTTACTCAGCAGTCTAATGAAGATCCAAGCACACCAAAGGTAGATACACATGAAAGGATGAGGAAAGTTCAAGCACATGGCAGAGCTAGAAGTTTGTTAGAATAGCTTTCATAGTGTATATAGTGTTTAGATGCCAAATATGTTGTTTTCTTTTTTGGGTGTCACTTTTGGGACTTGTATATATATGTGCACAGAAGATTTGTAAAATGACAAACAATTTTTGAATCAATGCCGGGGATCTTAGTGGGGAAGATTGCTTGAGTCCTAGAGGATCCCTTGTAGCGGAGAATCCAAGTGAAGCAACCAAAGACATCGACGAGCCACTTTCATGGAGAGGCCTATCGAAGGAGGGGAGCGTGTAACAAGCGTATTATTCGAGATATAGGACTCGAGTACTTGAAAGCTGACTTTGGGGTAGTGGATTAGTCTTTGGTTATCCCGTGAGATGTTCCCCCGCTCTTTTTTCCCACGAAAGGTTTTTCACATCAAGAAATAACTTATTGTTTTTACTTATACACTTGTGATTTGATGCACACGCACGCACTATGTGTTTGATAGAATGATTGTTTGAATATCTTTACCATCCATAGTTGCGTATCAAGGGTTTGGGTCTTTGGTTGGGAACATCGTGAGAGATTGAGTGTTGAGGGATAAGTCGATAACATCCAACAGACGAATTTCGATGGGTTCAAGGGATCGTTATGGTTAAAAAGTGGTTCTCATTATTAGTTGATCAATCTTCATTAGAAAGATGCAATTATGGTAGTAGTAGGTTTAATTTGTTACTCCAAATGATTGGTGTGTCACGAAAACTATCCATTTGTTCTAGAGGAATGCTACATGGACTTCAAAGTAGTAGACTTGATATTTACAACCCATGATGTCGTTGTGGGTCCCAGTACTTATTAGGACCCACTACTTATGCGATGGTTGTTATTATCAAGTCTACTGTTTTAAGTCCATGTAGCACTAGTGTTTTTTTTATGCCTCACCTTCGTTTATGTTTGGCCACATTGGGCTGTGTTGTAAAAATTGGACCTTCTGCACATTTTAAAAGATTTGAGCTTTACTAACCTTTACTTGTGTGTGTTCACTATTAATCATCCAATAGAATTGCACTCCTATGTATGCTCGTGAATGGTCGACGTCTCCTAGGTTTTATGAATTTTCTGAGGGAATGACACTATCCAACCACTCTTGGGTGAAAGAGACTTGGTTTAAGGACCAAGCACTGAAACTTATAACCACTAAGTTTCGTATCCCCTAGTACTACTCCTCGTAATGAACTACATCGTTGATTTAAGGATTGATATGCTAAAGCTCAAACCAAAGAGTGATTAGCATGATCAACAACGAAAAACACACAAGAGATGTTTTTTTTTGGCTTTTTCAATTTCTAGTGTTTTTGTAAATAACATAAAAATAGAAGGATAGTCCTAAACTTGCAACAACAAAGGAAAAAGTGTGCAACTATAAAAAATCATAAAATAATTGCCCAACTAGAAATCAAAACACTTTTTGGATTTTCAATTGTGTTTTTCATTAATTAAGAACAAAACAAGACAAATAAATAAATACATGCACAAATAACTTAGCCCCTAATGCGTGATATGCTCCCAACTCTAAGTGTCACAAACACTCACCGAAGTGCACAAATAATGCTAGATCATGTTAGGTAGTTCACTAATTTCGAGGATTCCCTATAAATCTCATCTTATTTCATGGTCGTGAAGCAAACACGTCGAAGATCCGAATGCATTCATTGAAGGGTGGGGGATCATGTGCCAAACCAACACCACAAGCACCCCGTATGAACCTTAATGCTTAGGACAAGGTAATGACTTTGAGACCTAAGATGACCCCTCGGTTTAATAGAGTTTGGAGGATTAGCATTAAAACGAAATCAACATTTGATCTTGGTATGGCTCCTAGGTGTTCTTCAAAGAAAAGTTTTTCCAAGCATTTTTTGTGTTTTGATAACATAGAATTGTGCCATCATCGAATCCCACTTCAGAACCCAAGTTAGCAGCACCTTTTAGTGTTCAAGAGGACTAGTTTTTTGGATGGTTTTAGGCTTAAAAACCCATTAGGGGCTGCCCTATTCTCACTGGGCTTCGCTAGGGCGGTATCTTCATGAGTCAGGAAAAATTGGGGAAAGTCTAAATGGAGGACAACAAGTCCCACCCTCTTGGTAGCTCGAGCAGTCCTGTTCTCCACGGTTGGTTTGACCTTACTTGTGTATTTTTTCACGAAATTTCCAAATGGGGAGAATGTTAGATCTCATTCTTTAATTTGCTAATGTCATGGAGTACATGTAAATCTCAACCTATTCAATGGCTTTTGACTCTAAAATGATGAAAATCTAATGGGTTAATTGAAGGGAAGAGATGAAGCGTCAAAATCATATCGCAAGCACTTCGTATGCACCCTCTTGCTTAGGACAAGGTAATGACCTATAGAGCTAACATTATCCGCCGGGTTAATATACTTGGGAGGATTAGGGTTAAAATGGACTCGGCGTTGGATACATGTGTAGCTATTGCAGGGGATTTTTGAGGAAGATATTTTCTAGACTGTTTTGTGTCTTTAACACCGTAGTTTGAGTCAACTATGACCTACTGAGCAATGCCCTTCAGTGTTTAAGAGGGCAAGCTTTTCTGTTGGTTTAGTAAGGACCGCCCAGTGTTCGCTTGCCTTTGCGAGAGTGACTGGCCTCTAAAAGACTCTGGTATAATTAGGCAAAGGCCAGATGGTAGAGCAGCAGGGAGTACCCCCAGAGGTCCCTCTAGCGGACCCATTGGAAGTGTGCATGCCGGGGATCTTAGCGGGGAAAATCGCTCGAGTCCTAGAGGATCCATTGTAGCGGAGAATCCAAGTGAAGCAACCAAAGACATCGACGAGCCACTTTGATGGAAAGGCCTATCAAAGGAAGGGAGCGTGTAACGAGTGTATTATTCGAGATATAGGACTCGAGTACTTGTAAACTGACTTTGGGGCAGTGGATTAGGCTTTGGTGATCCCGTGAGATGTTCCCCGCTCTGTTTTCCCACTAAAGGTTTTTCGCATCAAAAAATAACTTATTATTTTTACTTACACACTTGTGATTTGATGCACACGCACGCACTATGTGTTTGATAGAATGATTGTTTGAATATCTTTACCATCCATAGTTGCGTATCAAGGATTTAGGTCTTTGGTTGGAAACATCGTGAGAGATTGAGTGTTGAGGGATAAGTCGATAACATCCAACAGACGAATTTCAATGGGTTCAAGGGATTGTTGTGGTTAAAAAATGGTTCTCATTGAGGCTAAAGGTAGAGGTTTCCTTCCTAACTAGTTCATTGAGGCTAGGATGATTGTATTTGTATGTTTTGACTCTAAATCTTAGATATATGATAGATAATCAATGAATATTGTTTCCTTGCAAGTTATGTAATGTCTTTGAATGAGGTCTATGTTTTATATTCATGAAACTATCATTTTTGTTATCAAAATCCTAGACCTCAAGGAATATAGGTTTTACATATGATATTCCATTTTTCTTAATTTGAAAGCTCTAGTAGTTGGTTTTGAATAATAAAATTATATTTCTCAATGGTCTCTTGCATTGTTTATTGAATTGCTCCATTAGAAAATACTTATGAAATTATGGTTCTTGAATTACACGTGCTTTGGTGAATTGATTTGGAATATTATTATCTCATGTATGGATGGTTTGATAAACATAAGTGATCGTTGACCAAGTATTGTAAAGTGGGCAGATGTAATTCTTACCTCAAGGGGTTTAAAGGTTCTCTATCACTCATAGTGGGGTTGGTGTCTTGCGAGAGCCAAATTACTATTCAATCACAAGTATCAAGATAGAGGGTTAGTATACTATTTTTGGATTGGATTCGTTATTATCTATGCGTTGGTATATGCCCTTCCTAAAATTGTATATCCTTGTGAGGATCAGGTGTATGAGTGTGGATCAAGATATTCTCAATGTGTGTATTCATGCTAAGTCTACCTTTATACCTAAGATAGATTGTTTAGAATTGGTTTTTGGGTTGAAGGTTGTTTTTACTTATGCATTTATTTATTGCTTCCAATGTAAACTTGAGATCTGATAAATTGTTACTGTTTTACTTCAAACGGAAACATGATATTTTGTAACTTGAGACTAACCCATTTGATCTTGTTTCGAAACCTTGTTCGTTTTTGGGAGAATTTTTCTATGGATTTTAGTGCTTATCCTCTACTATTAACATTTTACAGATTTCGATCTAGAGGAAGAGCACGGATTGGATGAGTAGGTAGATTGGGAAGCTTAAAGTTGATGGGGATGTGGATCACAAAGTGGATGTTTAGGGCTATGTCTTTTTATAGTCTAATTTGAAAGTTGATTATGAGACAATGTTAATGAGGATATTTTATTTATTTTGTTGTGAGATGCTATTTGATTTTGGGATGTAATTGAAGGTTTTTAATTACATATTTTTGGGATTATTTTGGTTCTTAAGCATTCTTAAATAAGTTGGTTTTGAGAATAAGGTTTTATTTAATTTTGGATGTAATTGCCAAGGTTTGGCATATTGGTTTGGATTATGCTTTGGTTTTTATGGGTGATGAATGTAATTCTTTTTAGTTGTGAATTGTATTAGTTGCTCTCATGGTATGTATGATTTTTAGATAGTAATGTCTTCCATGGTGGGTTTTGAGGTATTACAAGTTTGGTATCAGAGTCTAAGAATTAGGTCTTACGGGCAGCTGTAGGTTTTGAGATTTACTCATTGGAGTTTTAGGTAGAGAATGAAAGAAAAACTGCATTTGAATCTATTATAAGTCGTATGCTTTGGACTAAAACGTGAGTTAGGGTTTATGGTTTATTAAAGAAACTAAACTTTAACTTGATGTGCAAAATGGATGATAGACGAGGGTGAGAATGAGGATGTGGAGGTTAAGTGAACCCACCACCACCACATCCAGATGTTATGAATGGTATCTATCAATGCCTAAGAGAGTTAACACTTTGGTACGACACCATAATGGAAACAACAACAATCGTGGGGCTGCACAATCATTGACAGGGGGATAGATGGATGTCAAAGACAACCAAAGGATAGTGGTTCTTTGGGAATTTTCGAGGCAACGCCCACCTACATTCCAAGGAAGCCCTAACCCTATGATTGCAAATAAGTGGATTTGTAGGGTGAAGAAAATGTGCGATAGCATGGAAGTTACAGAGGATTTGCAGCTTAACCTAGTTACCTATCTGCTGGAAAGAGAGACAGATCCTTTATGGGACTCTATGAAAAGAATGAGGAACACTGATACAATGACTTGGGAGAAGTTCTACTAGGTAATTTATGACAAGCATTTTCCTGAATCGGAGAAGGAAACGATGAGTGCAGATTTTCTGGCATTGCAACAAAATAGGATAACCATAGCTCAATATGAAGTTACGTTTGATGAGCTACCCCGCTATGCACTGGAGTTTGTGGCGACAAGGGCCAAGAGATTTGAGCAAGGTTTGAGGCCTGATATACGAGAGAACTTGGTTGCTTTAAAGATTAGAGATTATGGAGATCTAATTGAGTGAGCTACATTTGTAGAGAGACTCATGGAGGCCAATCAGCAGTGACAAAACTTTACGAGGGGAGATCCTATTAGGACTAGTTCTAGCATTAGCAGAGTATATAGGGAAGCACCATGTCATCGCCTAGACCAGGTGGTTGGACAGAGATTTCAATTAGCTCAAGGAGCTAGGGGTTTACCAGAGAATGTAGGAGTGGACCCACAAGCTTACTTTGTTTATAGAGGTTTAGGGCATATTCAAAATCATTATCCGATCTTTCCACCACAGAAAAATACCCAGATTGTGGGACAGACAAATACAAACAAGCCCCCACTACAAAAGCCACCACAATAGAAAAACCCTAGAATGGAGCACCAGGCGGTTCTAATCAAGAACGGGTTTTCAATTTGACTGGACAGGATGAGGATGCTTCCAATGCAGTTGTGGAGAGTATGAACAAGCCTTTAACATTCTGAAGGAGAAGTTGACTACGACACCGATATTGATTGTTCCAAACAATGCAGAAGGGTATGATGTGTACACGAGTTCCTCGCTACATGGTTTGGGCTCTATTTTGATGCAAAACGAGAAGGTAGTTGCTTAAGATTCTAGACAGTTGAAGGTTCATGAAAAAAATTACCCTCCCCATGATTTGGAATTGGTAGCGGTAGTGTTTGCGCTAAAGTTGTGAAGGTGTTATTTGTATCGAGAGAAATTTCAAGCCTACTCAGATCATAAGAGCTTGAAATATATCTTCACTCAATAGTACTCAAATCTTCGGCTAAGACGTTGGATTGAGTATTTGGAGGATTATGATTTCACCTTGAACTATCACCTAGGGAAGGCCAATATGGTACCAGATGCACTTAGTAGGAAGTCTCGGTGATATTTTCTCACTATTGTTAATGATCATACAAGATACACATGACTTTATCTGATGAAAACCAAATCCCAAACTAGAGCTTAACTCTTTATGTTCACTACTAGAGACTAAATTTCAAACCAAAGTTAAAAACTGTTAGATGAAATCAAGGCATTGAGTTTGCTATGACTAATTTCTACATGGATAAGGGAATCATTCATCAAAGAAGTTGTGTAGGAAACCCCAGTAGAATGGAACTGTTCAAAGAAAAAATCAACATATTTTGAACATAGCTAGAGCCCTTATGTTTCACTATGGCATTCCTATTTCTTTATGGAATGACTGTGATGACTGCCACTTTCGTCATAAATAGAACTCTCACTCCTAACCTTCAAAAACAATCACCATACCAAATATTTTTCAAAAACAAACCAAGTTACAGCCATCTCAAAGTTTTTGGGTGTTTATGTTATGCTTCAAAACTAGACCAAATAGGCAAAAGCTTGATGCTAGAGCCAGAAGATGCATTCTCTTAGGCTAACCATTTGGAGTCAAGGTATTCAAGCTACTAGACATGGAAAATCATGATGTGTTTCTTTCCAAAGATGTTATTTTCCATATAGACATTTTCCCATACAAGTCAGATTCTTCATATTCATATTCATAGGTCATAACTCAATCTTCTTTGTTACCTAGATATTTGGATCCTTTCTCTCTTACTAATTCTACAGATATTACCCATGCCTCAGATTCCAATCTCTTAAACACTCTTATAAATAGTTATTAGTATCGTACGATACGCGATACGTATCATACGATACATCATGATACACTTGAAAAACGATATGTATCGTGTCTCCATATCGTTTTTTCACCATATCATATGATACACGATACGATACGATACGATACGATACGATACACCTGATATGCAAGATACGTAACAATTCTATTTTTTTATTTTTTGGGGTTGAAATGACATTGTTTTACTCCAAATTTTTTTTAAATCACTAGCTAGTGAAATAACGTCGTTTTAGTGGTTGTAGTTAAAAATAAATAAATAAAGTCTAATATTAATGTTGTTCAATTAAATTCAAAATTTTTATTTAATATTAAAGTTGTTCAAACAGTTGATATTAGAAGTTTGAATTAGAGGTCTTTGCATTTTGATATTATTGAACTATGTTTAAAACTTGAATAGTTAGTGGAATATTAATGAAATACTATGTTATTATGAGTCTATGAATTTTTTATAAAGGTATATACATATATTTTATTAATAATTATTTAAAAATTAAAATTGCTCGTATCTTACGATGTGCAATACGATACGATACACTATTTTTAAAAAATGATACATCTTCCGATACACGATTTGACAACTATGCTCGTATAGATGTTTCTTCTCTAGTTACAAATCCATAGCTCACACCTGAAAGGGTTTTTACACCCATGTATCATACAAACAATACTAACCACAATTCTATTTCTGCAGACACTTCTACTGAACATGAAATTCCTCCTCACAGATCTAGTAGAATGAAGAGGCCACCATTGTATCTGAAGGACTACTATTGTCAACAAGTTGTTATGTCTCACTCTTCTCAAGCATCCAACAATGTAACAGTCTCCATACACTCAGGTCATCCTTATCCTTTAGCCTCATTCTTGTCACATAACTAGTTATCACATGATTGTGCTAGTTTTGCTACATCCATTTTGGAACACAATGAACCAAACACCTATAACCAAGTTGTGTTGTCTTTAGAATGGCGTAAGGCTATGGATAATGAAATTACTACTTTGGAACTTAATGATATTTGGGAAGTCACAGATGTACCTATTGACAAACAATCAAGTGGCACAAAATGAATATACAAAATCAAATATCATTCAAATGGAATTGTGGAGAGATACAAAGCTCGATTAGTTGCCAAGGGATATACTTAGCAGGAGAGACTTGGTTACCATGAAATGTTCTCACCAGTTGCTAAGCTAGTTACAGTCAAAACCCTTTTAGCAGTATTTGCTTCGAAAGGATGTCACTTATACCAATTTGATGTAAACAATGATTTCTTGCATAAAGAGCTAGATGAAGTAGTCTATATGAAAGTACCTCATGGATACTCTGTTAAAAGCCAAAGTAAAGTCTGCAAATTGAAAAGGGGTCTGTATGGCCTCAAGTACGCTTCCAGAAAATGGTATGCAAAATTTTCTTGCTCCTTAGCTGATTATGGTTTTGTTCAATCTCATGCAGACTATAGTCTTTTCACCAAAAGAACGAGTGTAGACAATAAAAATTTAATTAACAAATTAATGTCTATAATTCATCTCAAATCAATTAGATAAATAAAATTGGATTGGACCTAAATTCCATAACCTAAATAATACAAACCCAAATTTAATTAACAAGCCTTGTTAAATTAAATTAAACTGGACCTAAATTCTATAGCCTAAATAATACAACCCCAAATGCAATTAATCAGGCTTGTTAAATTCGAATGGACTTAAATTCCATAGGCCCAAATTAAATAAACTTTCAAAAGGTAAAATGTGTTGGACTTAAATTCCATAAAGTAATTAAAGTCTACAAATTTATGGGTAGCCCACTACCTAAAGCCCATATAAGATTAATAAGGACTCTTATATGGATAACTACTCCTAGCACTATCAATGGAGGTCTAGGTTAGGAAGAAAAGGAGAGGAAGTCAAGGAGGAAGGAAGATTAGCGAAGCTCTGCTCAAAGTTCCCTAAAGCCTTTAAAGCCATGTAAATTCATATCCGGGAAGAAGAACACACCGCCAAGGTCCTTCTTCAAGAAATCCAAATCATCTTTAAGTCATTCCAAATGAAGAACGGTGATGAGATTCATCAAAAGTATCATCAAATTGAAAAGCGGGAGATACATTGATCCAGCTCTCGTTTTCATCAAAGCCACCAATTAAAGAGAGAGAAATACGCCAATCAAGCTCTCATCTTCATCAAATTCATCGAGAATTAGAGGATTGTGCATGTGAGAAGCACACTAAAAAGAGTCAACATTATATCTTTTATTTAAATTCAATCAAATTGACTATTATAAGTTGACCTTATGTTTTGTTAATTTATTCACAAAATTTTGTCGTTACAAATTTTGGCACACCTAGTGGGACACTCTCTTCCTCTCATCTCTCAAGTCAACAAGCCTAACAACAATGACAACCAAAGACATCGTGATTCTTCCCACCAACAAGTCAGTGGACCTAGTCGAGGAGTCAATTCCAACAACCCGTGCCAAAACAAAGGCAAGTAAATCTCAACTTTTGCCACCGATGGAGCATCGATCTAGATAAAGCAAAAGGAAGGCTCTTCCAACCAGAAAGAGACAACTTGCCCATTCTTCTATCGAGGAAGAGACGGATGATTCTTTGCCTGACACACACTCCAGCACAAGCTCAAAGACTGAATTTTACTCCGAGATTTCTCCTAAACAGAAGTGGGGTGATTATTCCTCATCCTTTGATACGCCTATGCCTGTGATGGTGACGAAAGTCACTTCATTTGAAGAACATCTTCAACAACTCACTGCTACGGTCGAGAAGTTGACCAAGACCTTTGAAGGTAAAGATATGCAAATCGTTGCACTCATGAACCAGCTTAAATTGCAAGAACCTTCAAAAAGAAGCACTCAAGAAACTTCAAGTTCGTCTGGTATTAAAATGCCAAAAAATCCAAAGTTTTTAGAACAACAACAAAAACAAGAGCAATATAATCAAGCTGTGGCACAAAATGCCATGCGAGATTCTTCTCAAATGTCTGTTGCCGCACTCTCTATCCAACAACTTCAACATATGATTGCTGATACCATTCGAGCCCAGTATGGAAGAGCTTCCTAGACTTCGTTAGTATATGTAAAACCATATACTAGAAGAATTGACGAGATACAAATGCCAATATGCTACCAACCCCCGAAGTTTCAACAGTTTGATGGGAAAGGCAACCCAAAACAGCATGTTGCTCATTTCATTGAAATATGCAATAATGCTGGTACCTACAGCAACCTGATGGTGAAACAATTTGTGCGTTACCTCAGTGGGGCTACGTTTGACTGGTACATTGATCTAATAGCTGGGACTGTTGACAATTGAGACCAGCTTTAACGAGATTTTCTCACTCGTTTCTACAACACTCGACGTATGGTAAGTCTTCCTGAACTTGCAAAAACAAAGCAAATAAAACACGAACCTATCATTGATTACATTGAATGCTGGAGGAGTCTTGTTCTCAATTGCAAGGAACACATTAGTGAAGCCTCTTCGATTGATATGTGTGTCCAAGGAATGCATTGAGGACTACTCTACAGTCTTCAAGAAAACATGCCCCATACGTTTGAAGAACTTGCAACACGAGCCCATAACTTGAAAATTTAAATTTCCAGGCACGAAAGTTACTTTCTTAGCAACCTTCATGAAAAGAGAGACGTAAAGAAAGACGTGAAGAAAGATGTGAAAGCCTCCAAATCAAAAGACTCTTTGGCAATCTCCACTACATCGGTGAAGATTTTTGATAGAAAGCCAAAGACAAACTTCCAAGTCAAATTTAATCAAGATCAGACTCAAAAGAAGACAAGACTAAGTTTGAAAGAACTTGAAGAGAAGAAATATCCCTTCACTGATGATGAAGTGTCAGATATTTTTGATTAGCTACTCGAGTTAAAACTTATAGAGCTTCCAACACCCAAGCGACCAGAAGAATCAGGAAGGGTTGATAATCCAAAGTATTGTAAATATCATCGAATTATTAGTCATCACCTTGAAATATATTTTATCTTAAAGGAAGAGATTCTTCCTTTATTGAACGAGAAAAAAATTAAACTCGATTATAGTGAAGAAATGACAGCTGCAAATGTGACAATGGTCATTTTTGGGTCCTTCGACCATATACTAATTTCAAGCAAATGAGCACAATCATCACCTCCGATACATTCTAAAGAATCATCACAACAGTTGAATTCTTCTATCTCTACAGAAGAAACACCGTCAACCAAATGTAAAGAACTTAGCGTTCCTCTTTCTGAAGGAGTTGTGCAAGTACAATTAATTGTTGATGATGAGATAACAACAGTATATGCATACCCAGGTATGTCAAGGCATAAAAACTCCAATATTCCAACGCTTTATGAACTCATAACAGATGATTTAGATGTTTGGGCATCATCATCTGAATCAGAAGACGAGATCGGGGATGGTTGGTCAACCTTTGTCAGCAAAAAGGATAAATATTGAACCTCGATTACTAACACACAATCATCTAATCTACTAGGCGACTTGGAGCTCATGTCAGGAGCATCTATTTTAGATCTCAAACCAAGTGGGCGGCTTCCTTTGGATGATTTTGTGGCTACTGAAGAAGATTTAGGGGAATGTACTACAGTTAAAGCTCGGAGAGTGCGTAAGCTACAACATTCATCTCCTCTAACTAATAAGCCCAAAACACCCCAAAACAAATAGGGGACCTCATTCTCATCGAAATCGAAGACGTAGAGGAAAAAGAAGAGTGTCTTCCTAGCTGACAACCATTAATGATGAAGACTATAAACTACGTTCTCGCACACCTGCAACATTGATGGAATATTTTCCCAAGCAATTCTTTACAATGGAATCAATTACATCTTATGTGATCAGTGCTTGTGAAGAAAAATACATAACTGATGCTCCACTAAATAAAGATTCAAATATAAAAAATGCTCAGAAAGATGTATCGACAAATGAAGAAGAAATGATTGCAAGATTCAGAAAAATTTCATCAAACCTAAGTCTTCCCGAGGCACTTGAATTACCCAAAGAAACCCGATAAATGTTGGTACAAGCTTTGGTCAACCTGGAAAGATTAAAAAAAAAAAGATCTTTACTATTGCTGATCAAGTTAGTCAATCCGATTGCATGAAAACGATTTCATTCATTGATGAAGATTTACAGTTAGGATCTCTCATTCGCAATAGACCCCTTTTACGTGAGCTTATTCGAGATTATAAAATATCTCGTATCTTGATCGATTGTGGATCGGCTGTCAACATCATGCCAATTTGCATCATGAAGCAACTTGGAATCTCTATGGACGAGTTGTCAAAAAGTAAACTAAAAATTCAAGGCTTTAATCAACGGGGGCAATGTGTCATTGGTATGATTTGCCTTAAGATGGAGATCAGAGAATTGGAGTCTTTTGCTCTTTTCCATGTTATCGACTCCAAAACATCTTATGAGTTACTATTGGAGCGATCTTGGTTACATGAGATAGGAGTTGTGCCATCAACATTGCACTAATGTTTCAAATATTATCATGATGGAGAAGTGAGACAAGTCGTTGTTGAGACTAAGCCTTTCTTAATAGAAGAATCTTACTTTGCAGATGCCAAATTTTACTCTGAAGCTGAGCTTATCACGGAGGCACTTCCTAGTACCATACCAAAGATCAACTTATCAAGAGAAAAATAAGAACAATTGTCAACAGATGACATCAAGCACTTGAAGAATGAAATGACCTTACTTGTAACTCAATTATCAAAATTGATGATCTCTGACCCACCACTGAAGGGCTTCACAAAACCTTTTGTAGCAGAAGAAGGAAAAGATTGTAAAGAAGGTTGGTTTGATCCTCGTGCTAAAAAAATCTTTGAAAATGTAGGTTATGGTAAAGTTGAACCATGCCAACTTGGGAAACTCGATTTAGTCCTTTCAAGGGAGAAAACTGATGAGTCGACGATACCATAAAGTGTCGCGAAATGAGAGACTTCTGTACAACATAAATTCAGGATAGAATAATATCATACTCCAATATTGATTAAGCTAAAGAAGGCTTCATCAAATCCTATCATGATACAAATATTTGAGTGTAAAGATGAAAAAATCATACAATCTCGTACTTCTATTCTTGATCGACATGGTAATCAAGATACTCGAGGCACGGTATTTGATCGATTGAGCAGGGATAAGAATGAAGAGATCATACAATCTCATGCTTCTATTTTTGATCGACTTGATAAACAAGATACTCGAGGCACAGTGTTTGATTGATTGGGCGGGGAAGCTCTTTCTCTGGAATCTTCACAAAAAGTTTTGGTCTTCACTCATCTACGACAATTTGTTGACCAGAATGTACCAAAACTTTCCAAGCAAGTCAAGAAACAATGGAAATGACGTAGACATCAAATACCAAAGCTTACAATTGTAGCTGAGGAAGGCACTGCTAATCTCAATAATCCTATATCAACCCAAGACTTGCTTGAAAGAAATAAGAAAAGACAAAAAATGGTGCATACCAAAAGCATCGAAGAAGAAGCTGTCTCAGTGAACTATGTCACCATTAAGCAAACAACAATGGAAGAATTTGATATTGAAAAATTATCCTCAACAAATGAATCCAACCAAACTTTGACCACCTGTGAAGGATAGGGGCAAGATATGGTTGAGAATATTAAGGATAACTATGAAGATATTGGCCACAATGATGCAATCATCTATTCTATTATTACGGATGACATTTTGTCACTGCAGTGGTTTTGTCAAAAATCAGTTTTACAATTTTCAGCCAAAGTCAATACGTTGCTTTCATTGAGGAAGCAAAAAATCCTGTGTGGATTGAAAACATCGTATCACTGAGAAAGAATGATGGAAATATGAGAATTTGCATTGTTTTCCAAAACTTAGATCAGGTATGTTTGAGGGATGTTTATTCCTTACCGATCAATAAATTCAAGATCAAGGAAGAAATTGTCTCTGTGACTATTGATGAAACTTCAGAACCAGAAGGCTCAACTTCTGATGATGAGCTTGAACCAGCACCATCGACTTTTGAAGAAGGAGGGCAAGCTATTGTTGATGATCTAAAGCAATTGAATCTAGGGACGAAAGATGATCCAAAACCAATATTCATCAATGCTCTTCTGAAACCTCAAGAGGAAGGTGAGTACTTTAAACTATTACAGGAGTATAAAGATATTTTTGCATGGTCATACAAAGAAATGTCAGGGCTTTATCCCAAAGTTGTAGTTCATCATCTTGCTGTTAAACATGGAGTTTGCACCACTAAGTAGCCACAACGAAGATTCCGTCCAGAACTAGTCCCGCAGATCGAAGCTGAAGTCAATAAGCTGATAGATGCTGGATTCATTCGAGAAGTCAAATATCCAACATGGATTGCTAATATTGTGCATGTTAGAAAGAAGAATGGATAAATTTGAATTTGTGTTGATTTTAAATATTTAAATCAAGCTTGTCCGAAAGATGACTTTCCACTGCTGATTACAGAACTCATGGTTAATGCGATCACGGGACATAAGGTCTTATCTTTCATGGATAGTTCCTCTAGATACAATCAAATTCGAATAGACCCTAAGGACGAAGAACTCACTGTATTTCAAACCCCCAATGGAGTTTACTGCTATAGAGTGATGCCCTTCAGACTCAAGAATGCTAGTGCCACATATCAACGTGCAATGCAAAAGATTTTTGATTATGTACTACACAAAAGGTTGAATGTTATGTTGATGACCTGGTTGTAAAGACAAGAAGGCGTGAAGATCATCTTGATAATTTGCGCAGCATTTTTGAACGGCTTCGAAGATATCAACTAAAAATAAACCCCTTAAAGTGTGCCTTTGGGGTTATCTCTGGCAAGTTCCTCAGATTTATTGTCAGGCATCGAGATTGATCAATCGAAAATAGAGGCTATTCTAAAGATGCCAGAGCCATGCAATCTACATCACTTGAAAAGTCTTCAAGGAAGGCTTACCTATATACGAAGATTTATCTCGAACCTCGTCAGACGTTGTCATCCATTCAATAAACTAATGAAGAAGGGTGTTTCTTTTGAATGGGACGTTGCCTATCAGAATGCTTTTGAAAATATCAAACAATATCTCATTCATCTCCTGATCCTCGCAGCACCAATTCAAGGAAAACCATTGATCCTTTATATTGCTGCCCAAGAATAGTCATTAGGAGCACTCTTAGTACAAGTTAATAATGAGAGAAATGAAAACGTATTATACTATCTAAGTAGGATATTAGTAGGTGCAGAACTAAACTACTCACCTATTGAAAAGATGTGTCTTGTATTAGTCTTCGCTATAAAGAAATTGAGGCATTATATGCTGGCTCATGTTATTTATCTCATTTCAAAATCTGATTCTGTCAAGTACATTATGTCAAGACCAGTTCTCTCAGGAAGGTTGGCAAAATGGGCACTTCTATTATCTGAATATCACATAGTTTATGTTCCACAAAAAGAAGTCAAAGGACAAGCATTAGCTAATTTTCTTGCAAATCACCTGATCCCTGCAGACTGGGAGCTACCAGAAGAATTGCTAGATGAAGAAGTTTGCTTCACTAACTTCATATCGTCTTGGAAGTTATACTTTGATGGTGCTGCTCGAAGGTATGGAGCTAGTGCAGGTGTGGTCTTCATTGCCCCTGAAGACGAAGTATTGCCTTACACAATTACCTTGACAGAGTCTTGCTCTAATAACGTGGCGGAGTACTAAGCTTTGATCATTGGCTTAGAAATGGCACTTGATACACAACTCTCTTAGTTGGAAAAATATAGAGACTTGCAACTGGTGGTTCATCAGGTTTTGGAATTATATGATGTTCGCAAACCAAATTTGATATCATACTGTCGCTATGCAACTCAACTTATGAGTCAGTTTCATCGAGTCACCATTGAAACTGTACCATGCGGTGAAAATAGATATGTTGATGCTCTTGCCAATCTTGTCGTCGTGCTTTCAAAACCCTATTACCAAATAATTTCAGTTCCAGTTTGTCAAAGATGGGTAATACCTTTGTTACTCCCTGAAATGGAGGAAGTTACTACCATTTCAGTAGTGCAAGTTGAAAATGAAGATTGGAGGCAACCTCTGATTGATTATTTGCAATATGAAATATTACCAAATGACCCACGTCATAAAACTGAGATACGACAGATAGCTCCTCAATTTATTTATTATAATGGTATCCTATATCGTCGTTCATTTGATGGTATTTTCTTGCAAAGTTTGGACGAAGATGAAGCTGCTCAAGCACTCGAGGAAGCTCATTTTGGAATCTATGGTGCTCATCAATCAAGGCCTCAATTACATTTCCGCATAAAGAGAATGGAGTATTACTGGTCCATTATGGTGCAAGACTCAATGAGTTACGCTAAGAAATGTCAAGCTTGTCAGTTCCATGCCAACTTCATTCACCAGCCACTTGAACCATTGCATCCTACAATCGCACCATGGCCTTTTGATGCATGGGGACTTGATGTCATAGGACCTTTAACTCCAAAATCGTCAGTAGGACATCTTTATATCTTAGTAGCAACTGATTTTTTCTCCACGTGGGCAGAAGCGGTTCCTCTTAAAGAAGTAAAAAAAGAGAATGTTGTCAAATTTATTCAAACAAATATTATATATCGGTATGGTGTACTGACTTGATCCGAAATGTGTATACCCAAGTGCAGGTGGTCAAGTTGTAGTAATAATTCGGTTAAGTCCGAAGTCGAATCCACAGGGAACTATGATTGGTATTTTGAAGTAAACAATAATAGAGACCAAGTAACTAGAAATTTCGAGAGTTTGGAGTGGTGAGATTTTCTTGAATAGAATAAAAGATTCTTTTCAAGAGTTTTCTAGAAAAAATATAAGATTCTCAAAATGTAACAGTCATCCTTTAGCTCGAGGATCAGGACATGTAATAGAGTATCCGTTTTATTATGTTTGTGTTTTATAACTCAATTAACTCTCATGTCAACAGCAAGTTAATCGGAAGATAAAGATGGACTATAAGAATTAAGCACATGATTTCGATGCCTTTTTAGAAGTTTACAAGAATTGTCTGTGCCAAGACTTAACCTGTCTACAAACAAACAAGTGTTTCTATAAAGCATCCAACCATGACATTAATGATCCATTCTTTGAATAAAACGCAATAATGGTGGGGATTGAAAGGTTGTCATGAAGAGCTAGCCGGGGTATTTTCCTTGAACCAACGGATTTTTCTATGCAGGAGGCATCCGTATCACAGATGGAGCCCTTGGTTATACAAAGTACCTCAACTTTGCTAGATACATTCAATCAACCAATGAACAGGTGAAGTATAAAGCATTAAAACATGAAGAAGTTGCACAAACATAACTTCCGGATAATCTTTACATATTCATCACCTCTTACTAAAGAGTGAATGAGGAACTACTCACTTTTCATGGCCTTGACAAAGCTAAAAAAGTGAGTGCTACTCATCCCTCTAAGTAGAGAAGCTACTAAATGAAGCAAACTAAACAAGAGCTTATCTTTAATGAAAAATAAGTGAATCACTTTCCATCCTTTAGGGCTTTGGTAAAGCTCTAGAAAAGTGGAAGAGTTTCACTCTTCTAAGAAAGAATGATGCTCAAGCAATGGAATTGAAATACATGAACAATAAAAGTAAAAGAAAGGTAGTTACTTTTGGAGGGTTTCCACCACAACCAAAAGATGAACTATCCCTCTTGATACTTTATAAATAAAAGCAAGTACAACTACAAGGGGAGTCTAAGCCTCCATCGTGGTTGTCACAACATGCATGTAAAGACTTAGCATAAGTAAATAAAAGACTTCAATTACAGGGGGAGTCTAAGCCTCCATCGTGGTTGATATAAATGCAAAATGAAAACATAAACATGAAATGTTCAAGAACTAGACTACTAAAACACTCTTACTTTACAAGAACAAGGATTGCTCCCCCTTTTCTCTACAAGAGGAAGAATGCCCTTTAAGCTCCCAACATGGGAGTATTTATAGGCAAGGAAGGGGAGGGGGAGGGTAGGAGATAAGAGAGGATGAGTGAATAGTGTTTGCCGCCCATGGGAACCAACTACTCTGCAGGCAGTCTACAGAGGACGTTCGAACGTGAGATACCATTCGAACATGAGATACCGTTCGAACGTTGTCTATGTCTTTGCTTTAAGGGCGTTCGAACGCCAGATGAGGTCTGATTCCTTCCACTCAAGTGGCCTGTGATTTCTGTGATGGTTACTTCCATACGTTTGGAACAACTTTGACTTTACACTCAGCAACTTGGTCCTCAGTCACTCAAGACAACGTTCGAATGTGGAGTGGCGTTCGAACGTTGTATTCAAGTACTCCTAGTTTTTCTTTCTTTACTGCAACATGTCAGGTTCCAGTGGTGTAGTCTTCTCAAGATTCCAGAGGACGTTTGAACGTGAGTTGCCGTTCGAACGTGGTACTCAAATACCTCAACATTTTTCCTTTGTTGACTGCAACACGCCATGTGTCAGCAGCTGGTCTTGGCAAGATTTCAGAGGACGTTCGAACATGGGTTGACATTCGAACGTTCTTGCTTTGTTCCAACCTTCTGTAATTTTGTTCCCTATTGTGCTGGTGTTACATTCAAGTGTGATTTTTGTTGTTTTTGAGCCTTTGTTCTCTTTAGGATCTGAAATGTCATTACTTAAACTCCATCAAAGTACAATTAGTCCAAAAAGGCATAGTAAAAATTGTAACTTTACGCACGAATCATGTGCCTTGTTACATTATCACTGATAATGGAAAATCATTTGTCAATAGTCTCATGGCCAAACTTTACATCAAATTTGGGTTTGTACAACATAATTCATCCATGTACAACACACCAGCCAATGGACTCGCATAAGCCTTCAATAAAATCTTGT
The DNA here is from genome assembly GCA_963454935.2 of Ilex paraguariensis. Taxonomy (NCBI): domain Eukaryota; kingdom Viridiplantae; phylum Streptophyta; class Magnoliopsida; order Aquifoliales; family Aquifoliaceae; genus Ilex; species Ilex paraguariensis. The sequence continues at coordinate 2,628,566 of CAUOFW020001724.1, forward strand.
GCAACTTGTTGAAGAAAGTTGTCTCCAAATCAAAGAAGGATTGACATGAAAGGGTTGGTAAAGCTCTCTAGGCATATTAAATAACATACCGAATTCCAACACAAGCTATTCCATAGTCCCTTGTGTATGGCGTTGAAGTTGTTCTTCCTTTGGAACGTCAAATTCCCTCCCTACGGATTGCCTTACAAGAAGAACTCACAAATGAAGAAAATGTTCATTTATGTTTAGATGAGCTTGAAACACTTGACGAGAAAAGACTAGATGTACAACAAAACCTAGAGTATCATCAAGTCAGACTTTCCAAAGACTTCAATAAGAGGGTTCGTGTCTGATCATTCAAAATAGGAGATTTGGTCCTTACAATTCGAAGACCCATTGTCATTATGTATCACACCGGTGGAAAATTCTTGCCAAAATGGGATGGTCCATATATGGTAAAAGAAGTCTACACCAATAGCGCATACAAGATTGTTGACAAATATGGCTTGAGGGTTGTTAGCCCAATCAATGGAAAATTTTTAAAGCACTTCTAAGTCTGAAAACAAGCAACGCTCTTTTACGCACGTGCCTAAACTGCATGTTGCTCTTAGCCCGCATGAGTTAAAACTGTGTACGACTTGATCAAAAATAAAAGTTCATGCCCTCCTTTACGCACGAGACTAAACTGTATGTTGCTCCTGTCTTGTATGACCCAAAACTGTATACGACTTGACCAAAAATAAAGGTTCATGCGCTCCTTTACGCACGAGCCTAAACTACATGTTGCTCCTGGCCTGCAAGAGTTAAAACTGTGTACCGCTTAAAAAAAAAATTACTTAGCTTAAAAAAAAATAGAAAAAAATTTTTTTTTACTCCTGGACCGTATGAGTTAAAACTGTGTATGACTTAACAAAAAAAAATAAAATTTTACCCTTGGCCCGCATGAGTTGAAACTATGTACGGCTCAACCAAAAATAAAAATTTTTTGCTCCTGGCCCGCATGAGTTAAAATTGTGTACGCCTCAACCAAAAATAAAAACTTTTTCGAAATTATGTTTAAACTTAAACCTTTTTTGAGATATCTAAGTTATTTGAGAATCAATCTTTTTTTAGTACAATAAATAATAGCATAAAAAAAATTCCAATCTAAACATCTATATATATATATATATATATATATATATATAAATAAAGAATTACAATTGAGGAGTTATGAAATCATAAAATATTTTCAGCCCAGTCGATCGAGGCTAGTGAAGCAAATTCCTTCTCTAACATGGATCGCATCTTGTCTATATTTTGTATCTCCTCAACACTACAAATATAAGACTCCTAGAGTTCGACACGTTCTTTCTCCATCACCACAATAGTCTCTTTAGTGTTATGTCGTTCATCATGAATGAAGTCAATGCTAGATGCTACCTCGACCCTCCGATCTTGCAGTCGCTAGATTTCATCATCAAGACTCAATAACTCTGCTTCAAATTTCAACAGTTGTTCACTCAAGCCAAGAACTTTGAATTGTCCTCCTGATATCGTGCTATCAATTGTCACTAACCTTCTATCTCTTTCTCTAGAGGTTAAATTTTTGACTTATTCTTGGTGTTTTGAAAGGTACTCATCTACTTTCATAAGAAGACAATCCATTTTTCTCACCAAAGGATTTGTGTCAACATAGAAAAGCTTTTTAAGAGTATCTTTAATACTTGAAGACTTGGAGGTCCACCAGGTTTTCAATCCAAAAAAGCCATTTTTCATGGCATAATCAAATTCACCTTTCAAATATGGGGGCATTTTGGTCAAAATTATTATTTTTTTCAATTTTTCAAAAGCAATTGCTTCAACAGAAGGACCTGACACAAATAAAGATATACGATTAGTTTCATACTAATCGAAAGTACAACTAGATCAAGCTAATGAAATATAACTGAGACAGATGAAAACATCGGCATTAGTCTTGGAGATCACGCTTCACCAGGTTCATAAGGCTCAGGAAGAGTATTCATAACATAATTATTAATAGCTTATTGTCTTACTTGTATAGCACATGAAGGGTTTGTTTTAGAATTAACTTTCCCTTCAGATGGATTGACATTTTCTCCATCAACCAAAGGAAGAATCTCACCACTGCCAGAAAGAATGGACATGGTTCGATCGTTGTCATCAAATAAAGCTCCAATGATATCATTGTCAAGATTTTGGTCTCCACAAATACCTGGGATGGAATTTAATGTGGCAAGATCTGGAAGTGGAGGAAAAGCTTAAAAAAAAGGGTAAGAGGTTTGAAATATAAAAAATAATGATAATAGTAATGAAATTTTGCAAGTACCTTTATTGTGGGATCGCATGGATAATTCTAAAAAAGTTGATAAATCATTCAGCGCATCACAAGATGGGTCAACCCTGCCTGTGGGAGACTTTGTAGTGGTATAATTTGCACCATTTTCTGACCGGGCACAAGCCAAATTATGCTCAGCTTCTGTAGCTCTTGTTTGGCACCTCTCTTGAATTGTCTGCTTAGTAAAACCAAGATTATCAACTGGTGTAATTGTGCTTGGAATCCTTCCACGATTTGAGCCTATATCCTATTTCTTGAAAATACCCTTGGACATGCAGGATGAAAGGAATGTATGATCAGATTCGTTTGACGAACCCACTTCAGCAGACTCTGGATGTTTAAAGGATGAACAGATCGAACATTAGCTGATCTTGAAACAGGTGTTGTGACCTTTAACATCTTTGGAACTGGTTGTTCTTGGGGATTCAAACAATCCTTTGAAGTGTCCCATTTTCGAAGACGTGAAGAAGTTTTAGCCACTATCGGAAAGGATTTCCCCTTCCCTAACCCATCAGCTTGAGCTTTGAATTTGAAATTCTTAGATTCACTAGCTAACAAGGTTTTACAATTGATGTCGTCTAAGTGTGGGAGTACATCATCTTTCCACCAGTTGTTATAACTACTGTCACATTGATTCTCGATGCGAGCGCAATTATTAAGGACATGGAATCCTTCCCCACTGTTTATCTTGGTTAAACTTAATCATGCCCGATATAAAAAAGAGGCATCAAACAAAATTATCAGTGGATGTGAGAGAGTACCCGACAATGTTTGATGAAATCCACGTTACCTAGCAAAGTGATATGGGTTATACATCTCAAGAATGCAAATTGGCCCACACCGATACATGTGTGTCTACCTCGCATACTTGTCATTAATTCAGAGGTTTCATCTGATCTTTGTCCATCATCACGACAAGGCCCTCGGTTTCCAAAATATGGAACTGGTTGCCAGTAAAAATCATTGGAACTCATACTTTCACGTAGAAGATCTCAAAATCCTTTTGCTTCTTCCTCATAAAAAAGATAAGCATTCAATGTACCTCTAAATTGTCGAAACAAAGGACGATCAAGCTCCTCATCAACCTTAGCATAAACCCCCAGAGGGAAATGCAACGCTGCCCAAGCATAAAAGTAATGATCTGGCAAATCATAAAAAGCTATCCCAAGGTTCTTTTGATCATATCAGGAGCTGCATGTCTCAGATAGACCTTTGTAAATGCTTACAACAAGAGGGGGAACCAATCTATATGTGACTCCAGCAGCCATTCGAGAGGCAGTCTTGAAAATAGTTGGATGAATAACATCATCCGATGAAGGAAATACAAAGCGACATAGCCATAAAGCTAAATAAGCTACAATCTCCAAGTCTTCACGTGTTGTGACATCAAGGTCAAGATCTAGAAGAATGAAGGGATCATCACCATTGACCTTTGTCTTCATAGGTTGTATTTCTGCCTGAATAGGTCTCACCAATCGTCGCTTTGCAAAAAATTCTCCATCCCTTTTAAAGCAATTTTTCATGGCTGCTTTATATGTCTTACTCTTCTTGGGATCCAAAGCACGTGCACCGTCCTTGAACAAAAAATCAAGCCAATCTGAATGACGGAGACAATTATCCCTTTTCTTTTTATTAATTAAGACAAAAGTCTTAAACAAATGCAGACAAGTCACAGGAAGAGCGCTAGTATCAGAGTCTCTCAACTCAGTCAAGCTTGGGATAACTTCTTCAAAATATTCACCACGGATTGAAAGACCAGTGACGTGTCGCATTTCCCAAAGTGAGATTCCAATTTCTCCCGTGCCTGCAACAAACGAATTCATCTATGGACATCAAACTTCACAAAAGACGCGATATACACTGTTGGGTCGAGAGTAGTCAAAAAAACCTACATGCACAGCAAAAGCAAGTTCGTCAAAACCCTTGCCCAACAACTTGCGGTAAATTCGTTGAGACCATTCCCAAAACCCATTCAGATATTGAATATCTCCCCTTGGGTTCAGTGAACATCCCCACCTCGCAATCCTTTGGTTTATTAGATCAGCAACAAGTGGCTTTGGGATAAGATGATCTTTGGAATGATACGAAGGTACGCAAAGTGAGGGTAGTCGATCTGACTTAACCGTGTCACTTTTGTGTACGTTCTCTAATAGAGGATATTCACTAATCATCGACATATGAAGTTCAGGTTCATAGATTATTCTCGAGCGGCTGCAGGGACCAGTCATGGGCTCAAGAACTTTGAGTGATAATGATTGACAACTTGTTGGTTCTATATTTCTTTACCATAACAATTGGAAAACACAAAACTTTGTCTTTCAGAATTGGATCCTCCAACTCTGCAATTCACTCATTGGAAAGTAAGTTCCTTCTTTGACTTGAAATTTTGATAATTTTTTCCGATTTGGCTTTTTGAGATGAGGTCATCTGACAAAAAAAAGTGATAATAAATAATAATAAGAAGAAAGAAGAAAGCAAATAATAATTTGAAAAACATATATGTATATATGTTGTAATAAAATAAACCTTGATACTATAAATAAAGGGGGAGTAAAAATAATACAAAAATACATAAGTTACCTAGAGCTGTTACAGAAGTCACTTAGGGTTGTTACAGAAGTCACATTGGACTGTTACAGAATTCACATTGGGTTGTTATAGAAGTCACTAAGGGTTGTTACAGAAGTCATTGAGGGCTGTTACAAAAGTCACCTTAGACTATTACAGAAGTTACCTAGGACTGTTATGGAAGTCACCTAGGGCTATTACAGAAGTTATCTAGAGCTGTTACAGAAGTCATCCTGTTAGGCCGTTACAGAAATCACTTTAGACTGTTACAGAAGTTACCTTGGGTTTAGACTGTTACAGAAGTTACCTTGGGCTGTTACAGAAGTCACCGAAAACTGTTACAAAAATCACTTAGGGCTATTACAGAAGTCATCTAGGGCTATTACAGAAGTTACCTAAGGCAATTACAGAAGTCACCTAGGGATGTCACCGAAGTCACCTAGGGATGTCACCAAAGTCACCAAGGGCTGTCACAAAAGCCACCTTAGACCGTTACAGAAGTCACCTTAGGCTGTTACAGAAGTCAATTTGGGTTTAGGCTGTTACAGAAATCACCTTAGACTGTTACAAAAAATTACCTTAGGCTGTCAAGAAAGTCACTAAAGGCTGTCACAGAAGTCACTGTAGGCTGTCACGGAAGTTACCTAAAGATGTCACGGAAGTCACCTGAGGCTATCACAAGAGTCACCTAAGTTGACACACACAAAAAAAAAAAAATTATACTTAAGGGTGTTATAAAAATCACAAATAATAATAATAATAATAATAAAACTTTTATAACATTAGTCACCTAAGTTGACACAAAAAAAAAATCACTTAAGGTTTTTATAAAAATAATAAAATAATAATAATAATAAAATAATAAAATAAAACTTTTATAACATAAGTCACCTATAGTTGACATAAAAGTTACAAACTGTTGGAATAGATGTTATATAAAGTAACATTTTTTAAAACAGTTATTTAAAATTCTTAGTGCAGGTTAACCCAATATAAAATTCTTAGAACAAATTTTTTAAGATAAGATTTTTCAAAAAAAAAAAAAAGAGAGAGAAAAAAAAAGTCAGTCTTGATAATAGTGTCATGAGAAAATCTAAAAGGTTAAAATTTGTACAACAATAGGAAAGAAAAGAAAAACATGCTTAAGATCAACCTCTTGAAAAATAGAACTAACTAAATTAAAATTTTTAGGAAAAAACTAATCCAAGAAAAAAAAAATTGAAAAAAATTACATACGAAAAAGCAACAAAAATAAATAAAATAAAATTATTTAGATAAACTATCTGAGTCAAAGTTCTTTGTCTCGAATCAACAGTTGTATTATAGAGACTAAAATTGTTATGAGCTCTTGCAAGAATTTACCTTAAACCAAGTTAAAAAAAAAAAAAAAAAAAACTACTTTCGCTTGATGATAAACAATGCTTTTAGACCTACAAATTAACAAAGTAGAAACATTTGCATTGGACAAAAATAAGTTTTTAAGAAAAAAAGGGGGATGATTTGGTAAACACCTAATGCTTATACGGTCAAAATAGTCAATCATAAAATTGTCTATTATAAACAGTTAAAAGGAATTCAATGAAAGAAATCTCATTCCTGGTCCTAGTTACAAAAAACAAAACAATAAACACACAAAAAAATAAATAAATAAAATAAAACAAAACAGTAAACACAAACTAAGTTAAAAAAATAATATATATATATATAAATAGATAAAAAATAATAATAATGATATAAACTTACAAAATAGAGGACAACAAAAAAAAGTAATACCTTATACAAATTGGCCTTGACGTCAAAGGGCTAGTGATCACAAAAGTTTCAGGCTTTGTCAAACATATATAGATACTAGTGTTTGCAAATAAAAGTTTTTTATTAATAGGTCATGAAAAAAAGAGGTTTGTGAAACAATTAACTTATAAAAAATAAAAATAAAAATAAACCAACTGTGATTCCAAAGTCAGAATAAAAAAAAATACAATTCAATAATATATATAAAACATACCTTGATGTCTTGAACCACGAAGCTTTCTTGACTCACAAACAAACTTTCAAGAGCTAACACTCTCGGGTCATTGAGCATCCTTAAATAGAGAAAAGTTATGATAGTTTTAGAAGGATGAAATGTTTTAAGTTCATGTGTTCAAGTAAAAAAGAACTAGTTATTTTGAATCATAATAAACTAAATATTAGGAAATTGTAACTAATTGAATTTTTTGTATTACTTGGAGTTCAACATGGGTTATAATTTTATTACAAAAGAATAAAGTCTATCAAAAAAAATTTATTTATTTTAGACTTGTTCGCAAAATTCTAAGAAAAAAAAAAGAGAGAGAAAAAGTAATAATACAAACAAGGCACCAATAAAAGAGATATAAGAAAAAAAAAAAAAAAAAAGGAGGTTGTACATGTCCATTGATCCAAGGCAACATTCAAGAGTTAAATTTTAATGGGACTTCCATATAGACCGAAATTCATATGGACTATAATTTCAATTAATATATATATATATAAATTAAATTAAATCAAATTTTTTTTAAAATTAAAATACAAATCGAGACCCATTTATATAATTAAATATGTAAATAAGTCTCGAGGGAGCATTAGTAAACATTAAAAATTTAATTAACAAATTAATGTCTATAATTGAGCTCAACTCAATTAGATAAATAAAATTGGATTGGACCTAAATTCCATAACCTAAATAATACAAACCCGAATTTAATTAACAAGACTCGTTAAATTAAATTAAACTGGACCTAAATTCCATAACCTAAATAATACAAGTCCAAATGCAATTAATCAGGCTTTTTAAATTCAAATGGAATTAAATTTCATAGGCCCAAATTAAATAAATTTTCAAACGGTAAAATGTGTTGGATTTAAATTCCATAAATTAATTAAAGTCTACAAATTTATGGGTAGCCCACTACCTAAAACTCATAGAAGAGTAATAAGGACTTTTATATGGATAACTACTCCTAGCACTATAAATAGAGGTCTAAGTTAAGAAGAAAAGGAGAGGAAGCCAAGGAGGAAGGAATATCATCGAAGCTCTGCTCAAATTTCACTAAAACCTTAAAGTCTTACAAATTCATCTCTAGGAAGAAGAACATACCGCCAAGGTCCTTCTTTAAAAAATTCAAATCATCAAGTCTTTTCAAACGAAGAACGGTGAGGAAATTCATCAAAAGTATTATCAAATTGAAGAGCGGGAGATACATTGATCCAGCTCTCGTTTTCATCAAAGCCACCAATTGAAGAACGAGAAATACGCTAATCAGGCTCTTATCTTCACCAAATTCATCATTTTCATGAAATTCACCGAGAATTAGAGAATAGTGTACGTGAGAAGCACGCCAAAGAGAATCAACATTACATCTTTTACTTAAAGTCAATTAAATTGACTATTGTAACTTGACTTTATTTTGTGTTAATTTATTCACGAAATTTAATGAAATCATCCCTTATGATTCCACTAGTTTATGTTGATGACGTAATCATTGCTTCCAATGATGATAATGTTGTATCTAAGCTCAAAGATTTTCTAGAAGATAAGTTCAAGATCAAGGACTTGGTTCTCTCAAATATTTCCTTGGATTGGGAGTGGCCATAAATCCTTGCGGAATTCAGATTTATCAAAGGAAATATGCTCTTGATATTCCTTCTGATTCTGGAATGATAGGAGACAAGCATGCTAAAACACCTATGGACCAGAATTTTAAACCTTCAAAGGATGAAGGCACTTTCTTGATGATCCAGCTTCATACAGAAGGCTCATTGGAAGATTGCTTTATTTAACAATTACTATGCCTGACATATCAGATTCAATTAATCTTCTTAGTCAGTTCATGGCAACACCTCGACTTCCCCATCTCAATGCAGCACATCAGATCCTCAAATATATAAAGAAGTCTCTAGCACAAGGGTTTTTCTTCCCTTTTCCTTCATCTTTTCAACTCACAGCATCTTGTGATTTTGATTGGGCCTCATGTCCTGATACACGTAGGTCGACTACTGGTTATTTTGTTTTCTTTGAACATTTTCTAATTTCTTAGAAATCAAAGAAATAAACCACTATTTCTAGAAGTTCTACTGAAGCAGAATACTGTTCTATGGTTGCAACTTGTTGCGAGCTCACTTGGTTAAGGTTTTTACTTTCCGATTTCTCCATTGAACAATTACAACCTGCTACTCTCTATTGTGACAGCCAAGCAGCTCTCCACATTTTAGTTGGTTTCATTGAGTCTTAACTATGATTTATTTCAGGTGTAATTCTAATTTATTTCAGTTGTAATTTGATCTACTAGAGAATGTTATAGAGTTTGATGCCGTATACTTATTCTCTAATCAAACCAAAGCATCACTTTCTGTGAAAACTCAATGTCTCCTTGATATACTGAGGAGTCACCACTTTAGTGAAGGACCCACCTTCTGAGTACAATGGAATCTAAGGTATGCTAAGGTTGAAAACTGGAGAGGAATGTGGTCCTTCAATCATCAACTGTCACCGTCTTTACACTTACTGTAATTAAAAGCATAGAATTACAACCAATTGGGTCAATTTATACATCTTTCGTTTTCATTTCCTTGTCAAAATCGATAGCATCTTAATATACCATGATTTTGAGGACCATAGTACAAAAAATAATTGTGATGAGAATTCTATAAAGACACTCTATATGCTACACATCCCAATGATGGACACTCTCTATGATACACATCCCAATTCCCAAACCATTTTATTGAATTGAATCGTAATTGTCTCTATATGAAATTTGGAACTAATAGCGGTAATGAACTCAAAATGACCATTGCATTTGTCTTCATTATTTTTCAAGAATAGGAATAACAATTTAGCCAAGAAATAACCAAATTTGACACAAATCCCGCACAACAAAATTCAATAAACAAATAATAAATTGGTCAAATCAACATAAAAAATAGACTGCATTTTAGAACAAACAAATTTGTTTGACTAGAAATGTAATAAAGAAATGAAATGCCTAGTTTTGTGTTTCTTTTTATCTTTAATTTGTTTTTAGGTGCGACTCAAATAGATTTCTAATTTACACAAAACCTATATTTAATGAATTTAATTGGGAAGAATAACAGACAAATCTCCTGAAGTTTATCATTTAATAACTCAAACCTCCTAACATTTGAAATATTACACACAGACCCCTTAAAATTTGTAAGCGCGTAACATTTAGACCCTGTCATCAATATCCGTTAGTAAATTACATCCAAACCCCTGAAGTTTGTAACGTGTAATATTTAGACCGCTCAAATTTAAAATGATATATTTAGACCAAAAATACTCCAATTAAAGATAAAATATTAAATATTTTAATTTTGCAACCAAAATTCATGTTCTATTATGACATTTATTGAACTAAAATTAAAAATAAAAATCTAATTTTTCTTAAAAATATCATAATTATTATACAATTATATTATTCGTTGGAATTTAATTTGATCATTTAAACTACCAAATTATCCCAATTAAAGCTAAAATATATTATGGTCATTACAGTTTAACACTTTATTTGATATATTTAGTTTTATTCCTATAGATAATATAAATGTATATTTATTATGATTTTTAACAAAAAATTAAATTTTTATTTTTGATTTTATTTCAATAAATGGCATATAGAATATGAATTTTAGTTGTAAAATTTATGTTCTATTACGAATAACTTAGACCCTTGTTTANATCCCAATTCCCAAACCATTTTATTGAATTGAATCGTAATTGTCTCTATATGAAATTTGGAACTAATAGCGGTAATGAACTCAAAATGACCATTGCATTTGTCTTCATTATTTTTCAAGAATAGGAATAACAATTTAGCCAAGAAATAACCAAATTTGACACAAATCCCGCACAACAAAATTCAATAAACAAATAATAAATTGGTCAAATCAACATAAAAAATAGACTGCATTTTAGAACAAACAAATTTGTTTGACTAGAAATGTAATAAAGAAATGAAATGCCTAGTTTTGTGTTTCTTTTTATCTTTAATTTGTTTTTAGGTGCGACTCAAATAGATTTCTAATTTACACAAAACCTATATTTAATGAATTTAATTGGGAAGAATAACAGACAAATCTCCTGAAGTTTATCATTTAATAACTCAAACCTCCTAACATTTGAAATATTACACACAGACCCCTTAAAATTTGTAAGCGCGTAACATTTAGACCCTGTCATCAATATCCGTTAGTAAATTACATCCAAACCCCTGAAGTTTGTAACGTGTAATATTTAGACCGCTCAAATTTAAAATGATATATTTAGACCAAAAATACTCCAATTAAAGATAAAATATTAAATATTTTAATTTTGCAACCAAAATTCATGTTCTATTATGACATTTATTGAACTAAAATTAAAAATAAAAATCTAATTTTTCTTAAAAATATCATAATTATTATACAATTATATTATTCGTTGGAATTTAATTTGATCATTTAAACTACCAAATTATCCCAATTAAAGCTAAAATATATTATGGTCATTACAGTTTAACACTTTATTTGATATATTTAGTTTTATTCCTATAGATAATATAAATGTATATTTATTATGATTTTTAACAAAAAATTAAATTTTTATTTTTGATTTTATTTCAATAAATGGCATATAGAATATGAATTTTAGTTGTAAAATTTATGTTCTATTACGAATAACTTAGACCCTTGTTTATTTTTTAGTTTTATTCTAATAGATAGTATAATTGTATACTAATTACGATTTTTTAAGAAAAAATTTACTTTTTATTTTTGATTTTATTTCAATAAATGATATAATATAACATAAATTTTGGTTATAAAATTTAAAATATTTGATATTCTATCTTTGATTAGAATATTTTTTATCTAAATATAACATTTTAAGTTTTAGGAGTCTAAGTATTATATGTCTATAAACTTCAAGAGATCTGAGTATAATTTAGGAGCTTAGGGAGGCCGGTCCCTTTTTGTAGACTTATTTAGGTTTAAGTACACTCAAAAAACTTATTTGGAGATAAGTCTATTTTGATCTCTGTTGTCCAACATACTCTCGATAGTTATATTTAGTCAAAACTTGTTTGAAAAAATTAACAACTGCTAAATTGGGAATTGTATTAATATTTACAACTCATATCTTGAAAATTGTGCTAGCATTAAAAGTATATATATATATATTAAACAGTAAAACGCTCAACAAAAAAATAATAGCATCAAATAGTAACATACTCAATCAAAATTTAATAATTGTAATAGAGTTGCACCTCCACAACAGAATAAATATTCACATATAGTGTCACTCTATTGCAATAATTAAATTTTTAATTAAGTTTTTTATTGAGCGCGTTATTGTTTGATGTTATTGTTTTTTTATTGAGTGTGTTACTATTTGATATTACTATACATATATGTGTATGTGTGTGTTTGAAATTTCAAAATTCAAATGATACACAAATATCAAAGGAATATTGAAAGTCTCACATTTTAATATATAAATATTAAAAATATCAATTAGATATGCATTATTTATGATAAGGGTAATTATGAAATACATCTTAAAAAGAATTTGAAAATGTTTTAAAATGTATACTTATAGACAACTATTTGATGAAAAAAATGACTTAAAGGAAGATAAATTTAGAGGTGGTACTTAAGGTCAAATAAGTTTTAAAAAATATACCCACATCACATTATCTCTATAATTTACTAATGGATATACTAACCAATATTTGATGACAGGGGTTTAATTTTTACGCACTTATAAACTTCAAAAAATCTGTGTGTAATATTTCAAATGTTAGAGAGTCTAAGTGATTAAGTAACAAGCTTAAAAGAATTTAGATATAATTCTCCCATTTTATTAAGATAAACTAACCAACAAGTCTTTGATTTGTCTTTTTAAGGTCAAGTGTTCAAACCCTCTCCCTTTTTTCTCCCCCCCCCCCAAAAAAAAAAAAAACAATATTAAGATAAATTGAGCTCTTAACCCTACAATTTTTAAATTCCAATAAAATGAAAATGATAGACGCAATACAAACATGATACAAATCTAAAATGGTACAACCCAGCGTAAAATGACACAACTCGACTCCATACAAGGAGGCTACCAGCCAAAACAACATCGAAACTACCTTACTCCGCACAATGACTACTATTTTTGATGCTTGTCCGAGTCAAAATCTTGGAAGAAAATATTCATGAGCCGTCCAGTAATTTTTTCTTTGGATAAGAAAAAACAACGATGCTTGAGAATCTAATAATTCAACTCCCTGTAATAGTGCTTGGCCAAAAAGAAAAAGAATCTACTAATTCGCTTCATACCAGTCACGTACTTGTGGCTGGCTCTATCAAGCTTTCTTTTCCATGAAGCAGATGGCCATGGCCACACAATACACAACTCTGATTGGCTGCAATTCTTCCTAAAATTTGTCTCAGAAAACCAGTTGCATCACACAAAAATGTACTAGAATGAATAGACTAATGACATGACAAAACTAAAGTTCTCCAAGAATGAAATTTAATGAAAAGAAAAACCTCCCAAATAAATAGAAAGAAACATTATCCCCAAGAATCAAATATTAATTCGTGTAGCTTACTGATTGTTCCTACTGCTACAGAATTTAAACAATATTGGTTGTCTTTAACTTCTATCTGAAAGACGAATACCAACTCCATTAGTTCCAAATAAATCTTTTGCAAATTATTCTTTTACCCATACATTAAAAAGATGGTCGAAGATATATGTTATCCCACATGAACGTGCTCGTGGGATAGACTGTCATGATTCTTTTGTCTCGGGTCATCTGGAGAAAGATCAAAACCAATGGAGAGAATTGTAATCTGTTGCATATGATGCTATTTAAAAAGAAAAGAATAATATGAGAAAAGATTACCAGAAAGGACAATAATGTGGCCTAATCAAAGACTTCTTCCAATCCAATAACAGAAGGATGGAATGAAATCATTCAAAAACTGCTGTTTCTTCCATTTCCTTCGGTGGCACAAGCAGACAAAAAGACCCACGCTCTCAGAGTGCACCTGATTCCAATCCACATTTTTTAATGTCATCTGGGCGAAGTAGAAGAAACCACCCCAACTTGTAGAAGAGGATGCCCCGGGAGTTTTGCCCATTCATGACTTCCTTGTAGAAGAGCTGCCCTCTGAGGGTTCATTAGCAGAAGCTGCTGCATATCTTTCGGAAGAACATTGAACACAGCCTGCAGATCTCCCTTCAGTTTCTGGCAAGTGGCTGCAGAGTCTGCATTGGCATTCCTAAACTGCTGCATCAAAAAATTTCATTACATCAAAGAGTAGACAATGTATTACTTTCTCAAACTATAAAGGGTAAACAACATTACGGGTTGTAGGTTTAAATGAAAATGAACTAGTGACAAATTACATACAAGAAAGGTGGCCTGTCCTCAATCACTACATACATTATATCCCAGATAACATGGGTCCAAGCCCTAAAGGCTTCTTGTCAACATCTTGGGGCCTGTCCTTCAATCTGCAATATTTATAAATTCTCCTGATGGACCATATGGTCCTCTTTTGGCCTAAGGTTTTTTGACTCAGCTGCCAAAAAGTAACTCATGGTCTCTCAGATGCCAGAAGACCTGTCTATTAAATCATACATAACATATACCAATGTAATTGATTTGGATGAACTCCAAAACCTCATCCCAATTTTTTTGAATTTTTTATGTTTAAAATTGTCAAATTTGATTTGGCTTTATGTCATTGGCCCTTTTCAAATAACTTAATTCTTCATTAATAGGATAATTTTCAAAATTTCTCAATTATCCCAAGTTTCTCTCTCATCTTCTCACCTTTCCCCTCTCTCACACACACACACTCTCTCTCTCCTCCAAATCTATATTTACTACATACTATAACAATTAATTTAGGAGAGAGGTGCCTATGAAACTTTCCCAAATCAAGTAACAAATTTTTTAATTTTAAATTATTTAGTAAAAATGCAATGATCTCATCAAATTAAATCATTCTATAAGACTTATGTAGCTACTCCTACAAAGCTACTCTATTTCATCCTCCTTGATTTAGTACAATAATAAATAATTTTTCAAAAATACTAAGGTCGGGATGGGATGAAGGGGTGCCAATAGTGGTGATTCTGCACCCCGGGGGTGGTAGAATTGTGATGGGAGATATTGAAAATATCGTGCATCAGACAGGCACCGCTAGTTAAACTTTGGGAGTTGGTAAAAAAAGAGACCCAATGCACAAGACTCTTACCACTACGAGATTGGAGAGTGGCTGATGTATGCAACCTTATCCTTCCAACCTTAACCAGGTTCAAGCACACAACCTTGCACAAACTTCCATTCTTAAAGGGTAATCCATGCGGCAAAATCCTTGATGAAAAAACTTCTTTCTTTGCTTTGTTGTTTTTCCATCTTTGACTTTCTTACAAACTAAAAGACTTCCACGTCAACTATTGTTGTCAGTATAATCATGAGCAAAGTACGATATTAATTTCTAATATTGTAATTTTAGGAGTCTGCTCAAGTCGGCGACGATCACCATAAGTCAAACCACAAAGATTAGTGTTGTGATCATNCATTCATGACTTCCTTGTAGAAGAGCTGCCCTCTGAGGGTTCATTAGCAGAAGCTGCTGCATATCTTTCGGAAGAACATTGAACACAGCCTGCAGATCTCCCTTCAGTTTCTGGCAAGTGGCTGCAGAGTCTGCATTGGCATTCCTAAACTGCTGCATCAAAAAATTTCATTACATCAAAGAGTAGACAATGTATTACTTTCTCAAACTATAAAGGGTAAACAACATTACGGGTTGTAGGTTTAAATGAAAATGAACTAGTGACAAATTACATACAAGAAAGGTGGCCTGTCCTCAATCACTACATACATTATATCCCAGATAACATGGGTCCAAGCCCTAAAGGCTTCTTGTCAACATCTTGGGGCCTGTCCTTCAATCTGCAATATTTATAAATTCTCCTGATGGACCATATGGTCCTCTTTTGGCCTAAGGTTTTTTGACTCAGCTGCCAAAAAGTAACTCATGGTCTCTCAGATGCCAGAAGACCTGTCTATTAAATCATACATAACATATACCAATGTAATTGATTTGGATGAACTCCAAAACCTCATCCCAATTTTTTTGAATTTTTTATGTTTAAAATTGTCAAATTTGATTTGGCTTTATGTCATTGGCCCTTTTCAAATAACTTAATTCTTCATTAATAGGATAATTTTCAAAATTTCTCAATTATCCCAAGTTTCTCTCTCATCTTCTCACCTTTCCCCTCTCTCACACACACACACTCTCTCTCTCCTCCAAATCTATATTTACTACATACTATAACAATTAATTTAGGAGAGAGGTGCCTATGAAACTTTCCCAAATCAAGTAACAAATTTTTTAATTTTAAATTATTTAGTAAAAATGCAATGATCTCATCAAATTAAATCATTCTATAAGACTTATGTAGCTACTCCTACAAAGCTACTCTATTTCATCCTCCTTGATTTAGTACAATAATAAATAATTTTTCAAAAATACTAAGGTCGGGATGGGATGAAGGGGTGCCAATAGTGGTGATTCTGCACCCCGGGGGTGGTAGAATTGTGATGGGAGATATTGAAAATATCGTGCATCAGACAGGCACCGCTAGTTAAACTTTGGGAGTTGGTAAAAAAAGAGACCCAATGCACAAGACTCTTACCACTACGAGATTGGAGAGTGGCTGATGTATGCAACCTTATCCTTCCAACCTTAACCAGGTTCAAGCACACAACCTTGCACAAACTTCCATTCTTAAAGGGTAATCCATGCGGCAAAATCCTTGATGAAAAAACTTCTTTCTTTGCTTTGTTGTTTTTCCATCTTTGACTTTCTTACAAACTAAAAGACTTCCACGTCAACTATTGTTGTCAGTATAATCATGAGCAAAGTACGATATTAATTTCTAATATTGTAATTTTAGGAGTCTGCTCAAGTCGGCGACGATCACCATAAGTCAAACCACAAAGATTAGTGTTGTGATCATGCAACAATTATGGTGAATAGTAAGAAATCAAACAATTAAGAAAGCAGGAGAAAATAACACACAGAGATTTACGTGGTTCGGCAATGTGCCTACATCCACGAGAGCGAGTGGCCGTTCCTTTTTCATTATTCAGAGTAGGGTTACATCTTAAGTATTTATATAACCCTAATACGGACGTATTTACAAAAATACCCCTGTACCGTACCGCAGGGGCGTTGCCCCCGCACCCCCAACTAATCAACGTCCCCTTTATACAAATCCCGCAAAGCAGATGCCGTCGCGGGCTCCGCTCCGACATCTGCCTCCTTGCCATTATGCACACAGCAAATATGAGTCATACATACTCTAACAATTAGGGAACAAAAGCTAAATGGAATGACCAATAAGATTACAAAATGAGGCATCACCCTTCATTTATTAGGTTCAAGCAGAAAAGAATGATCTACAGAGTGTATTCCCATCCCGACATTTCACATGGCCAACAAAAAAATTTAGTTGAAATCAAGTTTAAAAGAACTTCCCCAAACACACTGACAAAAATATTTGAAATAATCCAGAAATACAACAATAATAAAAAACTAGGGCTTGAATAAGGATGGGAATCCTTAAGCCAGCCTATCAACATGTCTAGAACATTCTTAAACACTGGAATTTTGATCCGGGAATATCCTAGAACATCCCAGAAAATATGGGAAATTTGATTTTAAAGCACTGTTTCGGTTTGGTTTCCACCATAACCGAAAGTTTTGATTATTTCAACTGAGACAAAACAACACTTTGATCCCTACTTGTATCCTGTTGGCCTCCTTCACTAAGCCAATAAGTGGGTGAAGGATAGTCCAGGATTTCTGATCTTAAAATATTGGTTAAGGGACGCAGGATTCATGGGTTTTGTAATTATTAAACCCAATGAAGAGAAGAACCCTTTTATTGGGACAGAAGTGCTACTAAGAGGCATCACTAATAGCACAAATAACTGAAGCAAATTTCATCCTAAAAATACGAGAAAGAACAGTTTTTTAAATTACCAGTTTACCATATTAAACCTGAAGTTGTTTCCTTTTCTTTTTTTTTTTTTTCAGTTTCTTATATTTTGAAACATAGCAGAATTTGCAACTGCACCCCAACCCCCATAAAAGATTTTCACTACCCTTGTTCAAGTCTAAATTAATTCCCATGTCTTTTTCCCTTTTTATGAGAAAGTTGGTGTGTGTTCAAGCAATGATGCTTAGATTGGTACTCTGTACGATCCTTACATCAATATTGCATGTGATAGGAATAGACTTAGTTGGTACATTGTTTTTGAGTCGTTGTTTGCTTAGAACTCTTATTTGGATCACTTTTACTATTATATGAAGGCACATATCATCATATATCCATATATACATAATTAATTGATATTTATTTCACAATCATCATGAGAGTTTCAAAGCAAATCTAATCCAAAACAAAGTACCAGATAATGTAGAGAATACTATAAGTTAGTGGTTGCATACTTGTCTTATAGGTTAAAAACAAATTTATATGAAACAAATATATAGGTTTAAAGATCACAAAAATGAATAAATAAAGTGCAGTTACAACTACAATTTTGTGTTAGGAATACAATTTGATAGTACATTGAGCAAGCGTAGATTAGGGGTTAGGGTTAAATTTTGGGATCGTAAACTTGGCATTATACGAGGTCACATGATCCCAACCCAAGATTCTAGTGATCCTGATATCCATGCGTTCAAGTACTTCACAACCACACATTCTAGGTAAAACTATGTAAGACCCTATACCATAATTTAAATATGGATAATATTATCTTAAAAATTCTTCTAAAATAACCAAAATAATGGTAGAAACTTTGAATCGTTGTTGAAAGAATAGCCATGAACTTTTGAGTTTCACGTATATTGACTTTTGGACTAAGTTTAGTTTCGGAGGCGTTTAGCCTTGAGAAGGATTCTGACCAAAAAAAACTTTGAGAAGGGTTACCATACCTTGGGATAGGCGTTCGACTTGTATAGCGGTCCAGATAAGTGAGATGGTAATTTTGGTGTTTCCAGGTACTTTATTTTTTAAGAGATCAAGAATGATTATTGATTAAGATATTGATGATCCAATATATTCCAACTTCCAAGATCACTTAAGATGATTTTAGAGGTTTGAAGTTGAAAAAAAGAAGTTTGAAAGTATGTCGGCCCTTAAACGCATTTTGGAGAGAATTCGAATAGCAATAAATTTGACATTATTTTAATATTTTAGCCACAACTTTTACTCTAATGTCTAATTGAGTTGATTTTTGCAGCATTGGAAAGAATACTTCAAGCCCTACAAAAATGTATTTCATAAAAATTACATGAATCGACATCTAACTAAGCCAAAACTATCTTGAAAGTTTGGGCAAAAAGTTAGATCCGTCCGAACAAAAAATAAAAAAGGGAGATATTAGGAGCAGGAGCCATCCGAACAGAAACGTGTTTTTTAGCCTAATCAGCTCCGCACTGCCTGATTAGTTTTTAGCCCTATGAATACCCTAGTACTTTACATGATTTTTGTAGTACCCAATAAATTCAGGACACATGTCTATACCATAACAAGACAAATGACAGTAATTATCAGTTGGTATGGAAGTGGGGCCCGATAAGATTCAACTGGACTGGTATGGATAATAGTACCAATTGCAACACCCCCAGGTGCAACACCGTAACAAGGAGAAACATATCCACATCGAATTGGAAGTACCAAAATGGACCCTTCACCAAGAGTGAAACCGCATCAATATGAGGCAACCTTAGTGAGACTCACCTTCCTCACTACAAGAGTGGTATCCTCAACCTACTAGACACTGTTACTTTACTGGCCCACTAGATTAAGAGGAGGGGTCTCCACCTAGGAACATGCCAGTATGACCTTCCTCGAGGGAGAACTAAGCAACGGGGGCAGACGAGCATAACTGTCAACCTCAGTCTAAGATGGAATATGTGAATTGGTGACTGAATAACCGAAATTATGTGAATTTTCTCTATCGAGCATCTCGACAAAGGTCTCAAGGAAGGGTTTAGAGAGGGAAGGGAGGATCCCGGGAAAGAGCACGCTAAGACATAACGTGCATGTCCCTCTTGAGGTCATGGTCCTGCAGTGACCAACTGCGATCATTAACCTTGGGAGTCCTCCTTTTTGCCTCGACTATTGCACTTTCCCCGGAGCCGTGTCCAAGTTGCATTTAGGGGAAACGTCACATCTGCCTAGTTAATGTTGGGACACATGACTCATGGTTAGTAGCCACTAATATCGCCACGGTCATTGCAAGCAGCCCTTCGGACAGTCCAACCTGTCCGGACACTATACTATAAATTCCCGCATTATTTACCCACTGCGAAAGAAAAGATTTTTACTTGGTTGGTGAGAGCATTTTACTCTATCTACCCTCTACCCAATTGGTTGGTCTCTTCATTAACAAGTTGTTCGAATTCCTTCCATCTCATCCGCTTATCCTACTCATCCCCTTTAATTACCCTTAACATAAACACGTGTGTTACTCTCTTTTAAATCCCCACCTACACTTTTCAACCCTAAAAAACCTAGAAGAGTCTTGGAGAGAAAAAATAAAGGGAGAGTAGATCGGGCTATATTTTGAAAAGATTCATGTATAAAGAATCACCTAAAACACTTGAGGAACAATTTTCTTCAGAATTAAGGTAGGGTTTATTTCCTTTTCCTATTCATTGAGGCAAGGACTACTATCTATATACTTTTTGAATTCTTATTCTTATATATGATTAATCTACAACTGTTTTGAATTCCTTTCAATTAAATGATTCTTTTTGTAGGAAAATACCTAATTTACATCCAAATTGTACGTTTTGATTTGTAAACCCTAGATCTTACATACTGTCAAATTAATAATATTTACTTGGCGATCTCATGCATATTTTTATTTAAGTATTCTCTGTTTTGAAAATTATGGAACTGTTATTCATGGTTCACATGAATTGTATTGAAATGCATGAATTAAATCTCTTGTATGGCGATATTGTGGGATTGATGAGCTTGGATTGAATTCGAATTTATATCGCAGAGTGTTTATATATTTTTCTTATCTTGAGGGGTTTGAAGGTTCCCTATCACACTCGTAGTTGGTTATTTCCTTGCGATTTTCTAAACCACTATTTATTCACGTAGGTTCGAGATTGAGGATTAGTATACTACAGCTTGGAAGATTTCGTTAAATACCAATGTGTCAGTAAACACGCATCCTAAAACGTTAAATAGTTTGTATTTGTGATGGTGGACCAGAAATATTCGGTATGCGAATTTTTGTTAGTCAACCTATGTACATGAGATATTTCTTTTAAAAGTTGTTGTTAAGTTGCTTTCTGAATGATTTTACTCTATTATAGTTTATGTATCACAAACATGATATCGTTACAGTATCACATGTTTTACCTCAAAAGCTATGTGTGTTATTTTGTCAAATTGAGACCTACATATTTTTATTTATTTCAAAAACTTGCTTAGTTTTGGAAAAAAATTTCTATTGGGATAGTTTCGCTCACCTCTTCCTTTAATATTTTTTAGAGTTCGGTGTCGAGGAGGATACACACTCGATTAGAATGTAGATTAGGAGGTTGAATCCAAACTTTAAGGCCCAGTATTGGATGGCATAGATTTAATTCAGCTTTGCTTTTGATGATTGAGGATGAAATACTGATTATGAGCATTTATCTAGCTATCACAAAATTGTTTTTGTCATTTAAAGTTTTGGATGTAAACTTGAGATATAGCTTTATGAATTTTTACTTAGATGACGTTGGATATTGTTGTTTTGATTTATGGAATGGCACTATTACATATGTTCTTATGATTTAAAGGTTATTAGTTAGATCACGCATGTCTAGGAAATTGGGGCGTGCAAAACTACCACAATTACCTCTTATAAAGTATGAACTTGTTTTACAAAGAAATTTACATGAACATTGGTGTAAAAGTGGAAAGGTACCCATCAACAAGCAGATGAACACATACACATCCAAGATACTTAAAATAGTAATCCGTCAACAAGTTATGCATTGAACCAATAAAATATTATATGTGGATCACACATCATTTCCAAAGACTACGACAAAATCATTTGCATCAATATGAACTACTTGGTTGCATATTAGCATTTGAATTAACAAAACACATGGTTACTCAATCAATGGGAGTTCACAAAAAGTATAGCCATCATTAATACAACCAAACACCATCCTCTCAAAGCTTTGCATGAACCAAGCCAAATTTAGGTTCTATAGTCATTTATATTTTGCTTAATGCAACATTTGATATGATCTTTCATACTAGTTCAACATCATACTAAAAAATAAATCGCTAAACACCTGACTACGACCTGAATACAGCAGTCCCAAACGAGGTAGATTCGTGATCTAAATCACCTAAATATCCAACCTCCAAATTATAATACTAATCCCGAATCGATTCGTTTTGAAACATATATTACAAATATAAAATAGAGGGCAAACTTCACATTACCCCTTTGAACCATTTGCACATTGTCTTCTTCAACTTTAAAAATAGTCACATAACTCCCACATGATTTGTGGATTAGTGCACCGTCAGATTTTCCATCCAAATTAATTGAATGTGTGAGCCACGTTCTGACTAGGCATGTAAAAACACATTTTAAAAAGACAAAAATACCCTTGCAATATTTAGAAAATACACAAATGTCTTCCACTTCTCAATGCTGAGTATACACAACCCCAAATGCTGGGGAAGCCTCATTTTCTCATTTTCTTTAGGCACATCAAATAAAAAAGCTAAATCAAAATGTGATTATTGGATTTTTGATATGTAAATATATTATCAAATTTTGACAATTGTTTAAGGGTTGATTATAAAGGAATTGGGGTATATGACTCAAATTTTTTGGGACTGTAAATCACTTAGGATTTGGTGTAATTAACTAAATACGAAGGTAGAGAATGAGTTTCTAGGGTTTTTGTAAAACTGATATCCTTTGAAATGTTGAGAAAGATAGAGCTTTGGAGAGAAAGAGATATTTAGAGAGAGAAATTGTAAGTGGGTATTGCAGCTGCCAGACACCTGGACTTGCACAAAAGTCCAACTAGTGTTGAATGTTATTAGGCTTGTGATTTGTAAACCTTACTTTTCTTTATTGGGCATTTCAAATTACCCAGAACACGGACCGCTTATATAGTCTGTAATGAACTTTAAACCTGTGAGGAAGAGAGAGCGCCAAGGCCTTTTTGATAATGTATTTAAACATAGTTAATGGTGCACTTTAGTCCACAAGTCATGTAGGGGTTATGTTGTTATTTTTTAATATGAAGGAGGTGATGTGCAAAAGGAAGTAAAGCGAAGTTTGCACTAAAATAAATGCTAAGTGACTATGTTTGTATGGATGTATAATTATATATAATTTTCAATAATAAGAATTCGAGCACAAATGTAAAATAAATAATAATTGACCATGTGTTTATGGATGTGCTAAAATATATAATTTCTCATACTAATGAAAACAATCTAGATAAGAGTTTCGAAATGAATTGAAACCAAAAAAACATACTAGCTAAGCCTACCACCATCACTCCGCATACCTAAAAAAGTGTGGTACAGTATACCTACACCTTTAGCCATACCACATACCAAATTGACGCACGGTATAGGTAACATTGTTCAATACCCTATTTGAGACTCATTAATCTTTGGAACCTATAACTCGCTTGACCGGATAATTGGGAAAGATCAAACCCATTTGAAACGCTCACCAATTAGCATTTATAGTATCATAAGATATCTGCAAAATTGTTGCAATTTTATTCTAATTTGTTGGTTCATATGATTAGTTAAATTTACCGATGGGCCTTTAGTTTAATGGTACTCTTTATCTTGCGANGGGGAAGCCTCATTTTCTCATTTTCTTTAGGCACATCAAATAAAAAAGCTAAATCAAAATGTGATTATTGGATTTTTGATATGTAAATATATTATCAAATTTTGACAATTGTTTAAGGGTTGATTATAAAGGAATTGGGGTATATGACTCAAATTTTTTGGGACTGTAAATCACTTAGGATTTGGTGTAATTAACTAAATACGAAGGTAGAGAATGAGTTTCTAGGGTTTTTGTAAAACTGATATCCTTTGAAATGTTGAGAAAGATAGAGCTTTGGAGAGAAAGAGATATTTAGAGAGAGAAATTGTAAGTGGGTATTGCAGCTGCCAGACACCTGGACTTGCACAAAAGTCCAACTAGTGTTGAATGTTATTAGGCTTGTGATTTGTAAACCTTACTTTTCTTTATTGGGCATTTCAAATTACCCAGAACACGGACCGCTTATATAGTCTGTAATGAACTTTAAACCTGTGAGGAAGAGAGAGCGCCAAGGCCTTTTTGATAATGTATTTAAACATAGTTAATGGTGCACTTTAGTCCACAAGTCATGTAGGGGTTATGTTGTTATTTTTTAATATGAAGGAGGTGATGTGCAAAAGGAAGTAAAGCGAAGTTTGCACTAAAATAAATGCTAAGTGACTATGTTTGTATGGATGTATAATTATATATAATTTTCAATAATAAGAATTCGAGCACAAATGTAAAATAAATAATAATTGACCATGTGTTTATGGATGTGCTAAAATATATAATTTCTCATACTAATGAAAACAATCTAGATAAGAGTTTCGAAATGAATTGAAACCAAAAAAACATACTAGCTAAGCCTACCACCATCACTCCGCATACCTAAAAAAGTGTGGTACAGTATACCTACACCTTTAGCCATACCACATACCAAATTGACGCACGGTATAGGTAACATTGTTCAATACCCTATTTGAGACTCATTAATCTTTGGAACCTATAACTCGCTTGACCGGATAATTGGGAAAGATCAAACCCATTTGAAACGCTCACCAATTAGCATTTATAGTATCATAAGATATCTGCAAAATTGTTGCAATTTTATTCTAATTTGTTGGTTCATATGATTAGTTAAATTTACCGATGGGCCTTTAGTTTAATGGTACTCTTTATCTTGCGAAAGCTTTGCCTTCTTGAGGTTAAGGGTTCAAATTCCCTTCCCCAAAAAAAAAAAATATTTTTAAATATGATTAGTTAAATTTATTTTATTTAATTTATTATAAGTACTATGTCTTATTCAATGGCACCCATAATAGCCGTTAATGAACCAGATGAATCCAAGTTAAATGTCCAAATACTTTTTGTCAAGCAAATCAAGCTTAAGCAACAATTTTAAGATTGGTTCATCTAACTGGTGAACAACCTTGATAAAACCCAAAGTGAAGGTCTTAACTATTCATGAAAGTTCAGCTCATTACAGCCTTGTTATACTCACCCGGCCACATGGATGCAGGTGATGTTCTATCTGGAAGTACGTGTCTTTTTCTCTCAATCGGGGGGAAGCCACGACAATAGTGCATAATTTAAATGCAGCTTTGGGTTCTCCTTTCCACTAAGACCTCTCCCATGTAAAACACTACAAGCTGCCCAACACATGTCATAGATACCCCAATAACATAATCAAAAGAGGTCTTGAAGAAAATTCATTCTGCCTAGACATTCATTTTGCCTAATCAGCACATAAATCTCATCACTTCTTTTCCCTATTGTGGAATCATTTTCATCTCTCTTTCTCTAGAAAATATGATCACACCATCAGAATGCATCAATTCTAGTACAGCGCATGGTACATTTACCTGGTGTAAAAAAACATCCTCTAGCCCCCCATTACATATTATCAGCATATCCTAAAAGCAGACTAGGAAATTTCTTTCTCTAATTGATATTATTAGTTTCTCTAATTTATATTGTCGACTATATGTAGTTATCTGAGGGTTTGCCTTCTCTATTCTTAGTATAGTTGTTTCATTTTCTTTTTTTTTATGCCACATGTGCATAGGTTGAGTTCATTAACATTCTGGAGTGAATTTTGTATACCAAAAAATTTATAAAACACCAGAGAACAATGTCAGTGATTAAATCAAGTGAGTCTTCCATCCTCTATCACTAAAAGCTATGATGTCTTTATTACCACAACAAATATCATACATGAATCATAATTGACTTCGGAAACAAATGGAGACCAAATAAATAAAGCACTCAAAGCATGGATCACTGAAAGTTTTACCTTAACATATCACTTTAATGAGTTGCCACAGTATATCTACATACAATATATTGTTAATTCTCCCGAAAATGTAGTTTGGCGTTTTTTTATTAAAATTAAGCGGTGATCAAAGAAGAAGGTGACTGCGAAGCATCCATGTCAATTCACGTCATCCACAACCTATGGGAAGTATCGTTCTTGTAACATATTTTCAATTAAACTTTTTTGTTTATTGAATCCACCATTTAATTAACTAACTAAAGGTATAGCAAGTTTCACTCAAAGATTAATGGCAAATCATGGAACACTCAGCCTCTGAAATACACACACATATATATATCATCTTAAGACTGGCTCCAAGATTGATACAAAATCGCAGGACACTCAACTAAATAAATTAAATAAGGACCGGAAGAAGCACTTGCCTGCATTTCTCCAAGCAGATGTCTCTCAATAGCATTGAAGGAATCAACAATTTCCAATTCAGACATTTTAGATATATAATGTTGTACATCAGTCTTCATTCGGGCTTGCCTCCACAGTCTGTGTTGTTCTTGCTCAGCAACGGCACGCTTTCTTTGAAACCATGGCTTGAAATTGCTTCCTTTGAAGAACCGCCTGTCCACACATGTAAATCATATCAATCTCATGGGAAGCCAATCACTTGATCCATGGGTTGCTAATAGTGAAGAATAGAATCAAATGAAGAACTTTTAATGCACAAAAAACAAGCCCAAAGATAGAAAACGGTAGAAGCAGTTTGTTATAGACTAATTAATAGGTGAACGTTTACTTGTACAGGTCTAGCCAATTCGATCTCATTCGCTTTGATAGAAACTTGCCGGGACCTCTCGCTGATAAACTTCCAAGGAATTCATCGGCATTGAATGGAGGAAGAGGAGGCGGGTCAACGAATGGGGATGATCCTTCAGAAAGTGTGGTAGGTCTAAAATATGGACCAAATGGGGCCAAAAAGTTGGTAGTAAGCTCCAAGAAATGCCGACGCAGTATCTCATTGTTGACAACTGACATTGACTCCTCAACCCTTGGTGACATCCCTGCATCAATAAGCCTATTCAAGATAGAAGTGTCAGGCTTTGTGACTGCACCATAAGTACTCCAAATGGCTTCCTTGTGTTCCGTCATGAGGCAAAGAGGGCCATCTCTTCTCAACTTCACAGCATTCAATAAATTTGAAGGAGAAAACTTCTTCAAGGAAAGATTTGGAATGCCAAGGCTTTCAGGTCTGGCAGGAACTCTGCTGGTTGAAGCCCTAAGAGCTAGTGCAGGTCGACTAGAATTAGGAGCAGGGCTTCCAACCGAAACAATGTGAGGAATATTACGAAGCGCTTTCAAGAAAAAGAGGTTTGTAACACCCAAAACCATTGGAGGAAAAGTCTCCCCTTCTCTAAGTGAGTTTAAGCGGGCAAATTCAGGGTCATGAATGGTGAAATAGGGCCTAAAATCAACACTACAGAGGAGTGGTGCCACCAAACTAACAAGACCAGCAACGGCCTCACAACATTGAGGAGGTGTAGGTGCAATGACAAGAATTGGTTCAGCAATAAGTAACAACTCCCATAAGACCCAAAGCTGCAACAGTATCCCCCTAAAACTACCAAAAAGATCTGAATCATGGAAAAGTCCCTGCGGGATTGACTGATTAGTAGGGAGAAGTGGAGCCATGGAGGAGGCAGACTCTTCAAACAAAAATCCACTATTTAAGGGCAAACTATGAGCAGGCGGCAAGTTCACTTTAAGTGTAGCATTCCCAATTGCTAGTTCCATCAGATGACCAGGCATCGGACCAGGCCATGTTGATACATAAGCTGCAATATAGTCCAGAGCTTTCTTTCCAATATCAAAATACAGAGGACCCATGATTTGTAAAAGAGGTCTAAACACACTAGAGTAAGGACTATGAGACAGAATTACCACTGATTTTTGTTCACCGCCTCGCTTAAGCCTCTCATCATGTCTCTGCCTATTAAATACAAAGCCATATAGGTATCTCGAATTGTTACCATTCTGACTACTATATGGATTTTTCAGCACTTTTTCGCCTATTGACTTTAGGAACACTTCATTGTTATCTACTTCAACTATCTGGGACGAAACCACTTTTGCTGCTTCAGAATTATCCTTCGTTTGGATCCGGAAGAAGAACATGCAATCATGGATGCTTGAGCGGTTATGATGCTGGGAAACAGAATCCGGAAACGAACTATAAGCAACTTCAAGCTCCTCATTTTGGGTAAGACAACCAGGTGGGAAACATTCTTCTATGAGCTGACCCTGTTCAAGATCAAACCTAATGATGCAAAAGGCCACAACCCATTGTTGCAAACATTTTTCGTCAACCTTTGAATTGGGTTCTGACTTTACTGAAAAGGATGGAGATCGGCTCATTTCCAGCTAATACAGGACACCTGTTATCATGCCAACAACCCCATTTTCACCACTAATGATGCAAGAACTGATCACACCAACAAAAAAAAAACCCCTCTAGAACCTAGGCACAGTTGCACATTACCTCCTTCAACTTCGATGAGTTCACTTCTAGTACTGTAAAAAATACACTGCAAATCTAGCTTGTGGTTGCAGACAATGAAAATAGACCAACATACCCTATGTTTTTCTTTTCCGTTTCTTTTATCTTTGACACTCAGTCTCCACCATCTCCATCGCCACCACCACTGCACCACTAACCACTAACATCAGCAACCACCATTGCACCACAACCATCACCGCGCCACCCACTGCACACAGCACACGATCGCACCACCACTGCACCACGAACTACACGTAGTAATTTTCCGTAATGAATGAACCCACAGTCTACAACATATTTATCGAAAATAAACAAAAATCAAACAAAATCTGCATCAGAAACAATTCGAACCAAATCATACGAATTCTCTAATTTGGTCGCAGTCCATTGATGCTCAGACATGAATTCTGCATCAAAATCGAAAAATTAATCAAATCGGTGGCAGTAGAGGGTGGGTTGCAGTGGTGGCGGGGCGGTTGAGGGAAGCGTCACTGTGTGTGTTGTTCGCAGTGGGGAGCGAAGAGAGAAAGGAACAGATGTCGAAATGGGGGGAGAGAGAGAGAATATGAAATGGCGAGCAGAGGCAGGATGGGGACCTGGGGAGACAGAAGACGGAGAGAGAAGGATGAAGATCCTTTTTCGATTAAGAGTTTTTCTAACCACTGTAATTGAGGACCCTGATTGTCTTTCCTTTGTTTTTTTTTTTTTTTTGTTAATTATACAAAGGTCCCTAAAGTATAGGATTTATTTTATTTTGATTTATAATATTTTAATAATATTATTTTAGTCTTTCATGTATTGACTATATTTCTATATTGTCCCTCAAATAAATAGTGTCTAAATTGTTAATAATTTTTTATTATAAATTTATCATGTAATACTTAAATATAGACAAAAATAAATAAAATTTTGAACAAAAAGCTACTAAAATTACATAGTTTTAATCATAAACTATCCAAATTTTGGTCAAAAGCAACTCATATTACACATTTTTTGTCAAAAGCTAATCAAATTATTTTTTGCCAATATTTAAGTATTATGATCAAAAACTTAGTAATTTAGATTTCGTATGCTAGAGAGACCACATAAAAATATATTTAATACTTAGGAATCAAAATAATACAATTAAAATATTAGAATCAAAATCAAAAAAATTATATATTTTGAGGATCTCCAGTATCATTAACCCTTTTTTTGAGTGTTTGAAAGTTTTGATTCGATGTTAATCGAACATGACATTAAAAGTATTTCAGTTTGGTATTTAGTGGCTAACCTAATGGTGGCTGTTATGAAATACAGATATTTCGTTTAGGTTGACGTACACGTATCGAATACGATACTCGTTGAATATTCGATGATACATATCGGATACACCTTTTACGTATCCGATAATAATTAAATATTAGGATACTTCACGGATACTTTTGTAGTCGAACAACATATATAATTTTTTAGTTGAACTATTAAAATTTCTTTTTGAATTAACATATCATACAATACATTAATAAAAAAATTTATATTACTTCAAAGGCACATGAGTATTTTTTAAGTATTATCTACAATTACATGTCAAAAAAGTATAAAATAAAGCTATTACATTTTAATTTTAGCGCAAATTACTTCTAAAAACTAGGTAAATATTAGTTTTGATTCCTTTAATTAGTCACTTTACTTTGTGAATATACCACAGCAACACGATATATATNTTTTTTTTTTTTTTTTGTTAATTATACAAAGGTCCCTAAAGTATAGGATTTATTTTATTTTGATTTATAATATTTTAATAATATTATTTTAGTCTTTCATGTATTGACTATATTTCTATATTGTCCCTCAAATAAATAGTGTCTAAATTGTTAATAATTTTTTATTATAAATTTATCATGTAATACTTAAATATAGACAAAAATAAATAAAATTTTGAACAAAAAGCTACTAAAATTACATAGTTTTAATCATAAACTATCCAAATTTTGGTCAAAAGCAACTCATATTACACATTTTTTGTCAAAAGCTAATCAAATTATTTTTTGCCAATATTTAAGTATTATGATCAAAAACTTAGTAATTTAGATTTCGTATGCTAGAGAGACCACATAAAAATATATTTAATACTTAGGAATCAAAATAATACAATTAAAATATTAGAATCAAAATCAAAAAAATTATATATTTTGAGGATCTCCAGTATCATTAACCCTTTTTTTGAGTGTTTGAAAGTTTTGATTCGATGTTAATCGAACATGACATTAAAAGTATTTCAGTTTGGTATTTAGTGGCTAACCTAATGGTGGCTGTTATGAAATACAGATATTTCGTTTAGGTTGACGTACACGTATCGAATACGATACTCGTTGAATATTCGATGATACATATCGGATACACCTTTTACGTATCCGATAATAATTAAATATTAGGATACTTCACGGATACTTTTGTAGTCGAACAACATATATAATTTTTTAGTTGAACTATTAAAATTTCTTTTTGAATTAACATATCATACAATACATTAATAAAAAAATTTATATTACTTCAAAGGCACATGAGTATTTTTTAAGTATTATCTACAATTACATGTCAAAAAAGTATAAAATAAAGCTATTACATTTTAATTTTAGCGCAAATTACTTCTAAAAACTAGGTAAATATTAGTTTTGATTCCTTTAATTAGTCACTTTACTTTGTGAATATACCACAGCAACACGATATATATTTTCTTGAAAGTAAAAGAATTACTAATTTTCCTTATTATATGTTAAAGAACTATCAAAATATATAAGTATTAAGTTTGTTGAAAATAATAAAAATATTAAATATATTTTATTATAGTCGTATCTTGATCGTACCCGTATTCTACTTTTTTAAACTTTGTCGTATCGTTGTATCTGTATCATATCGTACCCGTATCCCATATCCGTATCCGTATTCGTGCTTCATAATCGGCCTGTGTTTGTACCTTAAAGGCTTGTTTTAATGTTTTTTTAGGGGATTGGATTGCATTCATGATTCTCTTCTAAATGTGAACTCAATGATTTATATATGTGATTCAAAAAATAAATTCTATCCAATCTCATAATTGGTAAGTAATATAAATACATGTAGGGCGCATGGATTTATGTCTAATTATATATCTCAATTAACTAAAATATCCATTATTAGGTAAATAGAAGAATGAGTTTTTAGGTAAATTAGTTTTTTTATCTACAAATCTCATCTCTCACTTTTTGAATCCACCTCCCATGGGTTTCATCAAACTCCCATGGAGATGTTATCCACCATTGAGGGGTGGTTGTCCTCGACAATTAAGATGAAAGATTTGGGCAAAACAAGTTATATGAATTAAGATTCTTAGTGATAGTTCATAGTTTGTCTCAAGAGACTCACGTTAAGAAGGTGTTTGAACGATTCCAAATGTAAAATTACAAGCCCATTGACATTCCTATTGCAAAAAATAAGATCCTAAACCTTAGGGTGTGTCCTATGACTCTTGAAGGAAAAAGAATGGATGAGC
This sequence comes from Ilex paraguariensis, assembly GCA_963454935.2. Classification (NCBI taxonomy): domain Eukaryota; kingdom Viridiplantae; phylum Streptophyta; class Magnoliopsida; order Aquifoliales; family Aquifoliaceae; genus Ilex; species Ilex paraguariensis. The sequence continues at coordinate 2,660,711 of CAUOFW020001724.1, forward strand.
CCTTTTTCCCTATGCTAGTGTTATTTGTAGCAAAATGCACGTTATGATGTGTTTGCTCTGTAGTAGGGCTAATTAGTCATTTTTAATCAAATCTTAGACTAGTTTATTGGAAGGCAATCTCAAAGGGACTTTAGATTATATTTTATGCTACTAGTCTATTGATTTTTAGATGGTTGGCTTTAGTGGTGCCGATTAGAGTAATGATGTAGATGAACGCTACTTCACATCAAGATATGCTTTCTTACCTAATAGTGTGATCATTATGTGAAGCAATAAAAAGTAATCTTGTATAGCTTTATCCACCATGGAAAGGAGAATATGTGACTTATTGTGTTGTTGTACAAGAAGATGTTTGGTTAAGAAGGTTCCTTTAACATCTAGGAATTGTCACACACATTTTGGGTCTGATGACAATTTGTTGGGATAGCACGATTGCGTTAGCTTACGCTAAGGATTCTAAGTATCATAGATGAATCAAACACATAAATTTGAGTTATCATTGCACCAGAAATATGATTATGTAAAAAAAGGTGATATTGAAGTGCATACATGCGGCTCAAATGGTTGCAAACTCCCTAACTAAGCCAATAGTTAGAGATGCTTATATGACTCATGTTAGAACTCTAGGACTTTGTAGGTTTTGATTATATGTTTCAGTTTGAATGGATCACTTAGTAATTTGTATTGATATTTGGGATATTAATAAACAACTTTATTTGCAATTGGGTATGTTATTGCAGGGTTGCCTTGGTATTTGAGAAAGTAAACATATTAAGTATGTCAGCAAACATGATTGGCTTACTCACACGAGTAATTTAATTTGGCGCTTAAGATATCCTGCAAATATGAGAAATTATAAACTATAGTGTCACACTATTGGTATATACAATGAGATCTAACATTCGATGATAATGGATACAATCCCATTTCCATTATGAATATTTTTTGTGGACTAGCTAGATGATAGATCTTAATTTGGGTCTTTTAAAGGGCAAACAAATGGAAGAACTCGTATTAAGCGCATGTTCTAGGATGGGCACACTCTAACTACAAGATTCAATTTTTTTAACAGGGGTGTGGCTTGCTGTAGTGGATGGTTGTGACAGATGTTGTTGAGGGTTTATTATTAGGTGTGAAGATAAATAAGAGTGAATGACGAGATTTGGGAAGAGAGAAAAAAAGGGAGAGCGGGGAGCAGCATATATACAAGTTATTACAAAATTATTAATTTATAAGAATATATTAACGTTGAATTTTATTAAGAGATAAAAAAAATTAGTCTTGAACTTTTGATTCAAGATATGTGTAAGACATGTTAGTATTAGATAATTAATTAAATAAATAAAATTAAAATTAATTATATTCGATATAAATGTGTTAAGTAGCTCCTTTTTCTTATTTTTTAAATTGATGAATTTTTTTTAATCAAAATATTATTATTGTGTCTCATAAAAATTTAAAATGTTACACTACATAGATGATATTATTGACAAATTTGACTCATTTAATTATTATGTTAAAGAAAATCCTGTGTTCAAAGATCAGTCATAATCGTTGACCGATTAAGAGAAAAATATTAAAAAAATAATAATAATTTCTTGACAATTGGGTGAATGAATTTGAGATCGTAGAATGTGTACAAAATCAGCCGTAATTATTGACCGGGGGAAAAATATTAACGAAAAAAAGATATTTTTTTAACCGTTGAATGAATGAATTTAAGACCGTAGAATAAATTTGTTGAAGCTGTCCTGTTTTATATTATAGATATAAGATAATTTAAGTGATTAAGTGACAAGAATCTGAATTTATTACATCGATCTGCGCGAACATGTGCAATTTTTCTGCCGGACTGCTCAACTGATAACTCTGCAGAACCTATTACATTGACCACTTGGCCATCAGAATCACTTTATCATACTTTTTTCTCAATTTTTACTAATGGTAAATCGCATGTTGTGTATTAATGAGGGGCCACTCCGTGGACATATGATATGCCTTAGTTGTACTAATCCAAAATTTTGTCAAGTTGAGGAACATGTATTAGGAGCATTCTATGGAGAGGGGTCTAGAAATTTAACTCAAAAGAGGTGACAAAGGTCACATAGGAGGGTGATCTTCAAAAAATTTTAACAATTTGTAGGGGGATAAAACTCGTATTTGTACCAAATTGCAATTTTTTTTATATTTATTCTATCTTAAATGTTGTTTAAAATTATTTTTCAATCTCTCATTGTTCACCAGAAATCATGGTTTAAATCTACTCCCAACTTGGAAGGCCCACCGAATTCGTGTTTGTGAGAAAACAATGGCACATTATGCTAGATCACCCACCACATATTTGTGAGTCCCACTTAACGGTCGGGTTCTTGGGAGCTCGGTTCTTTTTTATAGACTTATTTAAACTTAAATACACTCAAAAAACTTATTTGGGGATAAATTTATTTTGATCTCCATTGTCCAAAATACCCTAAATTATATTTAATCAAAACTTATTTAAAAAAACTAACAACTCCTAAATTGAAAATTGTATTAGTATTAATATCTCATAATTGAAAATTACGTTAACATTAAAATTATGTTTCTATCATATATATATCAAACAGTAACACGCTCAATAAAAAAATAGTAATATTATACAGTAACATGCTTAATAAAAAATTTAATTAAAATTTAATCATTACAATAGAATGACACTCCCACAACAAAATAAATACTCACATTTGATGTCACTCTATTACAATAATTAAATTTTTAATTAAATTTTTTTATTAAGCATATTACTGTTTGATGTAACAATTTATTTGTTAAGCATGTTGCTATTTAATGTTATTATTTTTTTTGTTGAATGTGTTATTATTTAATGTTACTATATATATTTAATTCTCCGGTCAATTTGGTTCCATATTTTTGGACCACACTTGCTTAATGGTAAAAATTGTACGGACACAATATCTATAATATAAAACAAAATAGACTTCAAATACACTTATCCAACGGTCACCAACATTTCTCTCAAAATCATTCACATTGCACCGTACTTTCTGGGTTATCCCATGTCTCCACTAAAACTAGGCCACCATTGCGCACACAAACAACAGAAGTTATTTTTTAGCTTGAATGAACTGAAATGACAAAACAAACCCAAATCCTTGAACTAATTGAATCGTTGGAGAAGCATCAACCTTTTTTTGCCACTCGCCTTGCACCAAATCTTCCATTCACTAATCTGTTGTTTCTAGCAGACTAATCCATTTGGGAAACAATGTCTACTTTAGCAAACGACATGGAGCGAACAATATAAAATTAGATATAGGAAGTGTTCTGATCAAAATTACAGCTTTCCTTCCCTAAACTTGTAAGTTACATATATTTACAGAATAGAGAAACTAACTGATCACAGTATGACAAGAGTGATGGCATTCTCTATATCTCCTAACTATTTCTTTCAGTTAGTTCAGTCACAGCAACACCCACTATTGCTAAAAAAATTCAATGAAAAATGTATGATGGTTTCTTCGTTAAGATTTCTAGACTTTCATCTGGAGGCCAATTTGTAGCCATACAATTGGATAGGTCAAAGCTATACATCATATACAGGTAAGCGCTCCTCAATAGAAACACGGCAAATTGGGCATTTTTTACACTTGTCACAGCAGGTGCTGCACCAAATGCAGAGAATAGTGAAAATGGTATGGTGAAAGAAAGGAAAGACGAAAGAACTATCTAAAAAAAGAAGAAAAAGAGGATAGAGAAAGCGATAGAGAGGGAAGGGGGAGGGGAAAAGGGTGAGGGAGGGAGAAAAGTTTTTACAGTTGCAAATTGTAGGAGAGGGGGGGAGAAAAGTTTTTACAGCAGCAAATCGTAGAGATAAATATTAGTACCTGCAAAGGACACGATGCCTACATGGAAGGAGGACTATGCTAATCTCTCCCTCAAAGCAAACCCTACATAAGACCTTTTCCTGGCCACAGCATCAAGATTACATGTATGGGTTAGTATATAACCAAATCCCAATAAAAAACTACATCAGTTAGAACGCCTCAAATCAAATAAAAAACAATCCAATTGGTCAAAAAGTAAAGGAAATACACATCAAACACAACCATTAATGTCAGAAAGCAAAACAAATTCAAGTTACATATTAAGCACTATTCTCAGAATACCTAGAGATATCTAGGACTGACAAGACCCCATCAGGTTATGGTCTCCTATATAAAGACAGCAGGAAATTCTTTCTGAGGAACATTGCTTGACTTCAGCTGTCGTGCCCCCTGGGGGGGGGGGGGGGGGG
>CAUOFW020001724.1:2665357-2743711 GCA_963454935.2 Ilex paraguariensis
GGGGGGGGGGGGGGGGGAATTGGAGGGGAGGGAAAGAATGTGTAAAGCTTTGCTCCGTGGGTGCAACCTTGAGCAGCCAGGTTTTTCCAATGAAACTAGACACCTTTTTCCGTTACCATTCTAATGGCTCAGTTTCACACTCTTGGGAACAAATTCCATGCTCCGGTGCTCCCATGAATGACCATTCTTTGCCTTACTATATTTAAAATAATGATCAATCCCTTGGGAGTAACATTCACTACTTAATGTTATGTTCAGGCGGGTATTTTCTTTTCAAGGGTACTCATCGGTACGCAGTCTATGTCTGGGGAGCAAACTAGACCGGAGATGGACACCAGTGGTAGAGATATCCCCCTTCAATTGCCACTCCGGTAGCATTCATGTAACAGCACTAGATCTTCAACAAGGCGGAAATTCTCGTAATTTGTATGCATACTCACTTTCCTTGCATTAGCTGCACAGCTAACCGTTGTCTTGTTGAAACGATGGTTGACACCAAGACTATTTCTTTCTGCCCGCCAAAGGACCTTGATATATCCTCCGTTAAATAGCGCTCTTTTTTACTTGGTCAAATTTCAGAGCGAATGTGACGTGCCGAAGGTAATATAGGATTATTTTCTCCTCAGGGTGGGAGGAGTGCTTTCCCAATGTGAAGGAAAATGCGCTAGTTAGGTTGGTGTTTAATCATTGTCCTATTTTTAGATACCAATATCTTTAGGTGGGAACGGTTGCATTTAGATTTGAAAATATGTGGTTCGAGCATCATTTGTTTAAAAGAAGCTTTACGTCTTGGCAGCAAAGTAGTCTAGGTTTTAAGTTCATGAAAAAACTAGAATGTGTGAAAAGGGAGTTAAAGGTCCAGAACAGAGATGTTTTTGAAGATATTAGAGTTTAAAAGACTAAAATCTCTAATCACATTGAGGAGTTGGGTAGGATAGAGTGCGAGAAGGAGAGGGGGGGGGGGAATTAGATGATGAATTGAGAAAGAAAAAGTAGTGCTTAAGGAAGAGATTTCATAGAGACAAGAGGTTAAAGAGGGAGACAACAATTCAAAGCTATTTCATGCGGCAGCCAATGGAAGGAGAAAGAAGAATCTTATTTCTAAGTTGGATGTGGATGATGGGTTACTTTTAAGAGGATAAAAGGAGGGTAGAAAACGAGATCATTAGTTTTTTTTTTTATGAGAGGTTGTATTTGGAAATAGATGTTGTGAGGCCAAGAGTTACCGGGTTAGATTGGCCTCTTGCTTGTTGGTTAGAAGGACTTTGATGAGAATGAGGTGAAAGAGGCAGATTTTTAGCGTAGTCACCGAGGTCAGACGGTTTTTCCATGACAATGTTTCAACATTGTTGGAAGATTATTAAAGATGACCTTATGAAGGTGTTTTTGAATTTTTTAAAGAATGGTCTGGTTAATGTTAAAACAAACATGACAAACATTTGGTTGTTCTCAAAAAAAAAAACATCTCTTTGAAAATAAATGATTTTAGGCCCATTAGTTTAGTGAAGAGCCTATACAAGATTTTTTTTTTTTTTTGATCTGAAATATAGCAAAGTTCATTCAAGTAGGAAAAACTTGGTTACAATCAGAAGCAAAAAAAGTCCGAAACTCTAACGGGGGATAGCTGACCCAATTCACAGGAAGAGAATTGGAAAGTGCCGAAGCTGCCACCCAATGAGTGGCCCTGTTAAGGGCTCGTGACTTGTGTAAAAACCTAAGATCTAGGTTTCTACAAGATTATAGCTAAGGTTTTGGTAAATTGAGAGAGGTGTTGGAGCATGCTATTTCTATGTACCATGGTGATTTTTGTAAAAGGAAGGAAAATCATAGACACTGCGTTAATTGCTAATGAAGTGGTGGAGGAGTATAGGACAAATGGTAATGAAGGTCTAGTTTGTAAGACAGACTTTGAAAAATTGTATGATCACGTGAATTGGGATTTTTTTGGATTTTGTTCTTGAAGATTGGAAAAGTAGATGGAGGAGCTGGATTAGGGGGTGCTTACGGAACAATGAACTTTTCGTTGGTGGTAAATGGCAAACCGTGAAGGAGATTTAATACTATTAGGGGCCGTAGGCAGTACATTGTCACCATTTTTGTTTACGTTGGTGGAGGATGAACTTAGTCATTTAGTAGATAGAACTATGGAGTATAATCTTGTGGAGAGCTTTCAAGTGGAAAGAGATCTAGTTGGGGTGTCCCTCTTACAATTTGCAGATGACACTACTTTTTTTTTTTGGGTCTAGTGATGAGGTAGAATTTTAGAATTTAGTGGAGATCATTGAGATATTTAGTTGAGCGTTATGTCAAAGAGTCTAATTGTAGGAATTAATGCCCATAGGGATAAGTAAGATAGAATTTCAGGGAGGGTAGGTTGTGAGGTTGGGGATTGGCCCCTTAAGTACTTGAGGCTACCTTTAGGAGGTAATCTTCAATCGTTGTGCTTTTGGAATCCTATAGTTGAAAGGATTCAAAAGAGAGATTGAAAGATGGAAAAGGGCTTGTTTATCAAGGGGAGGGAGACTTATTTTGGTACAATTGGTATTGGCTATAAAATTCTTTTTTAAGATCCCTAGAAAGATGGCATTTTCAATTGAAAAAAATGATGAGATTTATTGTGGAAAGGGAGCTGGGGGGGAAGAGGATGTCAAAATCTAGGTTTAAGGGAGGGTTGGGGGTGGGAAATCTGGTAAAGAGAAATATTGATTTGTTAGGTAAGTGATTGTGGAGGTTTCCTCTAGAATAGGGTTCTTTTGCAGCAAGATGTTGTCAAAACTAAATATGGACTTCAACCTAATGGTTGGGGTTCGAATGTAGTGGCTGGAGGCTCTTTTCGATGTCCTTAGAAGTTTATTTCATAGGGTCTAAATGGTTTCATGGAATATGTTAAGAATCTTAAGATGCTAGTGGAGAACGGTGAGTGGATTCACTTTTGGAAGGATGTTTGGATTGGGGACTCTTCTTTGCTTCGTCTTTTCCTAGGTTGTCCCGGTCTCATAAGGCAATCATTGCCAGTTGTATTATGCACGTGCTTCTCAAGGTGGGTGGAATTTAATTTCTTTATGGCCTCAAATAAAAGGGAAGTTTTGAAACTTTCCTCTTTATTGTCTTTGCTCAATTCAATTGTTCCTGTTCATGGGATGGGAACAAAAAGTTGAGTTCTTGATTCATCTAATATATTTTCTTGCAAATCTTACTTCCATGTATTGATAGATGATCCATCTTCTCCAATTTTTGAACATCATAAGATGATTTGTTAGGCTAAAGTGCCTATTAAGGTACAGATTTTTGCGTGCACCGTAGCTTGTGGGAAGCTCAATAATTTTGATTTATTGTGCAAGCGAAGACCGAAATCTTGATTTTCTCCCTAATGGTGTGTGACGTGCAAACGATGGTGTGAAATAGGGGATCATATCTATCTCCAATGCTCAATGCCCTTGATGATGTTTGCCTTTGGGGAGTTTAGTTTGAGTTGGGTATTCCTAAGAGGGTGTGCCAATTTTCTTGTGACCTGCTATGGTTTCTTTGGAAAACGGAAAAGAGTCTCTATCGTGTAGGAGTATGTGGTTATGACTATTTTTTGAGTGGTGTAGAAGGAAAGGAATTGTAAAATCTTCGAAGATAAAGAAGATTGTTGAGAGCTGTAATGGGATAGAACAAAATTCTTGCCTTTCCTTCGGCACCAATATGGAAGAGTTTGCGGATGTACCTTTGTTTGCCTACCTTGATTGGATAGCGCCTTGTAGTTAGATGAGCATTTTCTTGAGCCCTATTTTGACTTCACTTTTTCCGATGTATTTTATTCTGGAAGCCCGAGCAAAAGACCTTAGGCAGCTAGGAGTATAGAGAATGGTGGATGTTTTCAAACATCAACAAAGGAATGCTCCAACCTGAGACCAGGCATCACTCTATGATCTCACTTGACTTCTTCTTTGAGAATGCTTTCTCGCCCTCAATCGAAACATCGTCCTTTGTTTTGCTTCTTGTTATTCTTTCATGGTGTTATGTTTAGAGAGTTAACACAATACTAGAGAAAGATGAAGAGTGGTCAAAAACTTAACATACCTCTCACAAACATCTTGTATTTATAGTTTTCTCGTAATCATACAAAGGACGAGTATACCCTCTGTGTGGTATACTCATTACAACCTAGTATTTACACATAATAATACTCTAATACTATTAACACATGAGGCGGAAAAAAAGAGTCATTTATGGGAAGAGAGGGGATCCATGGAAGAACATCAGTTTCTTACTCCTGCATTTTCTAGGCAACTTGGACAAAGTATAATGGTGTTTGTTCCGCATATCACAAGGACTATTGGGGCTAGGAAGTTAGCATGAACAAGTAAATTCAATTGAGTGGGTTAGACCAGGAAATGCTATGGTCAGACTCAAAAAATAACTGATGCACCAGTAGGTAGAAACCTGTTGGAGTGTAGTCTAGTTTATTAGGGTTTCTTTTCCCTTTTTTACCCTTACTATGACTTTATATTTTGCCTAGACCACAAGGATGTTTAGGTTAGGTTTGTATTATTATTTGACTATATATACGGAACTCTACTCTTAGTTTGAGTATCCCTTTCCACTTACATCTATCTCAAGTTGGTATCAAAGCCACCAACCCTAACCTCCGCCAAACAAGCAACACCAAACCAGCCTCCACCGACAAGCACCCAGCGGCAAACCAAGAATCAAACCACCCAATAACCTCAATCTAGTCGACAACCCCACTGAAACCACCCAGTCGACAGCCTCCACAAACTAGACTCCACAAACCGACAAGCACCCAACACCAAACCAAAACCCAGACCCACAAACCAACAAACAGATTTCCATACCAGTCCCACTGTCCACCGACAAACAAACCCAGTCCCACTGCCCATACCAATCCACCGACAAACTCCATGCACTGCCCACTCCATCAAAACAACAGCCTGCTATAAACAACAGCAAAAACCAACAACAGCAGCCAAACGACATATACCCTTGACCCAAAAAAATCGAACCCAGGTCACCAATTGCCCAGGCCACACCGACAATAGCCAACATCAACCCAAGTCCCAGACCATCCACTGCCAGCCACACCGACTGCCTACACCTCAATCGCCTCAAAAACCAGCAACCCCTCATCAAATCGACAGCTACCCACAAACCCAAACGCAGCCATTCAACCAAAAACCAAAAAAACAGCCCACTGTTCAGCCTTCGACCAACCCAGCGTCCAGGCAGCACCAAGCTTGCGCTCAGGCAGTCCCCGCGCCAGTCTATCACGCCTTTGTGCTTTGCGTTCTTCGTCTTAGTGTCGTCATCTCTTCGCGCCACTGATTTCTTTTTTCTAGGGGTGTAGCATCTAGGACCTTTTTAAGAGGGGTCGGATCCTTTTTTCGTTGATATGCTCTTGATGCAGTAGATCACTTATTCATCTTTATTGCATTTCTGGACACCGTGACCTGTTATTTGGGAGCTTTCTAGACCTTTATCTGTTGCTATTATTCGACTGGAGGTATATTATTCTCCCTTATTTTGTCTCTCTATTTATCTTAGAGTTTTGTCACGGGTGCCCACGTATTGTTATTGTAATGATTACTAGTGAGGAATTTGAGACCTCCACTGTTGAGATCTCTGTTGTTAGTACTTCCACCTAGAATGTACCTCCTGGTTCTCGTTAGTGTGATTATTGTGGCTGACCAGGCCATCTCAGGGCTACTTGCTAGAAGTTCTATCCGGAGTTTAAGCCACCTCCTCGCAGCCGTACTGCTGCTATTGTTGAGGTACCACCATCTACTACCGCTATTCCTGCTACTGCTGCTGGCATTTTGCTGTTTTTACTTATACCTTTTTGTGTAATCGTACACCGACTCGTGTTCTTCAGTGTAGGACTCTCTTACAGGTCTTATTCTCTAAGCGGACACTTTTTTAGGTCCCCCCTCGTGTTTTTGGCTCTACATGTTTTGTTCAGGATCAATCTCCTACTCACCATAAGCTTGATGATAAAGTGATTCGTTGTGTCTTTATAGGCTATTGTCATCAATCTAAAGGGTATCGGTGTTATGATCCTGTCAGGCGTCGTATGTATCACAGTCTAGATGTTACCTTTCTTGAGCACATTCCTTATTTTTCCTCCAATCTTGTGCCCCTCCAGTTGATGATACTCCTTTTGATTTTCCGTTACTATAGAAACCAGAGCCATTGATCACTATCACTACAAACTCATCAGTCTCTCCTCCTCCAGAGCCACTCGTCCTTGGTAGTACAGGGTCACCAGTCTCTCTTCCTTTGGAGGTTTATGTTCGTCGCTCTCGCTCTTATCCCTCTGCTGATGTCCCTTCTACCTCAGGCGATGTAGGTAATATTTCTCAGTTCGTTGAACATATTGATGCACCTGTTGTTAGTACTGATGAGATTGCATGTAATGAGCCAGTTACTTTCCCTGATGAGACATTGTCAATGAAAGATGATGATTTAGGGCGTCGTTATCCGCAGCGTGATCGTCGTCCAATTGTTCATTATGGTTGGACCGCCAGGACTTTATATCCGATCTCTGCTTATGTTTCTTATAGTGATCTTTTTCGTACATTTTGAGCTTATATTATGGCCTTATCAAATACGCCGGTTCCTCGCTCTGTTTCAGAGGCTATGCGGGAGCCCTAGTGGGTTCTTATCATGCAGACGGAGATGGACGCTCTTTAGCGTAATCATGCATGAGATCTTATCTCTTTACCTTCAGGAATGAAGGTTGTTGGCTGTCGCTGGGTTTACACCCTGAAGTTTCTTACAGATGATACTATTGATCGTCACAAGACTAGGCTTGTGGCAAAGGACTTTACTCAGGTACTAGGTCGTGATTTTGGTGCTACCTTTGCCCCCGTGGAAAAATTGACTATTGTTCGATTGATTATTTCTCTGGCTGTGGATTACTCTTGGCCTCTTCATCAGTTGGATGTGAAGAATGTATTTTTTCACGATAATCTAGACGAGATTATTTATATGGATGCACCACTGGCCTTTCGTGGTGAAGGGGAGTATGTTGAAAAGGTACGTCGACTGTTTAAGTCTCTCTATGGACTGAAACAGTCACCATAAGCTTGGTTCTCTCGCTTTAGTGATGTAGTTGTAAGTTTAGGGTTCACCAGATGTCATTCTGATCAAACCTGCTTCATTCGACAGAAAACTTCTGAATAGTGTGTCATCTTTTTTGGTGTTTGTTGATGATATTTATTATTACTGGAGATGATGTTTCTGGAGCTGTACAGGTCAAGGTAGACCTTGAAAAGGCTTTCGATGTGAAAGACCTTGGATTTCTACGATATTTTCTTGGGATTGAGGTTGCCCGTAGCAACAGGGGTATTGTTCTTTCTCAAAGAAAGTATATTATGGATCTTCTCTCAGACACTGAGATGCTAGGGTGTAAACCAGCATCATCACCCATGATTTCAAACCTGAAACTTACTGCTGAAGGTGAGGAGTTGAGAAATTTAACTGTCTATCATAGGTTGGTAGGTAGACTTATCTACCTAGCCAACACTAGAGCAGACATTTCATTCGTTGTCAGCCGAGTTAGTCAATTCATGCACAGCCTCATCTTGATGCAATTTATCATATTCTTCGGTACCTCAAGTCTTGTCCTGGACTTGGGTTATTCTACGCATCAGGATCTCAAACTAATTCTCTAGCCTGTTATTCAGATTTAGAGCATGTGACGGTCGATCTACTACGGGCTTCTGTGCTTTTTGAGCGACTTATCTTATCTCTTCGAAAAGCAAGAAACAAACAGTTGTCTCTCGTTCGTCAGTAGAGGCAGAGTATCGGGCACTGGCACTGGCACTTGGCACATGTAAGATTATCTGGCTACGATCGATTCTTGGTGAGTTGAGATTTCCAGTGACTTCTTCATCTACATTATATTGTGATAATCGATCTGCTATTCAGCTCGCTTCTGACTTTGTATTACATGAGAGGACGAAGCATATAGAGATTGATGTTCACTTTCTTCGGGAGAAGGTTCGTTGTGGTATGGTCACTCCATTGTTTGTAGGGACCAGTAATCAGGTTGCAGATGTTTTCACCAAACCTGTCACTCTATCCATTCTCCAGGACTCCGTTGTCAAGCTTGACTTAGTTTATATTTTTGCGCCTAGCTTGAGGGAGAATGTTGGAGTATAGTCTAGCTTATTAGGGTTTCTTTTCCCTTTTTTGCCCTTACTATAACTTTATATTTTGCCTAGACCACAAGAATGTTTAGGTCACTTTGTTTTATTATTTGACTATATATACGGGGCTCTACTCTTAGTTTGAGTATCCCTTTACACTCACAGCTATCTCAAGTGATCCACTTTAGCATAAAGACTACTAGATGCTCCTACGGGTAGAAGAAACATCACTATCACCCTACGCTTCTCAAGGAATAATCTCTTTGGGATTCCTTGTTGCAAACGAGCATTTGGCAAGCAATTATGAGGATGGCGGATGTGCCACAGATTGTGTGTTCAAGCAATCTGACAGAACCAATAGCTGCGCCTCTTTGCGTCCCCATTCTCTTTACTTTTTCGAAACTATAAGAAAGTTTTAGTTTTTGTTTATCATATTCTAGGACAGGTAGAATTAATTTGGCTATTTTGATTTATGCCATCACTCAAAGTAACTTTGGCATGGGACAAAGAGATTTTAAGATTGACAGCCGTACAGTCTATGCTAGATATGCCAATTATTTCTATAAAATAAGGGGATCAGACAAGGTTTCACACTCAAGCAGGAAGAAGCCGCACTTTGGGCTTCTGCTAAGGGTTTTTATGTCCTGCACAATTGTTTAGACTATCTAATAGTGTGTAGCACAGCTTCAAAATGCTTCCATCTTTTTTTGTTACAGTCAGTTCATCACTTAAAGACATCCCTCTGTTTTATCACTACCTAGCCTAGACTCCAGTTGATAGCGGCCTAGTCTGATCTTATTCGTTTTTTGATTGGCATAGCAGATATAACTCATTCATATTTCCTTAATTTGCTTGTCCAGTAGGGTCTAGACACTAGTGTTAGAGCCTTTCCCCTTTATAGAAGGTTGTGGATTCCATAGAGATGTTGAAACCTGGAATGCAGCGACAATATACTCAAGAAATTAATCCCAATCTTCAAAATTTGTGAAATCACAAAATGATAATTAACTTGGTCAGTCAGCTCTCTCATCAATTTGGTGATGAAAGGCTAATGGGCAGACAAAGAATCACGTGTGGAAGATCTATCTTATAGAAAGCATGCCAAAAATACTACTCAAGTCATGGCTCACTTTAAGGAAACAAGGATGAGCAGATCTTTTGAATGTTGTGGAGTTGGCAACCAAGCAAACTTACACATTTGTTAAGGCATGAAATTCACGAGTGTCCAAACTCAACTCAACTAAACCTTTTAGCAATATCAGAGGGCAACTTGGCTCTCATTTCGTGATTTTACTTTATTTTGGGCAGACCATTAATGTAGTAAAACCACATACTACTTTACCTTCCGTAACATCACAACCAACATTACATAAAATCTTCCCATTCCCCTAATACAATCAGCAGTGCCAATCTAGATTTTGGCTTTTATAATTTCTGGCAGATGGCTAAAACATATTAGACAGTTCCCCCTCATGCTACCTCCAACAGATTATTAATCATCCACATAAACATCCGAATTCAAACTAATTTTATGAACTTTTACAGTAGGATTATCAGATATAAGACACATATTCTAGAAAAATGAAGAAAAGATTGCTATAATAGGAAATACTGTCAACATACATAAAACCTATTCTTTTTTGTGAGTAGAAGACTTAAAGTGATAAATCATAATAGTATCAAGTGTAATACCCAATAATTCTATTAAATAACAAGTAGTATGTCCCCTATGATTTTGGAATAGTTAGAGAGCTGACTGTAAAAGATTACGATTGTAGAGGATAATATCTCAAAATGTGGAATTTGTCAGATTCATATATTTGTAGCACCCACACTGCATTTTGTGAACCCAAAAGTCAAGATAAAGAAATTTACATTTTGAAGCCTTTCATACTCCTGCTGGCTGAATTTAGTGATTTCTGTTTGTTCACCGAGAGCTGCTTGAAGTCTCCAAACCTAAAGTCGAACAGAATTATATAAAAACAATGGATGAGGAGAAATAGAATTGTAAATTAAATAGTTGGCATTGGCCAGTTTCTATTGGAGTGGAATTAACAGAAAGAATGGGACTTGGGGAAAAGTAAAAATAACATAACAATTTTATTTCCCAAAAACTAAAATGGTAAATTTCGAAATAATAGCTTAAAGAGAAAACTGAAATGCCAAAAACAACTATTTGAATCATGATTACCTCCTCAGCAAGATCCTTCTTAGGCATTTTCTTCACTATTTCAGGAGGGTAACCACAAAAAGTGTTATAACTACATAGTCAATAACAAATACACAAAGTCAGCAAGTAAGGCTACAGGTGAAACCCTCTACAGTGTTTCCTGTAAATTCTAAAGATATGATATTGAACATAACGGCATTTTGATGCACTCATGATTTGTAATTCCTTATAAAATTCCATGAAAATATGAAGGACAATTATTTAATTTGAACGGATGAAACACAAAGAAGAAATAAAACAAGTTTACAAAGTTCAACATTCTGCTACCCAGTTCAATTCTTCATCCATTGCACAATCATCTGAATGCTTTCAAGATCAAGTTTCTTACATACATAATTTTCAACATCAAAACTTTGCATGGACTAAGTAATCGAAAGTACATCACTGTAGGTGCATAAGGTCTGCAGACATGCTGGTAACATGCTTCTCAGGTCGACTTTTGCTGAAGATGATAAGAAGAAAAACAAGAACAAAAAGAAAGTGTAACAAGTATTTTTAGTTTAATAATCCTTGCAGTTTTGACAAGTTCTCTGAGTTCCTCGCCTTTTGGATCTTCACTATTAGAGACATGCCCACATATATTGTACAAGGTCAAAAAAAAAACACAAAAAAAACATGTTTGCAACCTGCACCCATAAAACCTAAAGTCAAGGTAACAGTTCTTACCCAGAGGTCCCACCATGGAAAAATCGGGCTTGTTCCTCCCGACTTCCTTCATCAATGGACCACCAACCGAGTAGCCTGTTTGTAGAAATTGTCCAAAACCACAGTATCACTGCATAGTATTTGGACAGTATTGAATGCTCATGTGATTTAGCAAGTGCACAGTATTTTTTTCTGATGGATGTAATAAGTCATCACCTAGAGCCATGGTGCAAGAACCCAAAACAGTCACGAACTCTTGAAGAAAACATAAAATATATTCCTGTGCCAACTCCACTGTGTAGTAAAAGAACAATTTTCTCCACCAATCTCGAGCCAGCAAACAGGACCCCAACTCCATGTAACAGAAAAAGAGGAGAGAACAGAATAGGAAGAGGGATATATCTAGCACCAGCAGGTGTTCCCTGAAATTCGAAACCACTAACTAATTTGTTGACAAGACAGTTCAAGGAATTCACCTCTCCTTCAATAAGTAGCCATGATAGCCACAAGAGTGTAAGTTGTAACATACCTCCAGCCGCATACAGAGGAGGACTTGGAAACCAATAATTGGAATTTTCATAATATGGCCGCCAATGTCTTGCAGACCACACATTCTATCCTGGGACTGATCCTCTGAGGAAACCATTAATCCACTGTTCCAGTCAAGATATCTAATTGTCGCAGAAGATGAGCTGGCTTCTCGTGTTTGAAAATTTCTATGAATCACTGGATTAGACCACTTTGTACAAACAAGAAAGGCAAAGCACTCTGCAATGCTGTACAACCATCATGCAATGTTGGTAACATTTACCACTTCTGTCATGTAAAATAATGAATAAAAAATAATGTGACAGTAAATCACATGAACTATACCCGTAATTTATGAACAAGTCCCACCAACTAAGAGAACTTACATCACCTGCAATATTCGCCATATATCAGATACCAGTGAATTATTAAAATAAGGATTATTGAGCCTGTTGACAAAATATTTTTCTCAGAAAAGATTAGTATTAGTGAAACAAAAAATAAAAAATAAAAGAGAAAATATACGTAGGACAAGCACAAGTACAAGGTATCCTCCATGGGCATTACGGAACAACAAAAAAGGAATGAAAAACAACAAGTATACATATGTATAAATGATAAATAAAGCCACACATGCACATTCTTCCGGGAATGATTCAGCAACCACATTCATCAGAAATAAATACCATCATTAAAAAATCGAACTTGAATGACATTAAAAAGATAGAAGGGAAAAATAATGAAAAGCAAAAGAAAGATGGAGCATCCTACAATCCCATTAAGATTAAGCAGCAAGTTGAAAAGCCTGCAAAAATATGAAACACAACCTCTGCAAACTCCTTTACAGGAAACACCAGAAAGCAACTAAAGAAACAGTCACTAATTGAGATACTTAAGTAGTCTCTTTCTTAAATGTTTCCTCAAGAAGCATAAAATCCACGAAAAAAAGGAAATGTTTCAAAAATATTTATGGGAACAGAATGGAAACAAAGAACAAGTTTGGAAATTTGTTTCCATAACATTGGCCGAAACACCTAAAAACATCCCAACATTGGAATTTCTATATACCATCATTTATTCATTTCAATTTTCTTTCAGTCGTTTCAGTAGAAACTAAATGAAATTTGATCCTTGCAACCTATACATAAGCAAGCGATGACAAGTCATCCAACCCTAAATGAACAAACACAAACAAAAGACAACCAAGCATTACATCTTAAGTCTTAGCTACCTATGAGCCTAATTACAAATCACATAGCTTGCCACCCCACCATAATGCAAATGAGAAGAATTCCCTCAGAATCTTTAGTACCCCAAGTACAAAAAAGATGGTAAGAAATAAATTCGATTCCCATAATTCTTCAACATGACTGATGATCCAATTTCAAGTCAACAAGAATAGAGAGAAGTGAAATCAAATTCAAAGTATCTCTATCATCAAGATTTCTTCAAAATCCAACATCCCAACAAAACAAATGAGAATTAGGGAGAATTTAAAAGCAATAGAAGCATCATGAACATGAGAGACACAATATAGCACGACGATCCATATGTGATAGCAAAGACTATCTACCTAAACATCCTTCCAAAATCGGACTCTCTGTCCATTACCCACAACTAGGTCTGGCAATTTCAAACATGATCCCATGAACCCAACACGAATTCAACAAGATATTAGCATATTTGGATATGGTTTTTTAATGGGTTTGGGTAATAAACAAGTGGACCCAACAAAACCACTTAATAAACGTTTGGTTTTCAGATGAAATACCTTAACCCGTCCATCGCCAACCCATTAAAATTTGAGTATAAAAACAAAAAACCCTAACCCACCTATTACTCTCAAGATCGTTTGTCTCTCTCTTCTCTACCTCTCTCCAGTAGAGCATTATCAAAGCTCTCGTATCATTCTCTCACTCTCTCTGTCTCTCTCTGAATCTTGCATTATCTATAATCTCATCAATCTCACCCTTTGTCCCTAGCTCTCCCAAATCTCTCAATCTTACTTTGCTTCTGACTCTCTAGTTTCTATTGGTGAATGGTGGTGGTTTGATGGTTATTGTGGCTTGATCGGAGGTGTTGCACTGTGGGTATGGTGGCAGGTTTTTTTTGTTTTTGATTGTGAGTGTGTGGTGGCTTGGTGGGTGGTGCCACTAGTGGTAGATTCGCTGTAACACAAAACAAGTTGCTTCTAATCATTGGCTTATTTCTTGTTTTTCAATTGGGTACGCAAAGAATTTAGTAAGTCTAGCCAGCCTCAATGATACAATTTTGATGTCTTTTGTTCCTCATCTAGTTCGTTCAATGATTCGATTTTGTGTGTTTTTCTAGATTCGAGTTTATTGTATGCGTATTAACCCGACATGACCCATTTATTAAACAGGTTACATGGGTCGTGTTGTGTAACCGTTTAAATAAATGGGTCATGCCCATGTTTATGAATTGAACTTGTCAAATAATCAGTTGTGTATAAGTTGAGTTAATTTTGACATTAATCCGTTAAAACAAAACACGAATCCGCTTGGCACCACCCAATTGATAGGCCTACACACAACAAATTCAATATGTAAGAAATGCAAAAAACCCCAAGAAATGAATTTCCAAAGTCATCATAAACTTCTCCTCTCAATCTCATTAGCATCTCATCTATTGACTTGCAATTCACAATTGTTCTTGATAACCAGAAGTGACAACGACGTTTGTTCTAAAGGAATCTTCAGTCATTTCCCAACTAAAGCTACAATTCTTGCCAAAAAGTTCTGGACTAAAATATCACCTTTAGTTTTAGATTCAAGAATCGTAAAGAGAGCTTGTATCTAACATCGAATGATTAAAATCACCCAAAATTAGTTTATATATTTGAGGGGCATCTCCACTTATTGCCTTCATCACTTTCTTCCAAAAAGAAATCCCTCATCATCCTTTTAATGCCCATTGCTTCCTTTCCAAGCAGCTTAAAAAGAGATAAAAGATAGTTGGAAATACTACAAAATACAAACTAAGCTAATGTTAGCCTCCTTCCTTTTGAAATAAAAGCTCCCTTCCTCCCAACATGAAATATAATTCCCTTCGTCGAAGAATTGACAACATTTGAAAATTCTTTCACCATCATACCTGTTAGAGTTCTTATTTTCTACATTAAATCCTAAGTTACTCAGTGTAGGATAATATTGTAATTATCTTAAACATTACTTAGTTATAAATACAAAGGTGTAGGGCAACAGGGCAGCCATAACACACAACAAATTCTTCTTCTTTTTCTCTATTTCTCTACATCTTGTCAACCCTAATATCGATTTTTCTATTTCAACTTGCTATCGGATCAATTCATCTAACACAAAACAAGAGAGAAAAAAACACAACCTGAAGTTCATAAAATAAAATAAAAAAAGGTCAGTTCGTTGATGATGACGTCATCCTTTTTCGACAACAAAAGCTATAGGTAGGATCAACTATTCTTGCTAGTATTTATGGTGATTTTGGACAATTTCTTTGGGGTCATTTGGATGATGTTTTTTATTTATGAATGATTTTCAGAAAATAGGCTTGTTTTTTTTGCGATCTACTTCTCTAGACCCATCAAAGGTGTTTCGATCTCTGGTTTCTCCCCAGAGGGATGCGACTGAAGGGTATGGGTCTTCTGGAAGTGACCCATGTTGTTTGGTGGTGTGTGGGAGTGTCGTTTGGTGGATTTATAGTATTGATAGTGTCTCTGTGTAGTCTGGCCTTCACCGTAACTCCACAGTTTGTTTGTTTGAGTGTGGGTTCTGGTGTGTTAGCTTCGATAGTGGCTGGGTTGGCTTCGCAGTGGCTGATTGTTCTTCGGCTGTCGTTGATTGTGCTCCACCATTCTCCTTCTGAGTTGTTGCGTTTTTGGCTTAGATTCTTCTGCTGATGAACTTCTGCTGCCTTGTTGTGCTGTGTTGATTAGGGTTGAGTCAACTCTTGTTGAGGTTGTTGTATGTTGTTTGGGTTTGCAGAACCCCTCCTTTTTTTTTGTGTTGGTTACTGTGATGTGTTGTTTAAATTCTTGGGACTTGTGATTGATATTTGATTAGTTGTATTCGATGGCAACTCTTGAAGATAAAAAGGATATAACTGTGGATGGCTCGATTCGACTGGTTATTATGGGGATGACCTAGTTCGACAGATTATTTTTGTGAAGTTAAATAGAACCAATTATCATTTTTTATCCCATGTCATTATGGTGTTTTTACAGGCTAAAAAGAAAGTCAAGTATTTGACTGAACACCCTATTCCGGAGAAATCAATAGGTGAAGAAGACTGGTGGAGTAAGAATTCCTTGGTAATAACATGGTTATGGCTTAGTATAGAGCCATTTATGACTTCTAATGTTCAACTTCTTGATACTGCCAAGAAAATTTGAGACTTTCTTGAAGAGATGTATTCACAAGAACACAATGTGTCTAGGATCTATAAACTGTTTAAGCATAGGTTCAATACTAAGCAGGAAAATAAATCTCGGGCTAAGCATTATGGCACTTTGAAAGGGTTGTGGGAGGAACTTCTACTCTATCAGCCATTGAATGTAGACCTCGAGGTACAACGATGACAGCGTGAAGAGTTTCAGGTTGCATTATTCTTATCTAGTCTTAACTCTGAATATGGTGTGTTCAAAGTGAAAGAAATCATATAATAAACGCAGCATAATTTAAAAATAATAATTTAATTGCTCGTACCAAAATCTATTCATGTTTAATACAAACTGAGAATCCTTAGATCTATAAAAAATATTAAGGGTTACCTCTTGAAGCGTGCCTTTAACAATCTTCAAGAATTCTCAAAAATGTTGAATATTCAAATCTAAATTTAATATTTACCTCGAACCTCGCAATTGTTTAGCCTCTATCGATACCCACACGAATTGACAAACTTGAAGGAAGTACCTCAACTTTTGATGAACTAGTAGAGAGATACCTTGGCCAAGGACTCATCTAGTCATATTTCAGAAAATCACATAGGACATTCTTCCTTTAATTACTAAGGGTGATAGATTCTATTTTGCACACTCATAAGTCTTCATGCATGTCTAACTATATCCACAATACATATCCAAGTTACATGGTTAGTTTATGAATATGTTGTATAGTTAAAGCATAGAAGTCCATACACAAGACAACTATGGTGTCTCAAGTCTAAGGATCAGTTATATAACTATAACTTTAGGATTTAATATTTACAAGTATGTAAAACTCCATATGAAAAATCATATGTTAGTCAATGATCACGTTCAGTGTATTTGTTCTCTAACAAGCACCCACGCACTTGCTGCAGTGTCCCTACATTAGTGACTTGAACGAGTCACCCCATATCAAATATGAATAAACATAATATATGCTAGTCTATTCAAATTACATAGTGCCCACATAGTAATCCTATGATTAAGAACATTTAAGAGTTAAGTAGTAATAAGTATAGGTCTCCTCTTCTCAACTCCTTAAAAAACTATCTTCTTAACTTATACTTTACGGACTATATGATGTCTATTAAAATGAAATAAAACAGAAACAAGATAAATAAACTTGCTCTTTTATTTAATCAAGTAATGAATGTTGCTGATACAACCCCAAAACATCATCTATATAATTGGTCTTAGAGTATACTACTAACATAAGGATCAGATTCTGACTAGTAAGAAACTTCCAATAACTGCCAATGTTTATTCTCGTCTTCAGAGATTCTCTCTAACCCGTGGAAATTCCTCACCTTCACAGGATTCCTCTACATTACTCTCTGATGATGGTGGTCATGGCAATGGCCATAATGGTGGTTGTGGAGGTGGTCGATCTCTAGCTCAAAGTGGTGGCCGTGGTAACAAAGGTATTGATAGAGGAGCACGTGGTGGTTGTGTAGTGGTCGTGGTAATCATTCTAAGTGGAAATGTTCTTATTGTGGAGTTACCAGTCATACTGAAAATTATTAATGGGAAAAACATGGGAGACCAGCTTATGCTAATTAGGTTTCTAATGACTCTCCTCCACCTGTATCTCAGCCGTCGACTGGTGGTCATGCTCCATCTATGTCTGGCTCACATGATGAACTTAGCTGGTTCATCCAATAGTTGTCTTCACATATGCCTACTTTTGTGGCCGATTTGGCCGCTGCAGGTAATTTTGCACATGTGACTGCCCAATCAGCTCCACCATCTTGGATTATTGATTCGGGAACTAACGCCCACACGTTTGGTATTTCCTCATTATTTTCTAATTTTCACTCTTCTAACTCTCGTATTGTGTTAGTTAATGATTCTTTTAGACCAGTGCATGGTGATCTCCATCCTACAGACTCCATGTCCTTAACATCTAATTTATTTGTCCCTCAGTTTCCTTTTAATTTGTTATCTGTAAGTCAACTAACCAAGTCTTTACAGTGTTCAGTGACCTTTTCTCCTTCTTCTTATATTTTTCAGGACTTCCAAACAAAGAAGGTAATTGGTTTAGGGCATTAGCAGAATGGACTTTACTACTTGAATTCTAGAGCTATTGTTCCTGCCTTAAGTGCTACCATTTCTCCACTCTAGTGGCATTTTCGATTGGGTCACCCTTCATTGCAGAAGCTTCGTCAAGTCATTCCTAATTTGAGTCCTTCTGTTATGTTAGAATATGATGCTTGTTAATTAAGCAAGCATCACCGCAGTTCTTTCCCAGTTAGTAGTACAAGTCGTCAGTCTAGTCTTTTTGCTATTGTTCATTCTGACATTTGGGGTCCTTCAAGAACAAAGAGTATTTCTAGATTTCATTATTTTGTGATTTTTTTTTTATGATTACTCTCGTATGACTTGGTTGTTTCTTATGAAGGATCATTCTAACTTACCTAATATTTTTCTCATCTTCTATATAATGAGATTCTTGTACAATTTGATAATCATATTAAAAAATTTCGTTCTGACAATACACTTGAGTATGTCCAATCATTTATGCATACATTTTGTGTTGATCATGGAATCATTCATTAGACTACATGTCCACACACATCCCAGCAATATGGTATTGCAGAACGCAAATATCGTCATTTATTTGATGTTGCTTGTACTCTCATATTTAACATGCATGTACCCAACCTTATTAGGCAGACGTTCTCACTGCATGTACCTAAACCTTATTGAGCAGACGTTCTTATTGCAGTGTATCTTATTAATTGGATGCCCTCTTCCATTGTAAGTAATAAATCTTCATTCTCTTTATTATACCCTGACACATCACCCTTTGGTCTCACCCCTCGTGTCTTTGGTTGCACTGCATTTGTTCATCTTTTAGGTCTAAGTCGGGATAAACTTTTTCCTCGCTCAAGTGTTTTTCTAGGATACTCCTGTGCCAAAAAAGCTATCGTTGTTATGACCCAGTCTCTCGTTAGTATTATGTCAATGTCAATGTTACCTTTTTTGAGTCAACTTCTTTTTTTTTCAGTTCAGGCAATTTTCTTTCCCCAGATTTAACATCTACTACTCTGGGAAAGCTTCTATTGCCTCTTGTACTAGATGGTGGTTCTTCTTCATCTCAGATTCCTAACCCTTCATTGCAGGTTTATCATCATTCTCTAGATAGACTGGTTGTCCCATATGCTCCAAGCCAGCGCCTAATTCTACTGAGGCCCTTCTTCCTGAGCCATCTCCTCCATCAGTCTCTTGTGATTTGCCTATTACATTATGGAAAGGTACTCGTACTTGTACTGAGCACCCTATTTCCAACTATGTTTCTTTGCATAGAACTTTCCCCTCTTTTCGCTACTTTGCATCCGCCCTATCTTCTATAGTTGTTCCTAGTTCTTTGCAACAGGCATTAACATTTCCCGGATGAAAACTTGCTATAGATGAGGAAATTAAGACACTCCATGACAATCATACTTGGACCCTCACTTCTCTTCCTTCTGGCAAGCAACTTGTCAATTGTCGTTGAGTCTACACTATAAAATATCATCCTGATGGGTCTGTTGAGCGTTTGAAAACACATTAGGTTGCTAACATATGGTATAGATTATAATGAGACTTTATCTCCTGTTGCTCAACTTAACTCTGTTAGAATTCTTATTTCTATTACAATCTGCTATGATAGGCCATTATATCAACTGGACATAAAGTATGTTTTTTTTACATGGAGATCTGCAAGAGGAAGTATATATGAGTTAGCCTTCTGGTTAGGTTGTTTCTAGCCAAGAACAACTAGTGTGTTGGTTGAGGAAATTACTTTATGGACTGAAGCAATCATCACCAGCTTGGTTTGATAAGTTTAGTACTACTCTACTTCAGTTTGGCTTTCAGCGTTCCACTTCTAATCATTCAGTCTTCATCTGTCGATCTTCTACACTTATTATTATTGCTATTGTGTATGTCGACAACATCATCATTAGTGATAATGACTCCAAGGGTATTGCCCACTTCAAGGTCTATTTAGGGAAGCAATTTCACACCAAAGATTTGGACCTTCTTCGGTACTTTCTAGGGATTGTGGTTACTAGGTCAAAGGAGGGCATCAGCCTGTGCCAATGGAAGTATGTACTGGACTTACTTTCTGAAATTGGCACTCTTGGTGTGCGTCCGATTGATACGCCTATGGATCCTACAGCTAATTTAAATCCAGAGAGTAATGAGGTGTTTGATGATATAGGACACTATCGAAGGCTAGTTGGTAAACTGATTTATCTCACAATTACACACCCTGATATCACATATGTTATTGGTGTAGTTAGTCAGTATATGCATGTTCCTTGTAAGCCTCATTGGGAGGTCGTCGTGTGTCGTATCCTCCAATACCTGAAAGGTGCTCCAGGGAAAGGATTATTGTATTGCCCATCATCATCTATAACAATGTTTAGTTTTTCTGATGTTGATTGGGAAGGTAGTCATAGTGATAGACGATCTTGTCTGGTAATTATAAGTTTGTCAGAGAGAATCTTGTTACTTGGCGCAGTAAGAAGCAAAATGTGGTTGTCCATTCTAATGGAGAGGCTGAATATCGAGCTATGGCACACACTACGTGTGAGATGTTATGAGTTCGTTCATTACTTCTTGACATGGGATTTGATGTATTGTCCCCTATGAAGATGTATTGTGCAACCAAGCAGCTATTTTCACAGTGAGTAATCTGGCGTTTCATGAGCGTACCAAGCACATTGAGGTGGATTGTTATTTCATCCAACATCTACTGATGTGAAAGGCGATCATCACTCCATATGTTAAGTCTGGTGATCAATTGGGTGACATTCTTACCAAGCCATTGGCTCAATCTGCCTTTGGTGATTTGTGTTCCAAGTTGGGCATTTTTTATCTTTATACTCCAGCTTGAGGGGGAGTGTTAGAGTTCTTATTTTTTCCATTAAGTCCTAAGTTAGTCAATGTAGGGTAATATTGTAATTATCCTAAACATTACTTAGTTATAAATACAAAGTTGTAGGGCAACAAGACAGCCCTAACACTCAACAAATTCTTCTTCTATTTCTTTCTTCTTCTCTCTCTATTTCTCTACATCTTGTCAACCCTAATATTGGTTTTTCTATTTCAACTATAACCATGTTGGGCAACAAGAAATGGTCAACAAACATCAACGGAAGGAACTATCCACCCACATCAATTGTCTTTCCAACATCTCCATCGAATTCCTATGTTGCAAAAAGAACAAATTTTGACACTTAAGCTCTTAAGGAAATAAACATATGCCAGCATCAAACTAATAAAATGCTCCCCAACATCCCAACAATAACCTCCCTCTAAAACCAATGAAATGCTCCCCAAGCATACCAACAATAACCTTCCTCTAGAACAAATGAAATGCTTCCCAAACTTCCCAACCATATAAAATCAAATCTTGGAACGCTTTAGATTAAATTTTGGCTCAAATCTACCTGGTTGGAATTTGTTTTTGTCGCGTTAACATTTTACACAATATCAAATTGCAACTTCTGTCCAATGTTTCTCAGATAGAAGAAAGTATTAACACTTCTATGGAAGAGCCCTAACACTCCTGTTTATATGTCAGAAAAACAGCTCATATTTCTCTGTTTTTTCCCATAGGATATAACAGGAGTAAACCAGCTTATGTACCAGACCTTTGTTGAGCTCTTATTCTCGTGCAACTTTGAGTCTAAATTTTCGCACATAACAATCTAAAATTTCTTGTCTAAAAATGTAATGGAGTACATATTTTTATTTCTTTTGTTTGATAGGAAGAGTATGTATATATATATTGCCATTTACACTGCTCCTGTCTTATATTTTTATACTTTCCAAAACTTCTTGTACTTGTGCTGTGTCCTTGTTTACATCTTGTGTTCAGGCGCAAGCTATGTGGCTAGATGTCATTTTTTTTCTCAAGTTTTCTCCAATGAAAAGTTTTAAGTTGCAATAGATGGATTCGGAAAACATTTAGAGGATGCAAATAAGGAAGAACAATGATTATCTAAAAACTGAAACAATGCAAATGTTGTAAGTGATACATTTGAGGAGAAAGGAAAGTAGTCCATTACAATATGACCTACATCAATGTGTGCAATTCCAGTGCAGAAGAATAAACTTTGGGGATATAAAGAATTACCACACAGCTTTAGCAGGGTGAACACCGTAGCAGCCACAAAGAAAACCATGGAGATAGCCACCCAGAAGTGCTAACAGAATGAAAATCAAGATTCAACAACATTCAGTTTCATGAAATCCAGAAAATAATAACAAATTATTTCACAAATATCCAAGCCTTTCAACTCAAATCAACCCCCAAAACATCCTCGAGGAGATTTCTCTACACTTTGAAGAACACAAAGCACTGTACCAGAAACACAACCATTCACATAACCAATGCGCAGACATGGATCTCTCAGGACTAGGCCTGTCAATTGACTGGATTTTATTCTGAAACTGTTTAACTGGACATGGACTAAAAATTCAATCCATTAATCCGAATCTGTTATACCATTTGAATTGGATTCGGATAACGATATATAATGATCCGATCAGTTAATAATTCGTTTCAAAATATTTATATTATATATTATGTATATATACACACATATACATGTTCTCACGTGCATGTGTCAGATTCCAAATATTGTGTCAGATGTATTATCTCTAAACATTTGAAATGCATGCCAAAATCAATGAATTATCACTGTTACCACATTTCCCAATTTCTTTCCCCTCTCTTTCTTCCCTCTTTCTTTTTGTTCACTTTTTGTCTTTTCATCTTCACATCATCTCGCAAGAAGCTCTGGTCCTTCATACTTTTTGGCCATTGGCACTAATCTCCCTTCGATTATAATTTTCTACGTTCAACCTTCCTATACTTGTGGGTAGCAAAATTAACAGTTTCCATCAAACTAACTTGTGCTTGTGGTGCACACACTGATAAGGCCTTGTTTGGACAACCAAAATTATTTTCATAATTTTTCCAATATATAAAATGACACTTCTATACCATCAATTCATGCATTTTATGTTATTTTTTTCCTTTTACCACCATCACCGCCACGATTTCCCCTCCCCCCTCAAATATCTCCCTCCCCCACCACCATAAACGTGATCCACAAAATTACCATCAAACTAACGATGCATCACCACCATCAAAACCACAAATAGACCACCCACCACCACCATTAAAATCATCAATCACCACATTTACCACTGTTAAGTTTGGAAAATGAAGAGAGACAAAACACAATATGAGAGAGATGGAGAGGGGTGAAACTTACCTTACGTCTCACTTTCAATTGGTATTTATAGTTATCCAATAAAAACACAAAAGACTAGTATACTCTTAGAGAGGTATACTTATTACAACTAAATAATACTCATAATAATACTTTCAACACTCCCTCTCAAGCTGAAAAATATATATTATATTATCCAAGTTTGGAATAAATCGTTGTAAGACGAATACAACTCAATGATTTGGTAAAAATATCTACAAGTTGATCTTCAAATTTCACAAACGGTGTTACAATATCCCCATCTAATATCTTATATTGAATAAAGTGACAATCAACTTCAATAACAGGATTAGCGGCAATTTAAATAGTTGTCTGATTGTGACAAAATAGTTGTAAGGGAAGCTGAACTGAAAAATCAATCTCCGGAAGTGTCATAGCAATGTCAACATACTACTGGTATGTGTCATTACCTTATACTCAGCCTCAATACTAGATCGTGCTAACTGTGCTTGTTTCTTACTTTTCCATGTAACTACATTACCTCCCAAGAAGGTACAATATCTGATGGTTGATAGGTTGATATTCGATCTGAGGAAGAGTCAGCTCAATCAGCATCTGTAAAGCCTTCCACTCTAATATGTCAATTAGTTTGATATAATAACCTAAGTTGAAAAGCACGTTTAAGATATCGAAGAATACATATGACTACATCCCATTGTTGTATTTTCGGGCATCCCATAAACTGGCGCACAACACTAGCTGCATATGTATTATCTGGTCGAGTAATAACGAGATAGTTTAGCTTTCCAGCCAACCTCCAATGCCGACCTGAATTTTCAAAACATGCACTATCATCCATCAATAGCTTCTGATTCAGATCAATAAGAACATCAATTAGTCTACCCCCTAATAAACCTGCTTATGCTAGCATGTCCAGTACATATTTTCGCTGAGATAAACAAATGCCCTACTTAGACCTGGCAACATCAATACTTAAGAAACATCTGAGTTTGCCCATGTCTTTAGTATGGAATCGATTCTGGAGGAAGAATTTCATCTTTAAAATACCCTCAGAATTATCAATAATTACAATATCATCCACATAAACAACCAGTATAATGTATCCAGAATTAGTATGCCTGTGGAAAACAAAGTGGTCTGTCTGACACCTAAAAAGACTAAACTCTAAAACTGCCTCTGAAAACTTACCAAACCACGCCCTCAGTGACTACTTCAAACCATGGAAAGATTTCTTTAGTCAACAAACACTATTATGATACTCCCCCTGAGCACCAAACTCAGGTGGCTGCTCTATATATACTTCCTCAGCCAAGTCACTGTGCAGTAAGGCATTTTTCACATCTTACTGAAACAGAGACCAATGAAGATTAGCAGTCAAAGAAATCAGTACATGGACTGAAAAAATTGACAACAGGAGAAAAGGTTTTCTCATAATCAACGTCATAGGTTTGAGAGAAGTCATTACCAACAAGTCTGGCTCTGAGCTGTTCAACAGACCCACCAAGATTAAATTTGATTGTATACACCCACTGACAGCTACCAGTCTTTTTACCAGAAGGTAAAGGAACAAGCTCCCAAGTCTCATTATGATATAAGACATTCATCTCCACTTACATAGCTTGCCTCCAACCCGGATCAGATAACGCACCCTATAATGTCTTAGGAATAGAGATAACAGACCGCAACATAAATAAAAGAAAACAACTAAACTACCCATACCCATAAGGCTAATATACTATAATACTCTTAACATCCCCCCTTAAACTCGTGATGTGGTGGTAGAAAACATCAAGAGTTTTTCAAGAAAAAAACGAAAGCGCACTATAGTATGAGACTTTGTAAAGAAATTTGCTAACTGCATAGTAGAAAGAAGAAATGGGAGAACAATTATGCCCAACTGAAGATAATGGCGTACAAAGTGACAGTCAATCTCAATATACTTGGTATGCTCATGAAAGACAAAGTTATCAGCAATTTGAATAGAACTGGTGTTGTCACAGTACATATAAATAGGAGCAGATAAAACAAACCAAGATTAGGAAGCAACCACCATAACTAGACTATCTCAACGATGGTCGATGCCATCGCACAATACTCAGCTTTAGTAGAAGAACGAGCAACAACTGGTTTGCTTCTTACTTTTCCAAGAGATAAGAGAATTTTCAAGAAAAAAGACAAAAACCAGTGGTAGATTTGCAATCCATAGAGTGACCAACCCAGTTGGCATTTAAATAAGCCTTGAGTTCCATAGAAGAGGAGGAGGAAAATAATAGACTATGATGCAGAGTAACTCGAAGATACGGAAGAATACGGAGAACTGCAACCCAATGTATAGTAGTAGGTAAGGCAACAATTGACTGACAATAAGAACAGCATAAGAGATGTATGGACAAGTAACAGTAAAATATACCAAACTCTCAACAATAGTGCGGTAATGGGTAGGATCAGGCAAACAAGTACCATCAATAGAAAAATAATGAACATTGAGCTCTAAAAGTGTCTCAACTGTCCGATTATCTGATAATCGGGCTTAATAAATAACCTCTAATGTATACTTAGACTAAGAGATGAGATAACCCTTGGGAGAGGAAATAACCTCAATCCCTAAAAAATACTAAAGCTAACCCTAATCTTTCATCTCAAAATAAGTCAGCAACTGATTTTTCAATAGTTGTATGCCAACAATGTCATCACCGGTGAGAATCATATTATCAACATAAAGTAAGAGAACTATAGAATCTAAAGAAGATGACCGCAAAACAAGGGCAGAGTCATGATCAATAACACAAAAATCCAAGTCATAGATGACTGAAGAAAACTTGTTAAACCATGTCTTAGGAGCCTGTTTAAGGCCATATAAAACTGTGTGGAGTCGACATACTTGACTAGGACTATGAGATAGTCCAGGAGGAAGAGCCATAAAAACCTCTTCACAGATAAATTCCTATAAAAAAAAGTATTTTTCACACCCAGATTGGTGTCATTGACGAATGACAGCTATTACAGTCAAAGTACGAACAGTGGTCATCTTAGCAATAAAAGCAAAAATCTCATCATAGTCTAGGCAAAACTTTTAACTACTAATCGAGCTTTATACCGTTCCACAGAGCAATCAAACTTGATTTTTATCTTATAAACCCACCTACAACCAATGATGCGTTTACTAGGTGATAAAGGAACTAGCTCCTAAGCTCTGGTCGTATGTAAGGCAAACAACTCCTCATCCATAGCATGTTGTCAAAGTGGATCAAGTAAAGCCTCCTTATAGGAGATTGGTTTAGATAGGGAGTGAATAGAAATAAAGAAAGAACAAAAATAGGAGAATAGCAAGTGTTACTCCAATCAAACTTGTCTGGACATTTGCGAGAGCGCTAAGGATAGCGTGGAGAAAGGAGACACTTCATCCATAGAGGAGATAGTTGGAGTCCTACAAACATAGGTATGCACAATAGGGGAATGGGGAGCAGTCAACTCAGAAGGGGAAGAATTCGACACAGTTAAATCACCAACATATGTGCCATGAGGAACATCGGCAAGAAAGGGATCAATATATAACATGTTAGACTTATTTAGTGAGGAATAACTAAATGGAATGGAAAAAAATGGAATATACTCCATAAAAACAACATGACGAGAGACCTAAAGTTTATGAGTAATAGGATCATAACAGCGATACCCTTTCTGATCCTCAGCATAACCAAGAAAAACACAAAAAGCTAAACGCTAGGTAGCAAGACAAAGCAAGAACATCCAAAAACATGTAAGGAGAAATAATTAGAAGTCTTACCACACAATTTTTCAAATGAAGAGATACCAAATGTGAGAATAATAGGAATGCAATTGATTAAATGAACTATTGTAAGCATTGCTTCACCCCAAACGAGCTAGGGACATTTGTTGATAACAAAAGAGAATGTGTTGTCTCAACAATATGACAATGCTTGTACTTGGCAACACCATTCTGCTCAAGTGTGTCAATACAAAAAGATTAATAAAGGGTACCATCAGATTGTAACAACTCATGAAATGAAGTAAGAGTGTATTCCCCTCGTTAATCACATCGAAAACATTTAATTATAAGGGAATATTGGGTGTGTACCATGACACAAAAGGCAATAAATATAGAAAAGAATTCAAATTGATGTTTCATCAAATAGATCCAATAGTACCTAGTATAATCATCAATAAAAAAAATAATACTTGGACCCTCTTTGTATAGGAATAAGAACAGGTCCCCATTTATCAAAATGAATAATATCAAATAGTGCAAGAAAGCTAGTAAAACTCTAAGTGAAAGATAATGCAATAAATTTAACTAACTTGCATCTGCAACAATCAAAAATGTCATGCCATTCTAAACTACCCAAACTTTCAGTAGAAACTAAAAACTTCAAGCAAGAATGAGACACATGACCGACAATGTCATAAACAAAAACTAGATAACTCTGGACTTAATTGAAAAGAAAACAAATCAACTGTAGAGGCAACAACTTCAGGAACATGGAGCTCCTTCAACATATACAGTCCTCCCTTTCTATAGCCTCTCCCAATTAGCTTCTTGGACTGTGAATCCTGCACAACATAACCAAAAGAAGAGAAATGAACTAAAAATCCAGAGTTAAATAGTTGACTAACGGAGATTAAATTCAAAGTGAGCTGAAGAATGTAATACACATCCGAAAGTGAGTTGGACAGAAATAAAAGTCCCAACACCAGCCTAAGGACATTTGAGTCTCTTTGGCTACAAGAATAGATATAGATGGAGGAGAGATAATACATGCAAATAAGGAAGAATCACTAGTCATGTGATGTGTGGCACCTGAATCAAGGATCTAAACGGTGCGAGATATACGTGACGGATCTGAACTAAACAAACCTACTGAGAGAGAGACTGTAAGAGCAGCTGGCTGATGGAGAGAGAGAAGCCTCTGCAACTAATCGACAATCACAGTCAAGCTGGGAGCTGATGAGAATGAGTCATCGACTGGTGGTGCAACTGCTACTATATGACGATCTCTGGGCTTAAATGACCGATTTTGGGACCCCTTACCATTTTTATTCACCAGTTTAGGGCACTAGGCCTTCCAGTAACCCTTCTTACAACAGAAACTACACTCATCTGAAGCAGCTCGACCTCGATACTTATTTTGTGAATTAGAAGGCATTTTAGGGGGTACCGCTAATAGAGTCTAATGAGGCAATGGAAGAAGACC
The DNA here is from genome assembly GCA_963454935.2 of Ilex paraguariensis. NCBI lineage: Eukaryota > Viridiplantae > Streptophyta > Magnoliopsida > Aquifoliales > Aquifoliaceae > Ilex > Ilex paraguariensis. Next base: position 2,693,800 of record CAUOFW020001724.1, read on the forward strand.
CTTTGTAGAAAGAGTCTTAAGATGAACTTCTTCCACCAGAAGCTCATTAACCACGGCATCACCTAAGGGAAGTGGATGACGATATAGAATTTAACCTCGAAGTCATCTCTGAGTACCACCAAAAATTGCACTAATCGTTGCTCCTCTCTAAAAGTGCGGTATACTTTATTGGTACTTAGTTCTATAGGTTCAATAAGTGCTAACTAATCCCAATGACCTGCCATACCTGAGGAGAACTCCTAGATACTCTTATCACCTTGACATGCTGCTTGAATTTCATGCTCAAGTTGGTACCTCTTTACAAAGTTGGATTGAACAAACAATGTAGCTAAATAATCCCATACCTCTTTGGTTGTGTTAAACTTAGCAAAGTGAACACCAATAGTCTGATCAACTAAGTGTTAATCCAGATAATGATTTGGCATTGCTAATTTCCTAAGGGTGTTTCAAGTTAGCATACTTCTTAGCCTAAGTAGCTATTGGAGCTTGCATGTCACCACTAACATAACTCCATATCTCCTTGCCCAATAAGAAATTTTTCATAACATAAGCCCAATAAGAATAATTGTCGCCATTTAATCTTACACTAATGACTAGAAGAGAATCCGAGTTCCCACTTCCCATAATTTCAACAAAGAATTAACTTAAAAAAATATCCAAATAGATAAAGTCCTCAATAGAACAATAGTCCAATACCAACAAATAAGAAGTCCAGCAATCCAACAAGTCAGCACTAGCCCAACAGAAGGAAAAAAAAAAACCACAACAGAAAAACAATATCCAAACCAGCACTAGCCCAAAATAGTAACAAACCAAACTAGCAACAACCCAAGTCAGCAAGAGCCCAAAGCAAATATGACCCAAAGAATGAGGCCAAACCAGCACTAGCCCAACACAGTAACAGCCCAACCAGCAAGAGCCCAAAGCATATAAGACCCAAAGAATTAGAATTTCTTACCTATAGGATCAGCGGGCAACTTTGAAACATCCACCGAACTGTCTGATATTTGTTTGAACAAAAATGCAGCAAAGAAGAGTGATGCAGCGAATAGAGACCCGGCAACCCAGAGCAGCAGCGAACTGGAGCAGAAAGTAGCAACCCAGAGCAGCAAACAGCGACATGATGAACCAGAAACTCCAAGGCTTCAAATCGTGGACAGCGAGAATTCAAGCAAGATTTGCGGACAGCGAGAATGACATCAGAAGAACCCTAATCCATCGTAAGGGTAAGGTTCTTAGTAGGAGCAATGGCGGTGCCTCTATTGACGAAGAAGATTGTGAAGAAGAGGGTCAAGAGGTTCAAAAGGCCCCACAGCAATTGGAAAATCTTGGTCAAGCAAAACTGGCACAAGACCAAAGGGTATTGATTCTCGGGTCAAAAGAAAGTTGGGATGCACCCTCATACCTAATATTGGCTCTGATACCATGTTAACTTTGATCAAATCATAGAAAAGATAAGAGAAAGAAGAGAATATTATTGAGGTATGATTAGTCAGGACAACGTAATTAACCTAGAATACACAATAGAAGCCCTTATATAGTAGGGCAACATAAATAAAAGAAAACGAGTAAACTGCCTATACCAATAAGACTAATATACTATAATACTCTAACAAAGAGTATACACGGAGTGGGATAGGAGCAAGCTAGGGTGATGAGGAAGGTGGTAGCACAGTAGGCAATGGACTAACAGACGGTAAGAGAAGAGGTGGGAGTTAAGGTGACTATCCAAAGTCAAGGTCTAGAGGATGAGTAGGAGGTGGGAAATATGGGACCAATTTAGTGAAGGTGACATCAGCACTAGTGAAGTATCTGTTGAGTGTGAGATTATAACAACGATATCTTTTTTGTGTGAAAGAATAACCAAGAAATACACATTTTGTAGCCCGGGAGGCAAGTTTATCATAGCCAGGACCCCAAGTTGTGAACATAATATATGCATTCAAATACTTTATAAGAGAGGGAATATAACGGAGAAGTGGAAAAAATGACAGAATATGAACTTTGCCCATTTAACATAGAGGAGGGCATACGACTAATGAGATGAGAGGCAGTGATAACAGCATCACTCCAAAAATAGCAAGGAACATTCATCTGAATAAAAGTGCGCAAATCACTTCCAATAGATGACGATTCTTAGGCTCAGCTATACCATTTTATTGGGATGTGTCAACACATGAAGTTTGAAGAATAATGTCAGATTTATGAAGATAAATAGAAAATGGGTCAAATTCATATTCACGAATATTATCAATACGCAAAATACGAATACAACAACCATACTGAATTTTTATTTCTTTACGAAAAGTCTCAAATAGTGAAAATAATTTATAACGAACTTTCATAAGAAATAATCAAGTCACACAAGAATAATCATCTACAAAAGTCACAAAATAAGAAAATTTATTAGATGAAATATTCTTTATTGAACCTTATACATCAGAATAGACTAGACTCAAGATTATTGACATGAGACTTAAAAGGACATACAGTGATGCTTAGTAAGTTGACAAGCTTCACAAGACACCGGTGACACATAACTAAGACTATGAACCTGACGCTTCAGATTCTAAAGAGAAGGATGTTCAAGACAACAATGCTACTAAAAAGGAGATAAGGAATTTTGAAGTGCTCGAGGAGACCAATCATTGTCGAAACAATAGAGATCACCAGCTTTATGTCACGTACCAATCTTATTCTTCATCTAGAGATCCAGAAATACACAAAAAGAAAGGGTAAAAGGTTATGGAGCAGTTAAGCGAACAAGTAAGCTTGCTAATAAAAAATAAACTGAATGAGAACTGAGGAACAAATAAAATATAGAATAAGGACAAATCAGGACTTAATTGAATAGTTCTCAATACTGAAACCTGAGAGTACGTACCATTAGTAAGAGTAACACTATGAGGGAGATAACAGAATGATAAGTAGAAAAGACACTAGACGAACAAATCATGTGACCAGAAGCACTAAAGTCTATGATCTAGGGACTGCGGGTGGATGACAATAAATAAGTGGAAGCGGTACCTAACTAGACAAAAGTAACATTGGAAGAAAAAGGTACCGCCTGCTGTTGGGACATAAACTGAGCATATTCCTCCCGTGTAATAGTAACCAACTCAGAGTGAGGAGGAGCCAAACTTGTTGACGGAGCAAGTAAAGAGGGAGAATCATCCTAATAGGAGACCTGATTGGCAATGCCAGAGGGCTTGCCATGTAAACCCAATAATAAGCAACAGTGTGGTTAGTATGACCACAATGAGTACATAAACGATTGCCATTGTGGCCCCATGACCCCTACACTACAGCCATCCTGAGAGTCACGGCCACTGCAGATACTACCATTGTTTCCATTAGAGACAACTAAGGTTGAACGATCATTAGAAGGGCCATGATCAATAGTGAAAGTAAAATAAGCATCGGATACGGTAGTACACTGTAAGTGGGAAAAGACCTCAAGAAGAGATGAAACCACCCAAGATCTGAGCACGAATAGGTTCATACTTCGGCTTCAAACAAATAAGAAAGCGAACAACATCTGAATCCTCATGTTTTCGCTGCAAACTTAGGCCTCAGTGGTGAAAGGATGGTAAATCCTTAATTCCTCACAAACTCTCCGACCTTGGGAGTAATAATCCTCTAAACGCATAGTACTTGGTCAAGGCAAAAATATTATTTGCAGACTTCATATGCACGAGTAAAATTACCGGTACCAGAATACATGAGTATCAAATGATCCCATATGTACTTGACAATAACGAGGAAAAGCAATGTAGAACTAATATAAGTCTCAATGCTAGTCAACAATAAGGAAATAATCTGTACATCCTCTTGTTCTCACTGATCAAACCCAGGAGCGCACTACACACTTTTTAAGGCCTTTGCCTTTAAGAAATTCTTGAACAGAGCAGGATCATAAAACATAATTAGTCTCATTGAGCTTGACTGAAGTCATTGAGGCATTAAAATGGACAGCATGGAAAATTGTGGGTGGTATAATGGAGACAAGAGGCAGAGGATCATTCTTAGGCTCCATAGTAATATCACAGATGTGGAGACAAACCAAAAAAAGTAGAGTACATCACCGAAATAATGCAAAGCAATCAACAATAAGAGAATCAGAGGTGAAATAGATAGAGAACCAGACGAGTAAGGCTGAACCAATGCTAAAGAAATCTTTGAACCGGCTGGAAACCCTCAGAAATAGCTGAACCCGATTGAACAAACCCAAATAAAACCCGAACCGACTTGAACCAGGGCTGAACTGGTATGAACCAGATTGAACCAGCTGATTTAAGGCTGAAACAGTTTGAACCAAAACCCTAGTGTTGCTGGGCTCACCTAAGCTAGGCTGAAGACGTGGGCCGATGTTGATTAGGCCGAATACGTGGGCCGATGTTGGGGCCAAGGAGTTGGGCTTGGGCAGTAAGCTATTAAATGAGCCCTAATGGAGCAACCCAAATCCAGTTGGACAATTAAATAAGCCCGTGACTTGGTTGGGTTATAAACCAATGGAACGACCCAACGGGGCTTTGTCTTCTCCACGTCAAAGGGTTTAACAGAACCCTAGCTACTGACAGCGCACAGGAAACACTTTGACAGTGATAACAACTCCACAGTAAACCTCTAACAACCACCACAACACACCCATAAAAACCTCCAGTGACAAAACAACACCAGAATCGCAAAAACGAACAATAGATCATGCTGAACAAATCACGCCTAGCAACAACAGAGCATGTCGACAACAACAATGGCACAACACCAGACCACCATAACACAACCAAGAACAACACTATAGTGATACCATTGAACAACACTCGAATCGATTATCGGCACTCGATTCAATCATAGAATACTCGAACGACAACGGCATAACTATACTCCATCACCACAGCAACAATGAAATCCAACCAACACACATGATCAAAGACACCTTAGACCATGTTCGGGGTTGCACGGGAGACGAAGCAACGAATAAAAGCAATGAAGAAAGAAGAGAAAAGGGTAAGGAAAAAAAAGGAAACGAAACGAAGAAAAACAAGAAAGGCAATGGGCTCAAATTTTCAGATCAAACATGCTCTGATACAATGCTAAGTTTGGAGAATGGAGAGAGACAAAACACAATATGAGAGAGAGACGGAGCGGGGTGAAATTTACCCTACCTCTCACTATCAATTGATATTTATAGTAATCTAATAAAAATACAAAAGACTAGTATACTATTAGAGAGGTAGACTCATTACAACTATAATAATACTCATAATAATACTCTCAACAATCACATACCCATCGCCCTTCACCACCATTAATACCAAACCCAGCACAACCATAGAACTCACCACCAGTCACACCGACTACCTAAATTACCATCATAAGCACCACAAATCCACCAATCACCACTATTAAAATATTCCGAGAATTATTTATTCCCACTATCAAAACCAAATCTACCACCATTACCCACCATCATTCTCTTCCTGCTTCTCTCCCTATTTTCTCTCATTCTAGACTTCAACTAATCACAACCCAAACCACAATTTCTTGATTACATAATATAGCCATATAGATATATATCTACACAAACACAACATTCCTTTCAATTAGTACATATTATCGCAATTTCTCTCATTTTCACCTTCAATATCTCAAACATATCCATTTCTGTCTAAAATTTTGACATTTTTTTTCTATATATTACAGTGAATTGGCTAAATATTTGAATTTTTTTTTTTTTTTTGTGATCGTTTATATGAGTTTAGTTGGTTATGAACAATGAGGTTATGGAAGAAGATTCTTCAAGTTATAATAGAATGAGCATGAGGACTTTTTGGGTCATCTACAAAAACAGTCTAATCTGTTACATTTGGCACTTACTGACTGGTACAGGAGGTTAAACTTAAACAGTTAGTCTAAAGAGGTTCACAACCACAGGCCAAATTAACCCCAGCAAGGTATAATTACCTTTTTAATAACAAAATTTGGAGTTGTAAATAAACATTAGTAGCAGAATAAAACAGAAAACAAGAAAATTGAAAACCAAGCACATTGATTCTTCAACTTATAACCTCTTGAGTTTGTGAAAGATGAAACAGAGGGAGTGTGATCACCCTTGAGGAGGACTCATGTGTCAAATAAAACAAAACAGATAGAAACAGAGCAAACAGATATGTTATAATATTTCCAAGACAACTGATGAACCACTCAACACGAAAGTAGGCTAACTGGCCAGTAAAGGTACGAGTATCGTCCTACAATCTACAATTACTGCAGTACATGCAAAAGAACAGATTTAACAAATGTCCAGAATCTTAAGAGCTGTAAAGTAGCACAGTATTTCAAAAAGATGGAAGTCGGGACTCAATAAATGAAGGTTGCAGATTTTGACAGATTCCAGAGCGTCTCGCTGTGGTAATACAAACATATGTGCCAATGGCACAAGGAAATAAATAATTAGAAAATTTTGCATATATTTAAGCTAGCAAAATAAACTAAGGATGTCATCTCTACTACAGATAAACTAATTTATATGAACTTACAGGAAGGGTCTCCCATATCGCTTGATCACTCATGCTTTCATCATCCACAGGCAACAAAGCCTTGCACATTCTGTATGACATAACACGTCACTGCTCGAATCATTGAATGACTACTTAAATGGATAGACAACAATATCAATAGAAGTGATATTTATTTTGGGGGAGGGGCAGGGAGGTGGGGTGAGATTACGGGAGAAGCACAGAAGGCTCATTTTATATTAGCTCCAGACAAAANATTTTTTTTTTTTTTTTGTGATCGTTTATATGAGTTTAGTTGGTTATGAACAATGAGGTTATGGAAGAAGATTCTTCAAGTTATAATAGAATGAGCATGAGGACTTTTTGGGTCATCTACAAAAACAGTCTAATCTGTTACATTTGGCACTTACTGACTGGTACAGGAGGTTAAACTTAAACAGTTAGTCTAAAGAGGTTCACAACCACAGGCCAAATTAACCCCAGCAAGGTATAATTACCTTTTTAATAACAAAATTTGGAGTTGTAAATAAACATTAGTAGCAGAATAAAACAGAAAACAAGAAAATTGAAAACCAAGCACATTGATTCTTCAACTTATAACCTCTTGAGTTTGTGAAAGATGAAACAGAGGGAGTGTGATCACCCTTGAGGAGGACTCATGTGTCAAATAAAACAAAACAGATAGAAACAGAGCAAACAGATATGTTATAATATTTCCAAGACAACTGATGAACCACTCAACACGAAAGTAGGCTAACTGGCCAGTAAAGGTACGAGTATCGTCCTACAATCTACAATTACTGCAGTACATGCAAAAGAACAGATTTAACAAATGTCCAGAATCTTAAGAGCTGTAAAGTAGCACAGTATTTCAAAAAGATGGAAGTCGGGACTCAATAAATGAAGGTTGCAGATTTTGACAGATTCCAGAGCGTCTCGCTGTGGTAATACAAACATATGTGCCAATGGCACAAGGAAATAAATAATTAGAAAATTTTGCATATATTTAAGCTAGCAAAATAAACTAAGGATGTCATCTCTACTACAGATAAACTAATTTATATGAACTTACAGGAAGGGTCTCCCATATCGCTTGATCACTCATGCTTTCATCATCCACAGGCAACAAAGCCTTGCACATTCTGTATGACATAACACGTCACTGCTCGAATCATTGAATGACTACTTAAATGGATAGACAACAATATCAATAGAAGTGATATTTATTTTGGGGGAGGGGCAGGGAGGTGGGGTGAGATTACGGGAGAAGCACAGAAGGCTCATTTTATATTAGCTCCAGACAAAACAAAAGACCAAACAAAGGATCTGCTATCGTTATCAGCATTCTCATTGTTGTATTATCATAATAATCATCATTATTAGCAGTACAACCGATCCTTGGGTATAATTATTAAACTACACCTGAGAGACCGAAAGAATTGATCCTTGGGCACAATCACTAAACTACACCTGAGAGTGGGAAATAATTGAACATAATTTTCCTGAGTAATGTTGATGATATTGGAGTACAACCCCAGATACAGCAGAATTGTAAAACAAGAATTCTATTAAGCAACAGAAATAATTATTTGACAAATTATTGTTTGGAACCAAAAAACGAAAAAATGTGATGTGTCTCAAATTCTCATTGAAAATTTTCTCTTATTGTAGTGAAATGTTTGGTATAGAGAGCAACTGAGTTTTGGCATGCAGTTGGTGGATTCAATATAGCTACTACATCAATTTATCACATTGAGAAACAAATGTACACAGCTAAAAATATCATTTCCATGGTCAGCCTTCCAAGGAGATAAATTTCTTATGAAGTCCAATAATAAATTGTCCATTTCTTCTTACTCTAATTACCCAATCAAACTTTCTTATAATCAAATCCCTATGCAAAAAGAAATTCATCATGTCAAATACTATCTTTGGTCGTTTATCAAAGACAATAAAATGACCAACTTGAGGTACAAAAAAATCATAATGCTCTTGGAAAAAAGTACATTTTCATACATAAACAAATAATAGCTGAAACATAAACTTCCTACTAATGAATAATAATATATGACAACCCTAAGGAGTAAACAACATGGCCATGAGCCCATTCCAAAAGGCTGGGATTTTGAGTTTGAATATCCCCCTTGGGCCATCCATACAACCTTCATGTTGGGCTTCCCCAAGATGGTACTTTTCAGGTAAGGGGGATCGTGTACCCAGAAATTAACCTCATGCTATAGGAAATTCTGACACTCTTGTAACAGAAAATATGCATATACATCATGACCAGCAAATCTTTCGTTGTCACCACTCCCACATTCACTCAACATAAAACTACATCACCTAGCGTAAGGAACTCCCCATTCTGTAACATTCGAGGAGCAATGTCCTCATGTCTACGATGGATAAGTACATTAACCTTATCATCTTGGACTCGTAAGAATGGCCTAAACACCCCCTACTAATTTGTCTAATCAAAATAGACCTAATGATGGAGATCGTGTAGGAATTTGATAGATATTTTAGATTAATCATGAGAGTAATTTAATATTTATCTTTTAAGTATTTTCTTTTATCTTTAAGGTTTTAGTTGTTATCTTGATTATTTATTTATTTTAGATAAATTACAGTACATATGGAGATTCTTGTATTTATCCTAATCGATGGAAAGAAATTGATGGTTCTTTCATTCTAGACGAGGCATTATGTCATCTTCATCCTACTCTCTAAGGGTACTTCTCTTTTAAAAACTCTCTGGAGGAGAGTTTTTTTCAACCGATGGAGAATGATGGGGATCGTGTAGGAATTGGATAGATATTTTAGATTAATCATGAAAGTAATTTAATATTTATCTTTTAAGTATTTTCTTTTATCTTTTAAGAGTTTAGTTGTCATTTTGATTATTTATTTTAGGGTTTGTGATCTCCTTATATATATAGAATTTGTGAACTCCTTATATATATAGGGGATACATATTTGTTGTGAGACTAAACTTTTATTATTATTAATTATTAATATTGAATCCTTCTTCCCCAAATTCTCTCAGTTCTCATCTCCTTCTTCTTCTTTTCTCATCCCCTTCTTCTTCCCTTCTCATCCCTAATTCTTTCTTAATACGATCTACATCAATTTGGTATCAGAGCTAGTATGATTTACATCACCTAAGGGTCATCCTAAAGTTTTCAGATTGGGTTTTAATTGTAAGGCCTATTAGTGTGATTAGCAAAGAGCCTCGAAACATGGCATGTGTGACACTATGACAGATACATGTATGCCGACTTCTATGCTTATAGTTAATAATTTAGTAGGACACAAAAACTACACTAGAGACTTGAGTATTATACATATCTATTTTATTCCATGCAATTTATGAAGTCGAATACATCATTTTCGGAAAGGGGTAGTTATGCAAACATATTAAAAAATCTAAGCTCCAAAGTGAATGAAGTTATCAGTCACTGAAAACATAAACAGAGAATGGTGCTTGCGGAGACACTTATGTTGGATAGGAAGGATGATCATCTTCCTTGGAGTTCTGAGATCCGATTATAAAGGGACTCTGTGGCAACCACTGCAATCAAACCAAAATAAATGGCTTGGAAAAATAACAGGAGTTTAAAAATGTCAACTCTTTTATGTAATGGAAAAAAGGATATTAACTAACCATTATTGCAATTGCATCCCATGATGAGACATGCAAGTTGCAAAAGGCACGATTTCTGCTTCCTCTTTTCTTCTCTTTTTAATTCTGCGGGGTGCAGGATATCATTTTGCACAGACTCTTTTTCTTTTATATTTTCAAATATCTTAATAAAGACTCAAGGGTAGAGAACTCTTTAGACCCTATAAACATATGGCTTAGATCATTACTTATGGATCATCTGTTTTCCTTAGACCGAGAGCAGCAATCAGATGTCTCATCAACAAATAAGATTTGTATTGAAGACATTGAGTGATTTTCCCAACTAACGTTCATGAGTGCCCATCTCCTCCAAGTTGTACCCTTTTAAGGTAAAAAAAGAACTGGGGCAAGTAAATGATCATCTGCTTTAAGTTCTAGAGTCACTGGGCATGCATAGCTCCACCACAACAATCAGTGATACAGTTATGCTAAGTAAATTTAACTCTTTGCCGGGAGAAAAAAACAGCAATTCACGTGATTCAAAGAAAATGAAAAGCATGAAAATGAAATCTACCCCAATGATGTCTGAAAACACAGGAGTAAAGCACAGAGGTCAAGAATAAGAAATGAAAAAACAAAAAGAGATTGGACCCAATATTATAATCAAATCAATAATGCAAATGAAAATACCTGAAATTGTCAACAAGGATAATTATTTCAAGTGCCAACAAGGGAAGAAATACAATCTTCAAGTTTACTACAGAACGGCTGACTGCACAAAAGAAAAAAAAACAGATCAATGAAGACTAAAAAACCTTGAAGAAATGACCGCCATACAAATAAGACATCCTTCTTGGTTCAATGACTGCATGCATGCAGCACAACAAATGGTACAAAGCTTCTATAATGGATAACATTAACTTTCATAGAGTACTAGTGCGCATAATAAACCAAAATTAGAAAGCCCAACGGAACTTCACACTTTTTAGAGGAATATCCCATTCCACCGGTAAATGTTTCAAAAAAAAAAAACAAACAAACAAACAAACAGAATAGTTAGAACATAGGAAGATATCTCATTGTTTAATACTGAGCTTAAGTATAGAGTGTTGCTCCCGTACCATTCATGGTCTCCAGATATATGCAGAGCAGCAGTTCAAATGCAATCAGCAATGGAGTTGCAACAATGGCATGACATGGTGCCCACTGCACACAAAAACAACCAATGAAAAAGGTATTTAATGACGCATGTTTGATATAACTACATACAAACTCTAATAGACTAACAAAAAATACTTAGAAGCATAACACCATACATGACGATCATGAGGAACTGCTGGAGCAGGTAAAGAAAATCTTCCGCGGGCAACAACAGCATGAAACAACCAAAGAGGGAAGAAGATGATCCTGCGTATCAAAGCCAATGAATATGGCAATTCAAATGCTAAAAAAAAAACTCGCCTTAAATATAAGGTGACAACTTTAAGTCCAAGATAATTGGATCGCCATGTCATTTTTGGAGTTTCAGGGGGTGTAAATGTCATTTGAACTAATTATAGGGGGTCCATATGAAATTTACCCACAAATTTTTCAGTATTCCTTTTAGTTAGAGCATCAAATTCAAAACCAAATGAAAATGAAAGGAGCGACCCTTAAACATGAAAACCAACCTTGGGTGACCCTATTCTTTCAATGTGGGATACTGGCACTTTTTACGCCCTACTCATATGGGCATGGAGTCGCATATGGTGCTACAAACAAAAAACCAATTCGTGTACCAACAATTCAAATGGGTAAGAGACTTTAACCACTGACCACCTAAGGCCCAACCCTAGCTTTAATATCATGTTAGAGCATCCAACTCAAAACTATTTGACAATGAGTAAACAAGCCAATTCACTATACAAACTTATCTTAGATGGCCCTAATCATTCATGTGGGATGTAAGCCCTTTTTACACTTTCTAACTATAAGTATTGGAGTTATAGCAGCCTAGTTTATTAAGGTATAGCCTAGTTTATTAGGGTTTATTAGTGTTTTGCCCTTTTTACTTTTTTATCGTTATTGTGACTTTTATTGGCTATATATACGGAGGCTCTACACTTAGTTTATATCCCTTTCACATATCTCAAGTTGATATCAGAACCAAACCCTAGCCGTCAACCTTAACAATCCTACCCAATCATCAGCCACTGCCACTGCCAGCCACCACCACACTGCCCAGCAGCGCCACACCTTCCAGCCAAGCACCAACGGACAACTGCCCAGGCCAGCAAGCCACTGCCAGCCACCATCCCACCTTCAGCAGGCATCAACAGCCTTCCCAGCATACCCACCAACCACCAAACCCACCGACAGCAACCACTAAACCAGCCACCAGCGAAACCAAAGCAACTCCTCACCAAACCCACCGACAGCAATCACTAAACCAGCCACCCACAAACCCAAAACTTCAAAGCCCAGAAGCCCAACAAAACCAGTGACCCAGCAACCTAAGTCAGCAAACCCAGCAACCCATAGTGACCCAAACCAGCGAAATTAACCCAGAAACCAGTCCAACAGCAAAACCACCCGGCCTAACCCAATAGCGACCCAAACCAGCAACCCATAGCGACCCAAACTAGCGAAATTAACCCAGCACCCCACCCCAGCAGCGAACCCAACCCAGCTGTCCCGCCTTCGTGCGCCGCACTCTTCGTCGTAGTGCCGCCATCTTTTTGCGCCACTGTCTTTTTTTCCTAGGATTGCAGCTTCTAGGACCTCTTAAGACGGGTTGAATCTTCTTTTTCGTTGATCTGCTCTTGATGCAGTAAATCACTTATTTATCTTTATTGGGTTTCTGAGTACCGTGACCTTAGTATTTGGGAGCTTTCTGGGCCTTTTTTATCTGTCGCTACTGTTTGACTAGAGGTATATTATTCTCTCTTATGTTGTCTCTCTATTTATCTTAGAGTTTTTTCTGTCACGAATGCCCTACTGAGGGACTTGAGACTTCTACCGTTGAGACTTCTACTGTTGAGACCTCTGCGTACTTCCATCAGGAATATACCACCTGGTTCTCCCACTTTTATATTTGACCAGTATACTGTACTTACTGGCACAGTTATATTACCGACAATACCGAGGATGATCTCTTAGAAGGTTACGACACAGCTGTTGAATGATAGTAACTTTGCTGAGTGGCCACGCTCATTCCAACTTTTCTTAAGCCGTGTATGAAAGCTTGGTTAGCTGACGGAATCTCATCCAAAGCCGGTTGATGACGACCCTAAATATTCTGTATGGCTCTCTGAGAATATTATTAGAGATGGTTATTCTTGGATGGTTATTTGGCTTGATAAAACTCTCTGTTTGCAGGATTCACCAGTTTCATAGCTCTGTTCCAAAACTATGGAACACATTACAGAGATATATTCTCAGTCAGGATGAAAAGTTTGTATTTATGAGTTATCTCAAGAGCTCTCATATGCTCAGCAGGGAGATATGACGGTTTAGGTTTATTATAGCTATTTAACCTAGCGCTGACTTGAATATGAGAGTCTACATCCTCTTGGTGCTATTCCAAGGATAAAGCCCGAAGGAGCAGCATTCCTATATAGTCGAGAGTAGGAGGATAGGATTCACAAGTTCCTTATGGGGCTTCGTGATGGATTTGAGGGACCTCGTTCCCAAATCTTGTTGATGTTGAAGCTTCTGTCCCTTTATGAGGTGTATGCGATAATTGAGCAGCATGAGCACCGTGTCTATCTTGCATTACTTCCAATTGTGATCTTGACTCCTTAGGCCGACCAGATGACCCTTGCAGCTGCTACAGGGTCTCGTTCACGACCCTCAGCTAAGGGTGGACAGCACTCAGACTAGGGCAATCAGGGTGCCCCAGATCAATGCAGACAAGAGGATTCTCATCAGTGTAACTATTATGGTTGACCAAGACATCTCAAGGCTGCTTACTGGAAGCTCCATTCGAAACTTAAACTGCCTCCTCGCAGCCGTACTGCTACCATTGTTGAGGCATCACCACCTACAGCCGTTGCTCTTGCTACTACTATTATTCCTTAGCAGAATGTTATCCCTTCTCGCTTGGATATACTTATGTCAGCCCTGACTTCTCAAGGTTCGACTATTGCTGCTGCAACTACAACTGGTATATTCCGTGTCTTTCATGCTTGCACCAGTCTGTCTCTCTTTTGGATGCTAGACTCGGGTGCGAATAGTTATATAACAGGTGAGGCCCATCACTTCACCACTTTTGATGAGCAATTACATACACAGGTTCAGTTAACAGATGGGACACATGCCCCTATTGTTAGTAGGAGTACAGTCCGCCTCCCAGATAGCTTTACATTATATTCAGTTTTTCATGTACTAAAGCTGGTCACGAATCTATTATCTGTACATCAGTCAGCCAGAAATTTTCACTGTGCGGCAGTGTTCTTATGTGATTCGGGTCATTTGCAAAACTTGAGTGCCAGAAGAATTATTATTGGGAGATATAAGAGAAATGGACTATATTATCTAGGTGATCCACCTCCACCTCCACCTCCATCATCTGCACCTGTTTTGTCTTTATCTATTCCTAACTTGCATGCTAGTATTTTACCTAGTACTTGTCGTTATGATTTTTATCACAAACTGTTCAGTTGTGGCATAACCATTTTGGGGTATACAAATTTTAAATATTTATGTATGTTATTTCCTGTTTTGAACAATGCTTGTATTGGTGGTAAACTTGACTGTTTTATATGTTTTCTATCAAAACATGTTCAGACCAGTAATATTCCTCGCATGCACTAGTCATCCAAGTCATTTGACCTAATACACTTTGATATTTGGGGACCCTCTCCTATTACTGCTCTGTCAGGTACTCGATACTATGTAACATTTATAGATGACCATACCCGTTATACTTGAGTCTACCTTTTGTATAGGAAATCTGATGTACTCCCTGTTATCACTCAATTTCTCCAGATTATGAAGACACAATTTGATGTTATTATTCGTGCTCTCGCTAGAATAATACCAAAGAATGTGTCTGATGCCTTAGTGTCTCACCTTTCTTCTCAGGGTATTCTTTAGCAGCTCACTTATCTATATACTCCTGAGCAAAATGGTGTTGCTGAAAGAAAAAATAAAAGTCTAATAGGGATGGTACGTTATATGCTTAGAGATATGGGGGTACCTAAATCTTATTGACATTTTACTGTTTTGACTTCTACCTTTTTGTGCAATCGTACACCGAATCATGTTTTTCAACATAAGACTCTGTTACAGGTCTTATTTGAACACTTTTTTTTGTCCCCCCTCATATTTTTCACTGCACAAGTTTTGTTCAGGATCAATCTCCTACTCACCATAAACTTGATGACAAAGCAATTCGTTGTGTCTTTGTGGGCTATTGTCATCAATCTAAGGGGTATCGGTGTTATAAACCTATCAGGCGCCATATGTATCACAATCTAGATGTTACCTCCCTTGAACATATTCCTTATTTTTCTTCTAGTCCTGTGTCTACCCCTCTAGTTGATGATACTCCCTTTGATTTTCCGTTACCACAGAAGCCAGAGCCATTGGTCACTATCACTACAAAGTCGTCAGTCTCTCCACCCCCAGAGTCACTCGTCCCTGTCAGTACAAAGTCACCAGTCTCTCTTCCTTTACAGGTTTATGTTCGTCGCTCTTGTTCTCATCCCCCTGCTGATGTCCCCTTTACCTCAGGCGATGCAAGTAATACTTCTCAGTTCGTTGAGCATATTGATACACCTGTTGTTAGTACTGATGCGATTGTAGGTACTGAGCCAGTTACTTTACCTGATGAGACATTGTCAGTGGAAGATGATGATTTAAGGTATCGTTATCCATGACGTGATCGCCGTCCAGTTGTTCGTTATGGTTGGACCGCCAGAACTTTATATCCGATCTCTGCTTATGTTTCTTATGGTAATTTGTCTATTATATTTCGAGCTTATAGTATGGTCTTATCAAATATGTCGGTTCCTCGCTCTGTTTCAGAGGCAATACGGGAGCTCCATTGGGTTCTTGCCATGCACACGGAGATTGACGCTCTTCAGCGCAATCATACGTGAGATCTTGTCTCTTTACCTTAAGGGGTGAAGCCTGTTGGCTGTCGCTACGTTTACACCCTAAAGTTTCTTGCAGGTNTTCTTTAGCAGCTCACTTATCTATATACTCCTGAGCAAAATGGTGTTGCTGAAAGAAAAAATAAAAGTCTAATAGGGATGGTACGTTATATGCTTAGAGATATGGGGGTACCTAAATCTTATTGACATTTTACTGTTTTGACTTCTACCTTTTTGTGCAATCGTACACCGAATCATGTTTTTCAACATAAGACTCTGTTACAGGTCTTATTTGAACACTTTTTTTTGTCCCCCCTCATATTTTTCACTGCACAAGTTTTGTTCAGGATCAATCTCCTACTCACCATAAACTTGATGACAAAGCAATTCGTTGTGTCTTTGTGGGCTATTGTCATCAATCTAAGGGGTATCGGTGTTATAAACCTATCAGGCGCCATATGTATCACAATCTAGATGTTACCTCCCTTGAACATATTCCTTATTTTTCTTCTAGTCCTGTGTCTACCCCTCTAGTTGATGATACTCCCTTTGATTTTCCGTTACCACAGAAGCCAGAGCCATTGGTCACTATCACTA
Source organism: Ilex paraguariensis (assembly GCA_963454935.2). Lineage (NCBI taxonomy): Eukaryota > Viridiplantae > Streptophyta > Magnoliopsida > Aquifoliales > Aquifoliaceae > Ilex > Ilex paraguariensis. Next base: position 2,710,614 of record CAUOFW020001724.1, read on the forward strand.
CAAAGTCGTCAGTCTCTCCACCCCCAGAGTCACTCGTCCCTGTCAGTACAAAGTCACCAGTCTCTCTTCCTTTACAGGTTTATGTTCGTCGCTCTTGTTCTCATCCCCCTGCTGATGTCCCCTTTACCTCAGGCGATGCAAGTAATACTTCTCAGTTCGTTGAGCATATTGATACACCTGTTGTTAGTACTGATGCGATTGTAGGTACTGAGCCAGTTACTTTACCTGATGAGACATTGTCAGTGGAAGATGATGATTTAAGGTATCGTTATCCATGACGTGATCGCCGTCCAGTTGTTCGTTATGGTTGGACCGCCAGAACTTTATATCCGATCTCTGCTTATGTTTCTTATGGTAATTTGTCTATTATATTTCGAGCTTATAGTATGGTCTTATCAAATATGTCGGTTCCTCGCTCTGTTTCAGAGGCAATACGGGAGCTCCATTGGGTTCTTGCCATGCACACGGAGATTGACGCTCTTCAGCGCAATCATACGTGAGATCTTGTCTCTTTACCTTAAGGGGTGAAGCCTGTTGGCTGTCGCTACGTTTACACCCTAAAGTTTCTTGCAGGTGGTACTATTGATCGTCACAAGGCTAGGCTTGTGGCGAAGGGCTTTACTCAGGTACCAGGCCATGATTTTTGTGCTACTTTTGCCCCCGTGGCAAAATTGACTACTGTTCGATTGATTATTTCTCTGACTGAGGAGTACTTTTGACCTCTTTATCAGTTAGATGTAAAGAATGTGTTTCTTCACGATGATCTAAACGAGAATATTTATATAGATGCACTATCGGGCTTTTGTGGTGAAGGGGAGTATGCTAGAAAGGTATGTTGACTGAGTAAGTCTCTTAATGAACTGAAAGAATCACCACGAGCCTGGTTCTCTAGCTTAAGTGGTGTAGTCGTACGTTTAGGATTCACCAAATGTTATTCTGATCATACTTGTTTTATTCAATGGAATACTTTTGGACAGTCTATCATCCTTTTGGTATATGTTAATGATATTATTATTATTAAGGACGATATTTCTAGGACTGCATAGGTCAAGGTAGACCTTAGAAAGGCCTTTGATATGAAAGACCTTGAATTTTTGTGATACTTTCTTGGGATTGAGATTGCCTGTAGTAGCAGGGGTATTGTTCTTTCTCAGAAAAAGTATATTTTGGATCTTCTCCCAGACACTGAGACGCTAGAGTGCAAAACGGCATCATCACCCATGATTTCAAACCTAAAGTTTACTGCTGAAGGTGAGGAGTTGAAAGATCCGACTATCTATCAGAGGTTGGTAGGTAGACTTATCTACCTAGCTAACACAAGGCCAAATATTGCATTCGTTGTCATCCGAGTTAGTCAATTCATGCACAGGTCATGTCAGCCTCATCTTGATAAAGTTTATTATATTCTTCGGTATCTCAAGTCTTGTCTTGGACTTGGGTTGTTCTATGCATCAAGATCTCAAACTGATTCTCTAACCTATTATTCAAATTCAGAATATGGGGGAGCGTGTGACGATCAATCTACTACTGGCTTCTGTGTTTTTTGAGGGACGCATCTTATCTCTTGGAAGAGCAAGAAGTAAGCAGTTGTCTCTCACTCGTCAGCAGAGGCAGAGTATCGAGCATTGGCACTTGGCACGTGTGAGATTATCTGCCTACGATCGATCCTTGGTGAGTTTGGATTTCCAGTGACTTCTCCATCCACATTATATTATGATAATCGATCTGCTATTCAGCTCACTTCTAACTCTGTACTACACAAGAAGACGAAGTATATAGAGATAGATATTCACTTTCTTCGGGAGAAGGTTAACTATGATATTGTCACTCTATTATTTGTGGGGACCAGTGATCAGGTTGCGGATGTTTTCATCAAATCTGTCACTTTATCCATTCTTCAAAACTTGGTTGTCAAACTTGGCTTAATTGATATTTTTGCGTCTAGCTTGAGGGGGAGTGTTGGAGTTATAGCAGCCTAGTTTATTAGGGTTTTGCCTTTTTGCCTTTTTATCGTTATTATGACTTTTATTGGCTATATATACCGGGACTCTACACTTAGTTTGTATCCCTTTCACATATCTCAAGTATAAAAAACATAATGGTTTCCAAAACACTGCACACCTCTATGGGGTACACACCTTGCTTTCACCAAAACCTCAAAATTTCAATCTCAAGCATTATCACACAAGAAAATGGACACCCAGTACTACTCTGCCAAAATAATAATCTTTTCCATAATAATAAAGCTATAACACAATGTAGAAAAACATAATTAGCCGTTTCCTCACACCTTCTATACATGACACACCACTACAGAAGCAAAGCAGCTCGATGTCTCATTCTCTGAAGCAAATTTTCAGTTTTCTGTTACTAAATCTTTTTTTCTTTTTCCTTCACATTTTTTTCCCAAAGAAGAAACAACTTGATAAGCACCATAACATAAAAAAGGATTTTGGAGAATGACGACAAAGGGTAACATGATAGCAAGATGACCGCAAAATAGCAATACACATGGCTTAAAAATAAGCCGCAACAAGTTAAGGTATTTATCATGTGAAGGAAATCGACAACATGCCGAGAGGAAAACAATCGCCTAGTAAAGCAACATATTGACCCCTCTATAGATTCCAAGTCGGTAAATCCAGGTATGCATTGCGGGCTAACAAGAAGGAATTATGAAGACCAATACTACCATTCCAACAATCTTTACTCTCAAAATTAAAAAAAAAAAAAGAAAAAAGAAAAACTTTTTATCATGAATAAAGGAAGCGATCCCCAAAAAAGAGAGCAGATTATTGTCATAGGAGTAGAAAGTAAGGCCAATCAAGGACGCCAAGTTGCCAAGTATAAAGTATGTAGATTTTCCGTAAACTAGAAAATGCAGAGCTTCTGATCCATGATCGACAGACTAGAAATGCCTATTCCACAGCCTAAACTGCCAATCATTTAGCTCACTTTGGACCAACAACAGCCTCTACAATGCTCAAGGCCAGATTTGAAATGTGACATCAGGGTGACATAAGAATCCAACTCTTCAATTGATTCTATACATGATCTACCATTTGATTATAACACTTCACTATCATAAGAGTTTTTTTTGGCCAACTACACTTCATCTAGATAGCATAATTGCAGGCTCATCAACATACTGATTTTTATTATCCAACTTAACAAATACAAGTGGTTTGTAGCTTTAGATGGCATAAAAAACATGTAAATAATTTCCAAATCCTACAATCAACCAGCATCCAGAACAACCTTCTTCTTTCTTCACTATTAATAAAACTAATGTGCAAAAATAACTAGAACATGAGCTCCAACTTTTATGATTAAACTTTATTTTGCATTACTTAAATTTTTGAATAAAACAATTTAAACGATGTCAATATCCAAAATGAAGGCACTTATGGTTTTTGATTTCATTAAACACAAACACCCCATGAATTTCTATTGATAGCAAGTTCCATAAAACTTCGTTACGAACACCCATGCAGCAAAACAAAAATTGGGAACTCAAAGCCTCAAAACAGTTGGAAGTAACAAAAGCATATTTGAGTCTGGATAATGGCTACCTCTGGGTGCTGACTGTTGCAAAAGTTTCTGCTTCGAACTACACTAGCTTCATAGCCATTCACTAGAGTCGTTAGCAAATGTAGCCAAGCAAGAAAAAAGCATGTTATTCACTTCTTGCAACATTTTTCCCCGATGGCTCTCACTCTAGGTAGCTTCTTTTTGCATTAGGAGCAACTTTCTCTTGCTCTTCTACTACTACCCCTTTCTCTTGCTCTTCCACCTGTAACTGCCTCCTAGGTAGCCTTTGCTGTGACTCTAACACATGAATGGTGCAGCTCCAAATATTATGAACCTTACCACTATGCATAAAGCCCACCGATGAAATGATCAAGCCTTAAAAGTTATAACCTTTTATACGCTCTAGGCTTGCAACGGACAAAATATGTGAAATTTGAAATTGCATTGTACTTCTCCGACTTTCCATACATCTTCCCATCATTCCTTGAAATTTATATTGTTTTCCAAAAGTTGACTATTCAAGAAACAAACGAAGAAACGTGTTTAAGTAAGTTTCAAGCTGCGCATAGCCCAAGCTTAAGTACGATTGTATGTTCCCATCTTCAGCACACAACGTATTAGAACTCAGTTCAAAATTTCAGGGCACAAAAAGGATATCACCGTTATCATTTTCACCAATGTCATCATGTGGTCTCCACTTCATATTCACAACCATGTAAAAACACATATCTTCTTTTTTAGCACCTTCCAAATTGATGTTTTTCAAGGATTATAACATTCAAAAGAAACAGTTATATCTCTTAGAGCATCCAACACAAAACCAATTAGCAATGAATAGAGAGACTCTTTCACTGTATAAACTAACTAACTTTGGGTGATTCCAATCATTCGATGTGGGAGACAAACTCTCTTTACCTCCCCTGGGCTCGCAACCTTTTTGTCACCTCCACATTCTGTATAACTATAGGTAACATATTCCCAGTCATTTAAATTGACCAACATCAAAGGAAAGAGATTTTCTCTTTCCATGATGAAGGATTAAGTGAAGGCCTAATAACAATACCTTTTCAATCCAGTAAAAGTAGCGGTAAAATGTTGTATGATAAAAGAAGTATGCATGGTTACATGCAAGAACTCTCATCTCCTTCGTGCAATCAGGAAAGTGGGGGGTAACTAACTCATTATATTAACACTTGAAATCAGAGTAAAATCAACCCCAGTGGGTGCAAATCGTATTTGAATATTTTATCTTGAGTACCTGAACTATCACAGCTTCACATCATATTTGGAGTATCCTCGCATAAGTTGAGAGTAATTAATGGCATGTAATGTCACTCGCATCGCCTTAGGTTCCCACACCTGGCAACCACTCAATCGAGATTATTCACATAAGTACTCAATAATTTTCACAAGTGAACTAACTATCCAACCCTGTTACGTATACACCATCAAAGAAGAGCCCCTACTATATGACATGGGCAGAATCAGCCTGAGATATGCCCCTGCATTTTTTTCTATCTGGGTAATACTTCAGAAGTTTTAGCATGAGCCTTAGATGAGCTGAGTGGGAAAGTATATTACCCACAACTTTGTACCAGCAAAGAGAAGTTGAATGATCAGAAAATCGCAAAATTTGAGGTTTAACACACAGTGGACAGTTCCCAAAAGAACATACGTCCTCATGGTCTAACTCGAACATTCTTAAGTTAATAGCTGATAACTTCTTATATCCTCAAATATAGTTTGGCAATGTTGGGCTGCAGCTTTCAAATTGTAGAATCCTCAATTCAGATACAAATTTCATAGAACCTGGAGCTTGATACCTTCCTCCTGCATTATTTGTACCTTCGGACGCTGGACATAGATTCGTAAGCAAAAAAATAAAAACATTTGTTTTTCCTATTCTTTGGAAGACCAATGCACCTAATTCCCAAACACATTCACAGACCTACACACACAAGTTGTAACCACTCCAATTCAATTTGCCCAACCTAATTCAAATAATACCCATAAGTTTAATTTTTTTTTCCTTTTTCAATTTGATCAAATACGAAGCCCAACAAAAATGAATTACGGAGCAAAATTAATTACATAAAAGCACCTAAAATTTAAAAGGAAGAGCGTTTAAGACAGAAAAAGAACTAACCACCAAGAGCAAGAGACGGCGTGATCAAGCTTGAGAACGAGTAAGAGCGTGAAGCCGGTGAGCAACGTGTGGGCTGCCAGAGCCTGCAAGGACTTTGCGACTCTTCTCCAGCTCATTGCCTTGCTTTCAATCATCCACCAGAGTTTCAAAAGCGCGAACTTCAGAACATATATGTATATATATATAAAGAGAGAGATGAAATCAGAGCTATTTTATGGCTTGATTTTCGGAAAGATACTTATCGGATTATGTGGAGATTACAAGGGAAGGTTAAGACAAAGGAAAGAAAGAAAGAAAGAAGAAGAAGAAAGGTGAGTTTGGAAGCGAGAGAGAGAGAGAGAGAGAACGAAGACGGAGGTTAAAGTTATATTCGGTGGGCGCCATTAAAGATGTTTTCTCTCTGTCGCTCTCTCTCTCTCTCTCCTCAGTTTGAAACTTTGCTTTCACGGCAAAGTAACGCCTTCATTCGATTTTTATTCTTTCTTTTTTATTTCTATAGGACAATTAACATTGTCCATCTGTGATCTTGCGGGTGTGATTAGATGACAGAATTCGATTGGATTGAAGATTTAAAAAAATATTTTTTCTTATCTAACTTAAATTTATCTATTATCGGTCTAAACTGGTTAAGATTTAATCACTAATATTATTTTTAAGTGTTTGAATAATACGTAAACACTTTATATGAGACCCATTAAAAATGGTGATGTAATATAGCATTATTGACTGTTTTGCTTCTAGTCTATTTAATTCAACATCATGTTTGGTTTATAATTTAGCATTTGATGAATTCAAAACAAATTTTTCTTACATATAATTTTTAAAAATGTTGTAATTTCATATCCTCTAAATTTGTTTTCATATGTTGCGAGTATTATTGAGAATTAATTCAAGTTTTTATTAATTAATTATTTTATTATTAGTTGTTAATTAATTTTAGTTCAAATAGGATATTTTTTATTAGAAGTCAATTTATTATTTAAATTAGTTGTCTTGTTGGAGAAGACGTCTTGATCTTCTTGAGGAATGTCGGTTGAGCTTCAATGTGACAAAATAAATTTGTTGAAAAAAAAAATCACATTGTTAAAAAACATAGGAGAAGGAGACGAGGGAGAGAGAATGAGAAGAAAACAGGGCAATTCAATCATTTGCATTAGTTATCCTGTCAAAAAAATTTATAATCTCCCTTGGGTTTTATTTAATCTATGTAAATATGTTAAAATTGACTTTTCAAATCAAGTTGGGATAAAATCCGAATGAATTTTTCGATATATTTTTACTTACCAAACACGGGATATATGAACCCTACATTTTCTTATCTTGTTCTATCATAATTATCCCTTTTTAACCCGTAATCCAAACATATCCTACGGGTTAATAGATGTTATATCTTACAAGCAAACATCTATATACATAGATATACATATATATACTACTTATAAATGTCAGCATGTGTGAAAAAATTTTGATTTTCTATTTCACCCTTAATTATTACCATAAAATCAATTATACCCACATATTTTCCTGCCTTTCATACTTACTTGACTTCCAAAATATTAGCTAAATAAACTTTATCACTATGACTTGGTAGATAAACTTTATCAAAATATTAGTTAAATAAACTTTATCTCTATGACTTGATAGATAAATTTTATCTCTGTGACAATATATTATTTCTTTTTCATTCAATTGTACAAACTCTACTAAAATTCTAATACCACGTATTAGTAATTTTTATGTGATACATATACATATATTTTTTTGTCTTTCTTATTTATTAGACTTCTAAAATATTTTGAATTCCTTCACACACACACACACATATATATATATATAAACTTTATCTCTATGACAATACATTCTCACGTTAGAGTTAGAAGTTGGCCAGCCATAGTCATTTATTTGAAGTCCTATGGTCTCATGCTCTTTTGTGGCAAACTCAATGAAGTCGGAGTTAGAGTTTTCGGCATAATTTTGGTTAGTTTATCAATTCCTATATTTTCGTTTATTCATTCCTATGTTTACGTTAATTTCTATGTTTTGTGACACTTAATTTTTTTTAATTTAATATCAATCAATTTTCTAAGAGATTAGTGTGGCAGGTCAAGTATTTGGCATAATAATTGAGGTTAATTTATTAATTCTTATGTTTTAATTTATTAAATTGGTGTGACAGGTCGAGTATTCGACATAATTGAGGTTAGTTTATTAATTCCTATGTTTTACTTTATTAATTCCTATGTTTACGTTAAAATTTTCTATGTTAATGTTTCTTTGTTTTATTACAACCTCTCGTGAATCCAATTTTTTATTGCTCATATAGCTAATATTTTGAAAGCTTGTTCAAATCTCCTATAATATTGACCTAAGTATTCTTAATTTTTGAATTTATGGTAAATTCCAACATTTATTGAGACCAACAATCAATCCAATAATAAAATAAAATTAATCCAACATTTTTTGAGTATTTTTATCATTTATTGGCTGAAATTTATCAAATTTTGAGATTAAAATATTAAGTGTTTTTTTTCTTGATATTTTAATTATTCACTTACCTTTACAAAAAATAATTCAATTTTATTACTCATCAATTTTGTATTTCAAAATAAATTTAATAACAAATTAATGAACTAAATTTTTTTCATGTGCAACGCACGTGTGCATTGCTAGTATAATAAAATAGATAGAAAAGTTTGTCTTGACCTTTTCGCAATTCAGATCACTTGACAATTATTGATCTGACAGTTCTAATACAAAATTCCCTCCCCCAATTTTTTGAATAAGACTTTCATTTATTCCACAATTCTAAGACTCCTATCTTGTTTATAACTCTCTCTCTCTATCTCTATCTCATATTATACATTAATTAAGTCGTTAATTATAATTTTATATAATTAAGAATTATTTTTTAAAATTTTTAAATAAATAAATGAACTTTAAATACAGATTATTTGCATCAAAATGAGTTGAATGACTAAAATATTGGTCATATTTTGTGTTGAAATAAAAAACTATAATATTTGAATGGTATAATAGACAAATAATATATATATATATATATATATATATATATATATATATATANTATAAGTATATATATATATATATATACATATACATATAAGTATATTTATATTTATATACGTATATAAATATAAATATACTTATGTATATGTATATTTATATATACGTATATATAAATATATACGTATAAATATATATAACAATATATATACATGTATACATATACATAATATATATAAATACTTATATATATATATATATATATATATATATATATATATATAATTTGTGATATATCTATATATACTAAGAGAGTTAGCATTATTTGTCTTAAGTTTTTCGCGGTTCAGATAGTTTTAAAATTTAATGGGCAAACAATTGAAACTACTTTTCCGAATTTTTTTCCCGCCCAAAAATTATAAGAATCCTTTCATTTTGCTCAATTATCGGTTCGTAATGATAATGATTAGAATTTAAATTGAGTTGAATTTGATTGTCGAGTATAAAGTATATATCTTTGTTTAAACTTAACTTTATTTAAATTTTACGAGTATTAAAAGTTGAAATCAAATTGAAATTGATTGTAAAAATAATAAAAAATAATTAAATTAAAAAAATTATAGTGTCACTATGAATAGAATTCGATAAGAATTAGTTTGTAGGTCTAAGATAAAAGTTTTAATTGAGTCGAACTTAAATTCAATCCTTGATTTGACGTAATTATGATTAAAACCCCGAATTGAGCTGAATTTGACTCTCACGTACAATGTATAAATTATTGGTTAAACTTAAATTTGATTGAATTTTACAAATATTTAAGTTGAACAAAAATGAAAATTGATCTTAATTTTTCAACAAAAATTTTTACATTTACGAGAATTCGCATGCTTTGAATGTTTTTTTCACAAAACGAACTCACATTGAAAAAATAGTGCAGAGATAATGTTATGAACTTTATATAGAAACTTGTAGAAAAACAAATAGTTATAATTTTTTAAAATTTGAGATAAAATTTATTAAAAATGTTAAAATCGTGAATGTTTGATCAATAATAATTATATTTTCTCAATTTTTGAACTAATATGTTGCAGTATTTGTAGCATGACTTTCGTTATATAAAAATTTGATTATATATATTTTGCATACAGGTTGGACAATATCAATTTGATCGTTGTATTGTTGAAATTGTATACTACATTTTCTTTATTTATGAACAAATATTTGCAATTTTTTATGAGTAACATAGTGACTTAGGCACGGACAATTACTAGTTAGGATACTATAATATCTAGGGGCATCAGTATGAGTTAGTATCGATTTTTAGTCAATAAGAATTTAAATTATTTAATTGTAACATGACTTTCGTTATATAAAAATTTGATTATATATGTTCTGCATACAGGTTGCACAATATTAATTTAATCGTTGTATTGTTAAAATTGTATTCTACATTTTCTTTATTTATGAACAAATATTTATAATTTTTTATGAGTAACATAGTGATTTAATGCACGGATAATTACTAGTTATGATAATATAATATCTAGGGGCATCAGTATAAGTTAGTATCGATTTTTAGTCAACAAGAATTTAAATTATTTAATTTAACATGTTAGATGTCTTCACAATAATCTATAATATAAAATTTAACAGATTTTAATAAATTTATCCGACGGTCTCAAATAGGCTCATCTAACGACCACCAATATTCCTCTTAAAACCATTTATATTGAATTTCACCTATCCCAAATTCATTACTTCTCACTTATTGTGTCTTCAGGTACGGATTACCCTTAATTTAATATAATTCAGTTGTATCATGTTATGGTCAACACATTTAATTGCTTGCCAAATACAATTTTTAACCAAATCCCTCGACTTGATCAATATTCTAATACAACCTAATAAAATATTATTTAATTTTATAGTGATTTTATAATCTTGACGAAGAAATGAAAAGAAATATGAAGTTCCATGAATAAATTGCAAGGACATTTTGTGAATTTTTTTGTCGAATTACATAGTTATCCTTTGAAATTTAAGAGACTATGCGGATATATCTTAAGTTCTTAATTTATAACCACCGATTAGGGTGATTCAGTGGGGTACCGATCGAATTTTTTATCCTGAAATTGGAAGTTCGAATTTTAGAGTTCACATTAAAACTCGGTAGTTAATTCTTATGTTAGCCTAATTAGGTTCATGCCTGAGAGAAATAATAGACGTAGTCAAGGATCTCATAAATCATAATCCCACAAGTGAGGTTTTATCGGAGTGATTTTTAAGTGCTCTCCTGTGTCCTCACATCTGTTTCACATATCAAAGAAAAAAAAATCTAAATTTATAAATAGTCATCGTCAGCAAATTATAAGTTCTTACTCAACTATTAGGATTTTCTTCTTTCAAAAAAAAAAAAAAAACAGCATAAAGTTGTTTTCCTTAGGTCAAAGTTTAGTCATAAAATATGTGCACACACTAAAGGTCTCAGGTTCAAAAAGTCGAAGCTGTATATGAATTGTTCCTTATTTGTAATGACTAATTGTTTAGGAGTTGCATATTTTGATTAGGCAAATCCTTAGATAGTTCTTGAGACAAAATCAATTTGGCTCAACAAAGAAAATAAGTTTTAGATAGCATAGACATTAAGTATTGAAACTTTTCCCTTCTTATGTCAAAACCCTAATGATTAAGAATAAGTACTTCATAATTTATATAATTTGCCACATAAGTATGGGATTTTGTTAATAAAGCGAACCTGGTTTTCAATTGCAAACTAGAGGAAGTAGTGTTATAAAAAAAACTATAAGAAAACTCCTTGAAATTACGTTATAGTAGGGATAATCCGTGTCTGACAGTTTCTAGTGTAATATTAATGATTTTGAGAGGGATATTGGTGCCCATTGAATACGTCTATTTGAGACTGTTTATTGAAGTTTGTTCTATTTTATATTATAGATCTCAAAGAGTGCCAACATAATTAGCTAGTTTTTTATCCTATAAGGATTGTGAGAAGGAACTACCATTTAATTATCCTAATTTGACATTGCACTTAATGATGCTTCTGATTCAAATCCTCTTAATGTAAAATTAAGTTAATTTCAATCATTTATCATTAAATTCACTCAAAATTCATTTACACAAGTTTCTCTGTGACCCCCAACCATTCATATAAAAGTGACCATGGATGACTAAAGTGGATAGAATTTGAAACCCCACTTCCCACTGCTTCAATGAGTACAAAAATATGGGTATTGATGCCCCAAAAAAGAAAGATCAATATTCACTAGAAAGGGGGTATGTGTCCCTATGGTACTATATAGTTAATTGACATCCACAAAGTGTATGCCCAAAGTGATCCCACTAGGGTTTGTGCGGGGCCCAGAAGACTCTAAGTGGCCAATGTCAACGTGGACGAAAAATTTAGAATAATGTTATTGAGACCTAAAAAATTAATTTAATTTGTTGATATAGTAATATATCAAGTGATGGAATTTCAATAAAAAAATTTAAAAGTTATAGTAAACAAAAACACTATTAAACTACGTCACTGTCACGTCACGATGAATTGTACTACAAAATATGTTGAATGGGCTGTCTTAAGTAATCTCCCACTTGTAAACCATGTTGCAATGTGGCTAACGAAGATAGGAGATCAAGTCGACTTTTTTTTTTTTTGGGTTGGATTAGTGTTTATTGTAGCTTGTTTTGACTTGCACTTTTAATAAATAAAATCTTGATGTGCCTTGCAATTGGAGCATTTGGTGTTTATGATGTTCTTCTTCTTATTCTAATTTTGCAAAGGCGGTCCTCTTGATTGGCCACCGGGAGATTCTCAAGTGGGTAGCTCCTTCTCTTCCTTTCCAAAACTGCTGGAATTCTGAATTTAGTTCAAGGTGCTTATTATTTGTTGTTGTTTGACAATAAGATGAAACTATAAAGTATTTTGAAAACTACTAAAAACTTATTTTCGGTATTATACATCAATCAACAAAAATGTGCAGCGTTTAGAATATTTTTATCTTACTATTTCATTTTTACTTATTATTATTATTATCAACGACTACAAATAAATAAATAGAAGATTTATAATCATACATTATGAGACAGTACGTAAAGACATCTGAGTTCATGACTCCTACCAAACCACCTCTAATCATGTGGTGACAAGTTATGTATATTTTTAAAGTCCTTTGAAGAAAAGGTCTATGATTAAGGCTACACTCAACACAATTTCGATGTGTGTATTGATAATAATCAAATTATGGGGAGACAAATCATAATAATATTTGTCACATTCCCCCTCTAATTGCCAAAAGGGCAAGGGGATGTTCTTTCTGGTTAGAGTCCATTCAATCATTATTTCAGATGAAGTGTGAATTGGGTGTCCAACAAACTGGATTTTTTTACAAATTTGATTCGAATTGTCGGGTCTCATAAAAGTTTGATATCTTTGATTTTGATCCAAATCTGTTTTCGCTTTAAATGATACATTGGTTTTGCATGTATAGTCATCCAATATGAAAGATGAGCATTTATTAGGCTCTATGTCTATCCGGGACTAAATATGAACTAAATCTTATCTTATGCTTATGTATATGGGGCTTCATTAGACTCAATATCCCCCCTAGAATGTAGAATTTATTATCAAAATATTGTCATCTTTAAACAAAAATGTCGATTTACCACACTTTTAAATTTATTTACCGATTTACTAAAATTTTTGAAAGCGGAATTAACAAAAACGTTTTTAATATTTACAAAAATGTATTTTTTTCCTTTTTGTTGTATCACTTGTTGAAAAGCGGAATCGTTGATTCCACTTTTATGGTGAAAGTGCGAAATCAACAATTCCGTTTCCAAAAATTGCAGTAGATCAGTAAATAAGTTGAAAAGTACGGTATATGGATATTTTTGTTTGAAAATGACAGTATTTTAGTAATAGATTCTTAGAATTTTTTTTTTTGATAGACGAGATATACAAGTGATTTTTTGTCCGGATTCGTCAAGTTGTATGAGAAAGAGAAATGTTATCTTCACCCCACAATCGAAGAAGCATAGTAAATTGTGTGTTGGTGGTATTTTCCAAATCCATCAAATTAACAAATCAAATCGAATTGTAAAAATCTTTTACTGGATGAAATAAATACATAATTTAATTCAATTCATAAACTTATAATATTTTATTGGTCGCTTTCATGATACAGTGGCGCCTTATCATAGATAATACCTAGGTCCTCTTTTGTCTGGGTCCTATGTGTAATTTTTTTATTTTCTATTTTTGCTTGTGAGGGTCATCTGTGTATGGGTAGAGACATTTTATTTATTTAGACATTGACCTCGCACAATTATTCTATTATTTTTTTCCCCAATTGTGTTTTAATTGGTTACCGAACTGTACACCTTCATTGGCATCGTTAGATTGCTTAATTAACAGGATAAATAAGGCTCAAGCCCATGATCAAAGATGATTTAATTCAACTTGTACTTAGGGTGTACAAGTTCGAAATCAATTATATCTTTCATGCATTTTTTATAACCAAGAAACAGATTCAATACTTTATATTTTTAACTCGTGGTTATTATATAGTCTCAAATTCTAAATAATAATTGACAAGCCCATATTTAGATTAGGCCTGGGCCCAATTCATGAGTTGAGTTCAAATCATCCAAAGGCAGGCCAGATTTATTTTATGGCTTCAGTCCAATCTAAAGAGAGCTCAGGAAGAGACAACGCACGTATGAGAATAATTATCGGGATAATCATTACTTTAGGATAATGTTCATCCGTAATTGTAACTAGCCTCTCCGATAAACTAGTATCTTAACCCTCACGTCACCACCTCAACTAGAGCTCTGTGCCTATAAATTGTAAACACACCTACGCATGGGGACAAATCTCACACACTTCACTTTGAACGTACTCTTACTCTCTCTCTCTCTCTCTTACTATCTTATAATCTCTTATTGATAGAGTTCTCTGACCATCGTTGCTGCCTTCAATGGTAATGTCACTTAAACCCAACCCTCAAATCTTTGCATCTTATTATTAATTACTTTACACCACACACTCAACTAATTTTATCAATAATTATCAGCAATACTATAGAGTTTTGTCAAGATATCAGCCCAAAAGCCTTTTCATACGAGTTACCTTGAATTTTTCAAGAGTTTTGTCTCAAATCCACAATTATATATAGAAATAATCAAGAGTGAAAAGGCCAATAAATATTTACCATTAAAAATTAGAAATGTTATGAAGGAATCTTGTGGTTGACCAAATTGTTAAGTTATTTATATGCTTACTAATTGTTGGAGATTTGAGTTATTTATTCTATACTACTTCAAGGGGTAGGCTTGAGTTTGTCTCTCCAAATATGTAAAATTAGGGTGTCCCATGCAACACACCCTTTTTTTTTAATACCACACACACACACACATATATATCACAGTGTATTATTTTTGTACTAAGATGTATATAAATTGCTATTTCAAAATGATAATAAAATATGTCTTGGTTTTTTTTAAAAAAATACTTTTAAATTAGTTAAAATACCTTATGAAACTACATAAATAATAGTTAAGCTAAATCAACGCTTTATGATATTGGGTGGGTGGGTCATTATTCAATGTTGTTCTTCATAAGATTAGGAAGACCATAAAAATGAAAAGAAAAGGACAATTCATGGTATTTAAAAGGGTAAATTGTAAAGGGGTACATTAAATTAGACTTATTTGTCAAAAAGTACATACTAAAAAATGTAGGGTTATTAAGTACTTAATTTTGATACTTATTTGTATCCAAGTACATAATTTGAATTTATCTATTTTTATTGTGACATTTTTACCCTCCATTAATCCGTGTGTATTTAATGCACCATTTTTCTTTGGAAAGTGGTGCATTAAACATCCCCTAGTTTTATAGGAGAACTTTAATACATATATATATATATATATATATATATATATATATATATATATATATATNATTCTCTCTTCCAGCTTTGGTTGGATCAAAAGCGTCACGACGAAACTGTCAAATATAGAAAGAGAAAAAAAAATATAGTATATATATATATATATATATATATATATATTTATTTATATTTATATTTATATATACACGTTTTTATATATACATAAATACATATTTTTAAATCTCTTATCTAAACTTTGAATTATCTTTTAATGCACCTTGATTCATGTATATTTTTTAAGAAATTGGTTTTATTTTCAAATTAATTTCATATCCGAATAATGTAACAGTGTAACAATAATAGTGTAACAATAAAGGTGTAACACTAACAATAATAGTGTAACAAGCTATTTACACAAAATATTGTACTATTACATTTTGTCAAACATATAGTTTCATATAATTTCATTCAAAATAATTCATCTCTGTTTTGAATTTGTTACCATATACACAAAATTATTGAACACTATTTTTGTTACAGTGTATTTGTTATACTGTTTTTGTTACAGTGTATTTGTTACACTATTATTATTACACTGTTATTGTTGTACTATTACATTATTCGGATATTAAATTAATTTGAAAAATAAAACTATTTTTCAAAAAAAAATGCTTGAATCAAGGTACATTAAATATAATTTGAAAACAAAATCACTTTTAAAAAAAATACGCATGAATCAAGGTGCATTAAAGATAATTCAAAATTTAAATAAGAGATTTAACAACATATATATATATATATATATATATATATATATATATATACTTATTTATACACACACACACACACACACACATATATATATATATTTACATGTATTAACAAATACACATGAATCAAAGTGCATTAAATACGTATTTATATGTATTAACAAACACACGTGAATCAATGTGTATTAAATAAATATTTATATGTATTAACAAACACACATGAATCAAGGTGCATTAAAGATAAGAGATTTTGAATTAAATAACTCTAAAATGAGCATTTATGTCTTTTTAACTCACATTTTGTTCTATGTACTTTTTATCAAATAAGTCTAATAAGGTGTACCGGCTTTCAAAGAACCCTTTTAAAAAGTGGGCCCAAGAATTCTAGTTGTTCATGGCATGGATCAGAATTTTGGTTTCCCCACATTATGGATATTAATTTTTTTTGGGCCGGGGGAGTTGAGGACTTGAGAAAATATTCGGTCCATGCACCACATAGCAAGTCAAGTGTCATGCGATGCTTGCAAGTAGGGCTGTTAATAAATTGAGCAATTCAAGTTTGGTTTAAGTTTGATTTGGCTTCAATTCGTTAAGAATCGGTTTGTTTTTTAAACGAATTCAAACTTGAACAATTTTTTAGGCTCATTTAAAAAACAAACCTTACAAACTCGGCTCAAACTCGACAGGCTCGCTCACGTTTATGTGCAAAGACTCGGCTCTGTTAAGATTCGACTTGTTTTTGGCTCGTTCAGATTCGGCTAATTTCTTAAACGAGTCGAACTTGAACAATTTTTTAGACTCGATTAAAAAATAAGTTTTTTAAGCTCAAGCTTGTTCGACTAATAACCCTAGTTGCAATCAATGAAAATCTGATAATATATAATATTTTATATCTGAAAGATAATATACATTACTTCACGTTGGGAGATGTACCATCGGCGGCCCTATGGGCCATGGATTTTTGATCCTATGACTAATGACCACCTCCAAATTATCAGAGCCACGAAGAGATGAGATAGAATCTTTAAAGGGTAAATTGTAAGGGGGTACACCAAATTAGACTTATTTGACAAAAAGTACACACTAAAAAATGTAGGGTTATTAAGTACTTAATTTTGATACTTATTTGTATCCAAGTACATATTTTGAATTTATCTATTTTTATTGTGACATTTTTGTTCTCCATTGGTGAATGTGTATTTTTTATTGAAAAAGG
Source organism: Ilex paraguariensis (assembly GCA_963454935.2). Lineage (NCBI taxonomy): Eukaryota > Viridiplantae > Streptophyta > Magnoliopsida > Aquifoliales > Aquifoliaceae > Ilex > Ilex paraguariensis. The sequence goes on from CAUOFW020001724.1 coordinate 2,728,215, forward strand.
TTTAGTTTTCAAATTATATTTGTGTATTAAATAAGTCCTAGTTTTATGACAGAGAAATACAATACTTTCCAATAAAATTTCAAATTTTAAATATACTATTATTTTTAGTTTCTTAAGAGGAAAATATATGGTTGTATTTTTCCTCATGAAGCTGGGTAAATTTCTGGTATTATTATTGACTGAAGCATATTTTCCTTCAGCACCTGCAAGACGATTTTGCTGCTTCTTTAAGCCTTGAGGCGAGTTATGCTTCTTCTCCATCCAGTTGCAATCCAATATTGGTCCTCATCGACATCGACATAACACTGGTATATATGTAAGGGAAAAGTCGAGAAATACACACTGGTATTTTTGTGCATGAAGCAGAGTTTTTTCAAGACTAAAACCGATTTTCTTCGTCACCTACAAGGCGATTTTATTCTTCAAGCTGTTAATTTTTATCTTCTTCTACTTCTATTTGCAAGCCGATATTGTTCTTCATCCACATGACAAATGTGTTTGTGGAAGATATAACAAAACAAACAAACGTATGTATTTGAGATTTTGTTCTAGCCAAATACTGAAGCATTTAGCCTGACAGTATCATAACAGGAATTACAAGGTATGTTACATTTAACCTATTAAAATAATAAATTAACATGTATAAATTTTTTTAATTTTTATTTGTTTTGATATATGTTTTTTATTTGACTTTTTATTGTATCTATTCTTTAATAGTTTGAGATTTTGTTGGCAATGGAGGAAATGATGTTGCTATTATGTACATATGGTAATGATACTAAAGTATTCAAAGTACGTGGTCATTCAAATATATTGGAGCTTGTTCGCAAAGTTTGCGAGACGTGGGAGGAGTTGTTTAACTTGTCAGTACATATGTCATATTCTATTCTTGGTCACCCCTCCTACATGTTACGAATCGATGCAGATTTGAAGAATTTGGTTAAATTGAAACGTTGTTTGCTAGGGAATTACGTTGAAGTTAGTGTGTTTGTGGAAGATATCGAGGGCGTGTCGGTGTGTGATGATGATTCATTGCAGTATGTGAATATTGGTGATGTTGTTGAATGTGAAATGGATTTGGTACCTATTTTTATTAGTCACAATGAGAAAGTTATTCGAACAGCTGGGTGGAGTAATGAAATACGGCGAGTAGGACAGAAATTTGAAGGTGGTGTGGTACAATTTCGACAAGCACTTTATAAATACTCGATTGAGTGTAGTTTTGAATTTAATTATGTAAAGAATTGTAAAGCAAGAGTTATTGCTGAATGTTCATTTAAGTTTTCTAAGGGTTATGGGTGGCATATAAATGCAACTGTGGAGAGAGCTATTGATTTTTTTTATATTAGGAAATTGGACAACAAACACATTTGTGGTGTGGATGTACGAATGACAAATAACAAGCGAATGAGTTCTAAATTGGTTGCAAATCTGATTGTTGATCGTGTTCATGGGCATAGGACAACACGTCCAACGGAAGTGATTGCTGATTTTTTTTTTGATTATGGACTCACAATTTCTTATGATAAAATATGAGAAGGAGTTGAGAAAGCAAAATGTATGCTTTTTGGGGACCATTCAGTATCGTACCAACAATTACGTTGGTATATCGATGCAGCAAATCGTACTAATCCGGACAGCCATATTGTGTTAGATTGTGATAATGAGACTAATCATTTCAAAAGGCTGTTTATTTCCTTTAAGGGTTGTATTCATGAGTTTAATTATTGTCGTCCACTACNCAGCCATATTGTGTTAGATTGTGATAATGAGACTAATCATTTCAAAAGGCTGTTTATTTCCTTTAAGGGTTGTATTCATGAGTTTAATTATTGTCGTCCACTACTTTTTTTGGATGACACATTTTTGAAAGACAGGTATAGAGGTAATCTTCTATTGGTTACAGGAAAAGATGACAACCAAGGTATATTTTAATACAGTTTTTTGAATGATAAATTTTGTGGTTAATTTGTAATCTTTATGTTATATTGTCTTTGTTATACTCTATTTGTTATATTGTTACACTATTTTTGTTATATTGTTATATTGTTACACTTCTGTTATTACACTATGATATGAGAACATTTAATAGTGAGTATACACACATGGTTTAATTTGAAATAGTGGATTATTACCATTCACCACCCAAAAATATTTTGGAATTACCATCTCATCTGTTACACTGTTTTTTTTGTTTTAATTTTTCACTAATATTGTATGTGCTTCATTTTTCCAGGTTTGTTTTCTTTGACATTTGTCGTGGTTGACTCGGAGAATGAAACAAACTGGTTTTGGTTTTTAGAACAGTTGTCTAATGTATTGGATTAGTCTCGGGTTGTTACGTTTGTATCTGATCACAACTTAGGTCTGTTAGAGGCAATGCCGATATTTTTTCCAAATGCTCATCATGCATTTTGCTTGCAGTATTTGAAAGGTAACTTGCATGATAAATTGAGTGGTGATCGTTTTTTTAATGTATTTCGAGAATGCATAGTGAGATTGTTACGTGAGTGTCTTTATGCACCAACACAGTCACTTTTTAATGAGAAGATTGAAGCATTCTGTCATCAAGGAGATTCTAATGTGGACAAGTTCCTGTCCAATCTTCCATATGAACACTGGACAAATGCTCATTTTTCAGGGAAGCGTTACAATGAGATGTGTTCTAATGCTGTCGAATCGTTTAACGCGTGGATCTTGAAAGCTCGACATTTACCTATTACTAGCATGGTTGACACAATTAGGGGACAGATAATGGATCAAACTGGCCAAAGGATGAAAATATGTTCAAATTGGAATGAGAATTTATGTCCTAATATGTCTTCGAGATTACAAGCTGCATTTGATGAGGGAAGGTCATGGACTGTGCGGGTTTCGAATAACCAAGTGTATGAAGTGATGTCATATCCTTCGGTCACCGTTGATATTGTGAATGGTACGTGTTCATGTTGTCAGTGGCAAATAAATGGATTTTCTTGTTCACATGCGGTTTCTGCAATACGAAAGAGTGGACGGAATATCAACGAATTTGTTGATTATTACTATCATGTCAGCACGTACAAGATGTCATATTCTGAACCGATTTATCCGGTACCAATTGTATATCGTGATGAAAGTTCGGATGTAGATGTTAATATTTTGCCACCATCTACGAAAAAGTAATCTGGTAGACCAAAGAATCGTAGAATTCAGTCTAGGGGAGAAATCATTAGACGAATTTGTTGTGGCCGGTGTGGGCATTTGGGCAGTCACAACAAAAAATCTTGTAATGAGCCGTTGTAGACTGGTTTATTGCTATCACTTAATGACATTGTTTAATGTTTTAAGCTTTTTACAATGTGTTTTTTTTCTCATTGGTTTGGTTCTTTGTTTTAGATAATTTTTCACATTGTAAGTTATCTATATATATATATATATATATATNATATATATATATATATATATATATATATATATTATTTTTTTTATGGATTAGTCTGTATGCAACCCTCACTGGTCTTGTATATTGATTTAACACACTGTTTTGGAATATTTTTTTTGCATACATGTTTAAATGTTACACTTTAAATGTTACTATGTTATACTTTTTCATGTTATTCTTTGACATGATATCCGTTAATCAACAATGAAGAAACACCTCTTTTTTTTTTGATGAATAGAGAAATTTATTAATTTATTTATGCAAAAAAAATATTTACAAGAAGCAAAGAGGATAAGCCACATGTTGACTTTAATCCTTCAAGACAACAAAATCATTCTATATTTTATAAATCAAGAAAAACTACAATCTCTCAAAATCCAAGTAAACCCAACAAACATGACAACACCCCTACATCTTCCCATATATAACTATCAAAATTGCAGACTAGTAGTACACTTAACACATCATAATCTAATCAGAAAAATGCACAGCACATCAGCCTACCTCCTTCCAATGACTCATCAGCACATGCATCAAATCAGCAACAGAAAATTCAGCACAACTTGATATCTGAATAGCATAAGATGCCAATAAAGCAGCTAACAATTCTTTCCCTTTACAGTCATCTGCCCTCTTATGTGACTCTCCCTAGACATGCTGGATAAACACCAATCACCACAGACCACAATGTCACACAAACAAAGAATGTACATCCATGTCTTATCATTCACCATTGTGCATTTGTGTAGGTGCAAGTGTAAACATGTTACACTTTCAATGTTACCTTGTAACACTTTCCATGTTACACTTTTGACATGGTATCCGTGAATAAACAATGAATACACACATGTATCCCTGGACATGCGGGACAAATGCCAATCACAACAGACCACAATGTCACACAAATAAAAAAGATGTACATCTATGTCTCACCATTCACCACTGTGCATTTGTGTAGGTGCAAGTGTAAACATATTACACTTTCAATGTTACCCTATAACACTTTTCATGTTATATTTTGACATGATACCCGTGAATGAATCATAAATACACACCTGTATCCTTGGACAATTTGGATAAACGTCAATCACAACAGACCACAATGTCACACAAATAAAGAAGATGTACATCCATGTCTCACCATTCACCACTATACATTTGTGTAGGTACAAGTGTAAACATGTTACACTTTTAATGTTACCCTGTAACACTTTTCATGTTACATTTTTGACATGGTACCCGTGAATGAATCATGAATACACACTTGTATCCCTGGACAGTTTAGATAAACGCTAATCACAACAAACCACAATGTCACACAAACAAAGAAGATGCACATCCATGTCTCACCATTCACCAATGTGAATTTTGTGTACGTATAATTGTAAATATGTTCCACTTTCAAAGTTACCCTGTTACATTTGTCATGTTACACTTTGACATGGTATCTGTGAATCAACAACGATTACACACCTGTATCCCTGGATAGTTTGGATAAACGCCAATCACAACAAACCACAATGTCACACAAACAAAGAAGTGGTACATCCATGTCTCATCTTACAATAATCATTAAGGGTAAAGTACAAAAACAATGAAAACTTTGTCATTTGTCTTCAAATTTTTTCTTCAATTCCCTATGGATTTTGAGATCTTCTTCATTCCACAAATTTGGATGGTTGAGAAACAATGATACCATTTCAGCTCGGAAATCAGTCAGCTGTCTTGTTGTTAACCTCACATCAATCTCTTTTCCTTTTATAAGTTATTTCATTAGGTAACATACATGCAAACCGCACGCAACCCTGCATTAACTCCAATAGTTAATATGTATTGATATTTTTTAAAAATAACAATTTCATTTGGAGAACGAGTACTTACGAGTTTGCCTTTTGCTGTGGACATGTCTGACATGATATTATTGGAAGCTCCTTATCCTGTGTGTCTATGTCGATCCCCTTCGAATGATTGAACTTCGTAATCTTCTTTTTAACATATTTTTTCTGCAATTACATAAATAACTTTAATATTATGAATAGACACCAAATCAATATGGGCTATAAACATGACTGTTGTAACATAATCAAACCAATATGATTGCATGCTCTAGGTACATATCGCGGGTGCCTTTCGTCCTTGGCCTTAATGAGTTGTAATGCGTCTAGACACCTTCTTCAGTATTCAATACCAGCAGAGTCTAGTGGTCCAGAGGACAATTTTCTTTTCAACCATTTGAATTCATAGGGAAAACAACATATTTTGAATCTCCGAATGCTGGTATGTGTCTATCTATTTGTTGTTCACGTGCATACTTTAGATTTGGAAGAGTTACAAAGGACTACGCATTCAAAATATGTAAACTATAAGGTGTTAAACAACTAACAAATAATTTAATTGAACAACTCATAGTACATTGTGCTATTTATAAATCTTATCCAACAAAGACTATTAATGAAGTAGCAACGTCTTTGAAATGTGGACAACTCATTGTAATCATTAATTCCTTTTAGCATATCAGCCCAACAATCAATGATCTGTTAAAAAATAAATATCATGTTTCACTATACAGACTATGTTACACTGTCATATAACACTTTATATCTAAAAAATTCAACGACATGTTATACTTTTAACAAATACGTACGTTGTTGTATAGCTTGCATGAAGGTGCTATTATTTTCAAAGCATCCTTCACATATATTATGCTTCCAACTCCATACCCAGACCATATTTGAGCACTACAATGTCATAAAAATTGGAAGCAAACTTGTCATATATTTTATTGTAATGAACAATTTTTTAATAACAAAAAAGTAGGCAAACTTGATAGTGACCCTTACCCGTAACCCTCTTCATGATATATGGTCATCAATTTGTTGAAATCAATGGCATCCAATGCTTCACACTCCCGCCACATTTTTTTTATCTCTTTGTCTGTCAGTCCTTGAATGGTAGTTATCTTTTCTTTGCTGTCATCATCATCAACAATCTCAACTGTTCTTCCACATTTGTCTTCACTCAAATTGGTTTTAGGGTTGATCGTATCTGACATCACAACATGATTTTTCCCTTTTTTTTCCCACCGTATTCGAATTCTGCATCTTTATTTCGTTTCCTGTCTCTTTTCTTGATGCTTCAGACCATAGATGTTTGTCCTGTTTTTTCCTTTTCCCCATGATCTTCACCTGGAATGTTTTCTTTATGATATTTCTGGATTATAAAATGAACAGATAATTCATTGATTTGATCAATCAACTCAACNTATTGGAAGCTCCTTATCCTGTGTGTCTATGTCGATCCCCTTCGAATGATTGAACTTCGTAATCTTCTTTTTAACATATTTTTTCTGCAATTACATAAATAACTTTAATATTATGAATAGACACCAAATCAATATGGGCTATAAACATGACTGTTGTAACATAATCAAACCAATATGATTGCATGCTCTAGGTACATATCGCGGGTGCCTTTCGTCCTTGGCCTTAATGAGTTGTAATGCGTCTAGACACCTTCTTCAGTATTCAATACCAGCAGAGTCTAGTGGTCCAGAGGACAATTTTCTTTTCAACCATTTGAATTCATAGGGAAAACAACATATTTTGAATCTCCGAATGCTGGTATGTGTCTATCTATTTGTTGTTCACGTGCATACTTTAGATTTGGAAGAGTTACAAAGGACTACGCATTCAAAATATGTAAACTATAAGGTGTTAAACAACTAACAAATAATTTAATTGAACAACTCATAGTACATTGTGCTATTTATAAATCTTATCCAACAAAGACTATTAATGAAGTAGCAACGTCTTTGAAATGTGGACAACTCATTGTAATCATTAATTCCTTTTAGCATATCAGCCCAACAATCAATGATCTGTTAAAAAATAAATATCATGTTTCACTATACAGACTATGTTACACTGTCATATAACACTTTATATCTAAAAAATTCAACGACATGTTATACTTTTAACAAATACGTACGTTGTTGTATAGCTTGCATGAAGGTGCTATTATTTTCAAAGCATCCTTCACATATATTATGCTTCCAACTCCATACCCAGACCATATTTGAGCACTACAATGTCATAAAAATTGGAAGCAAACTTGTCATATATTTTATTGTAATGAACAATTTTTTAATAACAAAAAAGTAGGCAAACTTGATAGTGACCCTTACCCGTAACCCTCTTCATGATATATGGTCATCAATTTGTTGAAATCAATGGCATCCAATGCTTCACACTCCCGCCACATTTTTTTTATCTCTTTGTCTGTCAGTCCTTGAATGGTAGTTATCTTTTCTTTGCTGTCATCATCATCAACAATCTCAACTGTTCTTCCACATTTGTCTTCACTCAAATTGGTTTTAGGGTTGATCGTATCTGACATCACAACATGATTTTTCCCTTTTTTTTCCCACCGTATTCGAATTCTGCATCTTTATTTCGTTTCCTGTCTCTTTTCTTGATGCTTCAGACCATAGATGTTTGTCCTGTTTTTTCCTTTTCCCCATGATCTTCACCTGGAATGTTTTCTTTATGATATTTCTGGATTATAAAATGAACAGATAATTCATTGATTTGATCAATCAACTCAACGTTCTCCTTTTCTAGATTTTGTATTGTTTCCTTGCAACCTTGTATTTCTGCTTCAAACGTTTGTTCCCTCTTTTTCAAATTTTCAACAACTTCATTCAACTCATTTATAATCGTCTCATTTTCTTGAATTTTCAATGCGAATATGGAGTGTTGTTTGTCAAACCTATCATCAGTAGAAACAGAATGGGAATGCTGCAAGTAACATTTATCTGTGGCAATGTTCCCTAGAACAATTTTGAACACCTCATTTTTCTTCAATATTTGTTGAAGCCTTTGAGTGTTTCTGTCTGCTTTTTTTCCTACAACATCAACATTGTGCATCGATTCGTTCATTGCAGCATCAATAAAAGATTCAAATGTCACATTTGAATTTCCATCACCTCCAATTGCATCCAACAAATCATCATGATGACCAAGAGATGTATCATTTTCTACCTGCTTATTCCCACCGCACTCAAAATCTTCTTCATCCACCTGTGCATGTGTTTTTTCAACTTTACTACTTTCAATCTTTCCCTCAATTTCAGATTGGCCCACTTCTTCATATTTGTTTCCCTTATATTTCAGAAAAATTTTCTCTTCTGCTGTTTTACTCAATCTATGTCTCAATACCTTTGCAACATTTTAAAAATATATAATTGTATGCATTAATTAACACAAGTGTCACATGCAAGTATATCATTACATTGTGACATTACAGTGTTTTTAAGATGCAAGTGTATTAAATGATAACATAAAAAAGATATAAAAATTATGTAAGATGGACATATTAATTTAAATTTGTTATATTTAACCAACTTACATATTTTGACTTCAACTTTCCAAGTGTACTTTGTTTCATTGCTCTTTGAAGATCCGGCAGTTTCCATTTCAGAATCCTTGGTATTGCATTTGGACTATCAGACTTGACAATTATTGTATGTTCACAAACCCAATATTACACATACATGCAAATTTAACATAAGCAAATGAATTACATTATGTTTATTGGACAACAGGAAACAATATTGAAAATACAACCAGACTGTTAACATCTTATCAGTAACAACATTACACATCCAGTAACTCTAGATGGGCTGCTACTCTTTCTTTGAAGTGAAGACATAAGAGATTCATGGATTGCACTTGACTAGTCGTACTTCTTCATTGCATCTATATCCTCAACATATGAAACAAATCCCCATCCTATAGATGTCCCAGTGTGTGTGAAAAATAGTGTCACCATTAAGAATAGGTATATGAGTCTTGCAACGTCGTCAATGTCATGTTTTTTTCACCTCTTGCTGCTTCAAGCAATCTGCTCCTTATCAAGGTTGATGTTAACCTGCTATCTTTCTTGAATCGTCTTTTAACAAATTTTGTATTTTCCTTAGCATGAGATAAAGAATCCATGGGATCGCGTCCAACGTTAATGGAAAAATTATTCTCACATCACTTTTTCTCAATTCAATGTCCTCTCCACCAATGTGAAATTTAGATTTATTAACATCAAAGCACATAATTACATCATGTATAGTAGTATCGCTCTTCCTACACCATGTCCTATCTAATTTTTTTTATCAATTATGCATTCAAATAGTAACCAAAAAGGTGTTTACCTCAAAACAACCTTGTGTGCTTCACTAATGTGAATTTCATCTATTGCTCTAATTATTACAAGCAAATTCGATCTGTATTTAGCATCTTGCTTCGATTTCACCATTTATTTTTTTCCCATCATAGCTCTGAGTTGGGAAGTGACAAAGAAAAAATTTGTATAAAGTATACCAAAAGGTTAACTGAAAATATACGAATATAAACGAATAAGTTAACCAAAAAATTGTATAACACAGCCACATAAGTTAATCAAATAACTGTGTATGACACAGTTAAATGTGAACCAAAAATAATATATAACACAGTCTAATTCGTGAAGCACAAAACAGAATATAACCAAATAAGTGAACTAATAATAGTGTCATCATTTTTTACGAAACATTGAAAGTGTAAAATGTTACTTATATCCAACCTCAGCTGATGGAAAGTGTAAAGTGTTACTTATGTCCAATCTCAACTGATGGAAAGTGTAAAGTGTCACAGGATACACTAATGTTCTATTATTTGAGAAAGTTTGAAAGTGTTGTACAATACTGAAAGTAAAACACTTTCAAACTTTCTCAATAAAAGAACATTAGTGTAAGATGATAAATACATATTCTGTTTATGTAACACTTTAGGTAATGTCTCACATTACACAATGGGGAATATAAAGTGTTGCCTTGTGTAAGTGGAAAGTGTAATATTGTCAAGAAATGTTTCACCTTACACTTAACATTGTATTACAGTCAACATTGTCAAGGAATAACCATTTTGGATTCTTGCACATTGTATTATTACACCACAACAACAATTTAAAAAAAACAAATATACATTTCCATGTGTAATGGTCCACTGTTCTTTATTTTGTTTGTAAACTAGTATGTTGTTACACTATATTGGTAAGTTTGGTACACTTTCATGTGTTACCCTTTATATGTTACAGTTTATATATTACACTGTGTTGTTAATACAATAAATATTTAATATTAAAAATGTTTAATCACAGAGTATAAGATCAAAGAATCATGTCACTAAACAACCTGGACAATTAACACTCACAGCACACAAATTTTTTAAAATAACAATTTTTTTATCGAATTGTTCATTGTTAAACACTGTCTTGGTAAATTTGATACATTTTTATATGTTACCCTTTATATGTTACGCTTTATATATTTACATTATCATATTAACACATTCAATACTTAGTATTTACACACAGTGTAATCAGATAGAATTACACACAAGAAATAATAAACAATTGTGTCACTTAACACTTCACAACACAATAAAGTTTTATAACAAAAAAAAAACAAGATTCAGTGTAACAAAATAAAAGTGTTTCAAATCAAGTGTAACAAAAAAAGTGTAACATTCATTTTATAATCCAACACAACACAACACAACGTCTGTGTGCATATACATTCAGTCAACCCAGTTCACACATATATGCCAGCAATTGAAAAAAAAAAAAAAAAAGGGGGTTACAACATCTAACAATTCATGGTATAAACAACACATAATTTAAAGACTTTTGACCAAAAAACAACAAAAATGAACATTATTCGTCTCTCAATATTCAAACAAACAAAATAGGGTTCCAATACATGAAATTAAAGACAAAAAAAAATGAAAAGTGTAATTTAACCCATTATGATAACACATAATTACATAAACATGAAAAAAAAAAATATTGTACTAAAATTTTTGATTTGGTGACCCATTATCATAATACACAATACACACACACACACACACACATAAATATACATACATAGATTACCTCTTCGACGATCAAAACAATGAATGAACACAGAATACCTAACCATGATCGACCACAGTGCAAACAACGAGCAAAGATCAAAGTAACAATGGTTCAATGCCGAAAAAACCCACTTCCAAGAAAACCCTCTTCAATTGATCGACCGTTTGTAACTTGAATCGGCTTGAGGAAGAAGATGAACAATGAAATCGATGAACAATGGAGATTCAACCCTTTCTATAAATCGGCTTGAGGAAGAAGATGAATCGGCTTTTTTGAATGGATATGTAGACCAGCGGTTTGGTGGAAAGAGAAATAATGAGCAACCGTTTTTTTCCTTGGAACAAAGAGATACATTACGGTTTTTGAGGAAGTTGAAAAGATTTTGAATTAATGGAGCCCAAATTTTAGTAGTTATGATAACTGTAATGTTACATTTTTTAATGAAATAAAAATAATAAAAAATGGCATTTAAGTCTTTTTTCAAAATATTTTTTAAAATGTATTTTTTGTCAAATAAGTCTAATTAGGTGTACCAGCTTCCAAAAAACCCATCTTTAAATGCAGAGGGCCCTAGATTCTGACCCTTATTGACATAATAACTATGCAGGGCTGGGCCTACTCCGAGGCCCTCAAATCTTAGGCTTTGGGCCTCATTTTTTCAGTTAAGTCTCATTTTTTATAATTTTTGGCGTAACTTGCATTTAAAGGTACGAAAAAATGTAAATCAATGTGAATGATTTTGAGATGGATATTAGTGGCCGTTAGATGACTCTATTTGAGATCGTCAGATGAGTTTAATGAAGTATGTCCTATTTTATATTATAAATAAGATAACCATTAGAGCATCTCTAACAATACTATCTAAAATAATTATTCAAAATATATTTAAATATTGTATTATCTACTTTAACTAACTACTTTTTCAAATTCACTCTAATAATGTTATTTATTTTAACTAACAATTTCAACTAACTTTAACTAACTTTCAATAATAAAATTCAAAAAATAGCAATTCAATTATACATTGCACAAATTTAATCAATTATGGGCTACAAGAGTAAATATCATAAAAAATGGGTTACAAGAATAAATATTATAAAATACTTGGGGTTGCTAAAAATTTTTTGACGATGAACCCTCTCAGATCAAGCCCACAAATTTGATGATGAATCAAATCAAAACGCTCTCATGATTCTCAACACCCCCAAAAAATTTGAACAAAAAATACGCAGATGAGCCTCTCAAATCAAAACCCACAAATTTGAACAAAAAATAAGTAGATGAGCTACAAATGGATCGATTACCATGGAAATCAATTTGAGCTATACATAGATTTGAGCAACTGACGAAATCATGTAAATCAATTTAAGCTACTCACGAAACCCAGATGAGCTACACATAGTATTCAATGTCCCCAACAAATCAATTTGAACAACTCTATTTATCGAATCCAATGTCTCCAACAAATCAATTTGAACAACTTTATTTATCAGTTCCAATGTCCGCAACAAATCAATTTGAACAGAAAATACGCAGATGAGCTACAAATGGATCGATTCTCATGAAACCCAAAAGGATCGATTCTCACGAGACCATTTTGAGAGAGAGACAGAGACAGAGACCATATTGATGGTGCCTTTTACGATAAAGCTTCAGTCGGTGGAGCTTCAATGAGCTTCGAGTGCTGTGGAGCTTCAGTGAGACAGAGAGAGAGAGATAGTGGAGAGAAGATTGGTGCCAGCAAGGGAGAAGGGGCTAGCTACTACCAGCAAGTGAAAAGAGGGCTATGGAAAATAGATAGTGGAATAACTAGTCTCTTAGAACCAAATTTGAGAAGGAAACTAACTAAAATAGCTAACTAGGGCTCTTTAACGAGCTTGTTGGAGATGCTCTTAACCTAAATAAAAAATATAATTTTATAAAAATTAAGCCCAATAATAAAATTAAAGTTAGATTTAAATTGAATAGTTTTGACCTATTTCTCCAACCTAGGTCACCAAAAATATCATAACAAAATTTAAAAATTTTAAAAAAATAACAGTAACAAGTGATATTTTCTACATTTTCTCCCAACCCCTAACCTGCCTCTATATGTGTGTGTGTGCATGGTAAAAGAGTTTGAAACACCAAAAGATTTTCACTTTCACTTTATTTATCTATCTCTCTTACTCTCTCTAGGTAACACAAAAGGCAACTGATCTACCTTTTTTTTTTTTTTTTTTTAAAAATTTTGACTATCCGTCTTTGTTTGTTTATTTATTATTTTTATACACCATAAAATTCACGAAGTTTATAATTCTGCGTTAGCATTATCATTTTAAGCTTGGGTAATGGGCATTTAAAAAAACGAGAAGAATAAATTTTAAATAAAATATTATTTTTAAAAATAAAAAATCTCTTTTTCAGTTACTGCTTTAGGCCCCAAAAAGTCTCAAGCTGCCCCTGTAACTAAGCTGCTGTTATAGCCATGCTTGCTTCCGAATCCTCTCAAGTTTAATCCAAATGTAGATGATAAAATTATATGGAACAAAAATATATTATGAGAATCTAATGGGCCTCGCAGCAGCCGACATAGCCTGACATTTTCCGGGCCATAGCCCACCTGTGGGCGGAGCCTTTAGACTTTTGCCTAGTCAACAGACGGGGCAGCCTGTTAGGAATTTTTAAGGTCCATGCCCACTCGTGGCCCCGGCCTATTGGGCCAAAAAGGGGCTAAATACGGGCCGGGCCTTATGGCTTGCCCATTGGGCTTAAAACAAACTTTTTATTAAAAAATTAATTTTTATGTAAAAAAATCGACAAATTTTATTTTTTATATAAAAAATGCAAAAAGATATCAATTACATGAAGTTGGAATGAAAAAAAATAACAAAAAATTTATTCATATTGATTGAATTTAACAAATATTCATATAGAATTACGATGTTACATTACAAATTGATTGGTGGGTGAGACTATTTTGTATCATTACAAATTAAGTAGATTCTAATTAGATTGACACCTACACAATTGTCAATTATTTACAAGTTTCAACCTATAAATATTACAGATCAAATATTAAATAAAAAATACAGTTATGAAATATAATCTAATTATTTTATTGAGCTAATGGACGGGCTAATGGACTTCTTAATGGGCTGGCCCTAAAAAACCCGGCCCAAGCTCTACCTGCCAGGCTAGCAGGCTACCCAAGCCCTACCACGTGTACGGGTCGGGCTGCCCCGTTAGCCCGTTGGGCTTCTGGGTCGTAGACGGCCCATTTGGCTTTGAACTTTTTGGTGAGGCCTAGAATCTAATGACCAAGGATTGACTGTGTCTCTTATCCAAAATTCGAAATCGAACTTGTCATGGTGTTTGAGATGGATGACAGGACTACTTCTACATAAAACTTCTATGTTTTTCGAAAAGTTATTTTTCTTTAAAATTGTATCATTTTATATCCCAGATGATGTCGTTTTTGGTGTAAAGAGACATCGTTTTCAAGAACAACACCTCTGCATTAATTCAATAGATGCAATCAAGAAGATCTAAAGAAAAATCAACAACGTTAAATTATAAGACCTAATTTTCATAATATTCGCCGAGTAAAAATGATCTTTTAGTATGATGACTCTACAAACAAATTACTAGACTGTTGATCTTTTAGCACTCTCAAATGTATTGTCTTACGATTTAAAAGTCATGTGGACAAATATTGGGTGAAAAATTACTACCAATAATATTGAAGAATTTTCAAAGAAATTATCTTTGAACGATTTTCAATATGAGAGAGTGGAAAGAGAGAGAATTGTGGTATGCTTTTTTGGTTGAATAAGGACATATTTATAGACTTTGTGATGACTTTTTCTCAAAAACGTCACAACCGTTTTTTTTTTTTCCCAAGAATCATAACCTTTCTTACTCATGGGTCTTCTTAAAATTCACTATCTCAAAAATAATTTCAATTATTCAATTAAAAAAAGAATAACTGAGTCTAAAAAGTCATCAGCACCTCAAGATCTAAACTTAAGTTGAGTGTTAGAACTCACTATATAAATATTTTATTGTATTTTTTGGGGTGACGGCATTGGGGGCCAATAGGGTGGGTTTTTTTTGGAGAGGGGAGGGGGGGGGGGGGGGGGGGGGAACG
>CAUOFW020001724.1:2743778-2794115 GCA_963454935.2 Ilex paraguariensis
GGGGGGGGGGGGGGGGGGGGGGGGGGGGGGGGGAAGTGAAGCAGGGAGAATCCTATGATAACGAAAGATGTATCTATCTTCTCAGGACTTGTTTGGTTCTGCAATAAGAGGGATTAAATGCTTTGAGACTGTAAAATTGTATTTGTAGTGTTTGACAATCCCAAAAAGCACCTTTTTGGCAAGAACTTTTACTGAAAGCTCAAATTGATGCGTATAAAGCTGCTTTTACCCCTTTACGTTTAAATTTTTTCTAATTTTTTTTTTTACAATTAGATAATCCATATGCAAGTAATTTAAAAATCGTATATCCAAACATATCTAACATTTTTTCTCCTGCAATTTTTTGCGGTTCTATTAGAAAATTACTTTTTTAAGTTATAAATGAAACAAACAGGCACTAAAAGATTGTTTGATGGTACTCCAAATTATCTAACTCACAAAACTAAATCCAAATCAGTGAGTCATACAATATATATACATTAATGAATTCAAAGACCATAGTTGGCACCTCTGAGAGAATGTGCTAATGATGGCACTTATGTGTTGCCATCGGGGCAACGTCCTGACTCCTCACAATCAGATATGAAAAATAAGGACAAAGTTGGTTTAACCCATATTCGATAATTCTATATCTATTTTGTGTTGAGTTGACAAGTTAATTAAAAATTGTCATATCATATTAGACTTTTTTACTGTTAAGTTTAGATTGGCCTCCTTGTTTTTTATTGTCTTGGCAACAAGTCTAGACACTTGACAGATTTTAGTTTTAACCATGACTTAAGTGGAAAACATGTACGCGTCTACATTTTCACATATGTGTTTTTATTGTATACATTTGTCGATAAATAGTAAAATTTCTTGCTATTCTGTCGTCTTAATTTTCAAAAATACTATAATAGAAAAGTAAATTTATGTTTTCCAAACATATTCTTATGTAGTCCAGCATACCGTCATTCTTGTATCCAGAAAAAAAAAAAAATTATCATTAGTTACTGACATAAATAGTCAAATAATAGCAACATCAGACTATAGATGTATTTTATGAAAAAAAAAAAATCATCTGTGGGGATCGTGGAAGATTTGGATTCAAGTCTCAAGTCCTTGTGATAGATGCACGGAATGCCCGACATATCACTCAATTGCATATATTTTCATCATTTAGGTTTGTAATAGATAGCTTAACTTTTTGAGTGAAAACTTTGACGATTTTCAAACTTATCAGTTGAAATGCTATTATGCCAATGCTAGCTCTTGATATTTTGTATATATTTTGAATATTTCTTCCGAAAAGCGTATAGAGTTGTCATTTTGCATTCTTTGGGTGTGTCCTACTATCACTTTGTTTTGTGATTGACAATGATTGGAAAGTTGGCCAGGGTGAAAAGGGTAAATCTTGAGGCTGAAATACAAAGGCTGAGGAAAGTTGCATGAATTCATTGAACCATAGGATTCCTAAATTCCTAATATTGATGATACTTAAAAAATGTAAAGGTCTATTGATCAATCAAGTACTTGCTAAGTGCGTATTTTCATCCGCAAATTTGTTAAGAGTGTATGAAAATTTTCAAGTCTAAGCTCAGAAAGTAATTGGTTTTATTATAAACTACTTGAACACATACACTGAGAAATAATTTCCTTTTAGTCTTCATACCAATTCTTCATAGATGCATTCTTTCATAAAAGATCATCAAATCTTACTTAAAATACCCAACTCTAGTACATAGGCTGAACAATAATTGCCATTTTTTGCACATGAATATTGATAAAGTAAAATATACTGAGTCATTTTTTTATCTTATTTTTGTATTTGTATGTGTTGTCTACAAATGCCAATTTATGTTTTCGGATGTTATTTTACGCATTTTGTGTGGACAGAAATTGATATTTCCTTCAAAAAAATTTCGATTAAAAAGACATTTGCACCCTTTAGAGTATCTATAGGGGTGCAAGCACACAAGACTTCCAAATAAAAGACATTAAGGGGCCAAAAGGGAGCAATATGTAAGGGCATTGTGCCCATTTCACATGGGACTACTGCCTATTTGCCTTGTATTTCATTTACAGGGCTACAAGGCCTACCAAAAAACCAAAATTGTGGACCACTTTTGAAGAAAACTAAAAAAATTGCTGGAGCCAGCGACAGTTCACAGCATCATTCTCCAAGTCTTTTCTCAGTTTGCTCACTTCATGCAAGGCCTGCCTGAGGTCCATCTTATCTAGTGGCAACTCTGAGAAGTCCTTCAAGAACTGGCGAGCTCGGGCTGCACCTACGGACATATCATTGGGGTCACACGCTCTCTTCCGTTTAGATCCCAACTGTAGATCATAGGAATTCAGACAATGCTATCTGACTTAGTAACAAGCAAATGCAATTAAGGCATACTTAGTTTGTTTTCATAAGTAAACTGGTCCTTCACTTGCATTTATAAACTAAAGATATAAATTACAAACAAATAAACGAAGTATAGAAACCTCATCAAACATGACTATAACAGCAAAATACATAGAATGTGAAATTCCAGTGTAACAGTACAGTATAGCTCTACATGAACAGGAAGCAAATTCATTATTTTGTGTTGACTCGATGCTCCTTTCTTGGGCAAAAGGTCCCATATTAAAACCCATCTGACTTGGTTTAATGGGCAAACAGTTAACCAAATCTCGTTGTACAGAACTTTGTGAAAAAGACAGTTTGAATTTAGAGTTGCAGATGATGGGAAGCTTCTGGAAGGGAATAATTGCTCTATTGTTTCAGCAAAAAGATGCATTTTCGGAACAAATACAATATTTGTCAGTACAGAAAGTATAAGGCAAGCACACCACCAATTGCTCCTTTAACGATTTTCATAGTAATAGGAACACGTCCTATGGAGACAGAATTGATAACTTACTGTCCTCTTGCCTAGGAGGTAAAGGTTTACCTCCATGGAAAGGATGATTCATTGGGATTAACATGAGAGTCCAACTACACTGAATTGCCAAAATTCAAAGGCAGCCCCCTAAAAGTAAGCCTGAGCAAGCTTACTAAAGACTTCTAAAAGCCAGACCACAGGAAGATCTAGAACAAAAAATTTGGGCTCAACCAACTCGTCTCAATCCATGTCAACAATCAACCGAAGCCCGCACCAGCTCTTATCACAAAATCCTCAGAACCACGCACTAGCCTCCATCACCATTCCTAAACTTTCCCTACCATATCTCAATCCTACCTCTAAAAGGAAAAACAACCATCACACTAACTACCATTTGGAATGTTGCTATTTGTGGTTTAATTAGGATTTTATCAAGGATTTGTATTCCTATCGAGTTTGGAGTCTTATGTGATAAGTAATATGTAAAGGTTCCTCCAAGAACCGTGTGTGTGTGTGTGTATGAAGACTGAGGACATATAAAACCAGAGAGAATATTTACGGCATTAAAATAAGTAATATAAATTTTGTTGTGGAGGGTTTGTATTGTGTGTGGGGAAGTGATTAGGGAGAGAGAGAGAGGGGAACAACTGAACAAGAACGTGAACAAGGAAGAGAGAGAATGAGGCGTAGAATACTTTGTGGGCTGAAAGTTAATTAGAGCATGGGTGAAAACAAAATGAGAGAAAGATGAGTTTGTTCGAGTAATCATAAGGAAAAATCTGGTCTTACTGAGATGAAATTTCAAGAGGTATTGCAGGAAACGAGACCCTTGTATTCATTGGCGTTGATTGAGTTTTATGTAAGTGGCTTATCTTACAATAAGCATCCATGTTTAAATCTATTTGTGAAGAGCTTGTATTATGATTCACATCGTTATATTCTGTTTGACCGTTTAGTCATTTATGATTCGATATTCCTTCCAATTTTCATTTGAAATATCGTTAGACATGATGTGCTAAAAATATTTTTATCATTGGTGAATTGCTTCGGGACTTTTCAATACATGCGGGCACACTCAGTGACACAGTAATGATAGTTTGATGTGATGGTGACCTTGTGGGCCATGTAATAGATAGGATGTACCAAGTGTTACCTAACTTGTTATCGAGACAAACCAAGTATGAAAAAATGAGTGATTTGAAAATTTGCAGTATGGAGTTTCATATTATTTGTAAAATAATATTCTTTTGTATTTTGTGCTTTCGCAGTTGATTGTTGATTGTTGATTGTTTGATTATCGTTCGATTTTCCTTTGATTTCGTATATTATATGGTAAATTGCTTACTAGGCCTCCCAAACTCACTCTCATTTACCCTCTCAAATGTAGGTTTAGTTTGTGATGGAATCAATATAGAATTGGATTAAGTGAGGGATTAGAGATTGTAATTATTTATTGAGGAAATATGTAATATTTGAGGTCAATTGTAATTTTAATGGTGGGGAATTTAGCAATTATTGGAAGTTTTAGTGCTTGCATTGATTTAAATTGAAAGTAATTGAGTTCACGAACCGGATCCAAGATGATTGGGTTCGGAGCGTGACACTAACTATTTCTTGGAGCTCAAAAACAAAGACAAATGTAAAAACTAGTACTTAAAAGATGGTCTAAAGAAACCAATCCTATGTGTATTGATTAATATTGAATTCTTCATCATATATAGGACTTACATGATCAGAAACCAGGTTTTCACAACAATCAGTGAAAACCCGATATTTAACGGTCGATAATGTTAGAAGCCAACTGTCAGTATCTGCCTCATCGCAAACATTCTAAGAAAACAGGAGATTGTACCTCTTCTTTGGCATCATTTGAGATGATAGAAATAGGCGAGAAATCTTCCAACTCAGCAGCCTTTTCTCTAGCAAGAGTGACAACACTTTCTGGGAAGTTTGCAAATTCTGCGACATGAATACCAAAACTTTGATCACAGGCCCCTGGCTCAACCTAGAAAAAACAATTACACAAAACAACTATACTCAGGGAACACAGGAATTAACAGATATAGCAAGGTAAAAGAAAACAGAATCTTAAGCAAATTAATAGGTGAATAATCATTTTAATTTTATTCAAAAATGAAAGCTTCCGAATACAGTAACACGTGTAAACCTTTAGATGTTTGGCATGCTTCCAATATGCAGAAGAAAATATAAATTCACCATAGAAAACTTAAACTTAACCAAAGATCAACTTGCAACGTAACATTCCATCATGCATCAAGATTATGTTACAAATGATTTGAAGTTGTTAAGATTGTATTTATATTTATGCTTATTTACTATTAAGGATATTCTAGTGTTTCTCTTGGGTTAGGGTTTTATATATAGTGTCTCTTGTCCCTAGTTTATTATTATTATGAAATCTTGGTGTAGCAGTCTTCTTTTCTCTCTTTACTCTTCTTCGTATGTATTTTCTTCTTTGAAAGTTTAAGTTTTCATGGTATCAGAGCAAACTCCTATTAGTTGTTGTTCTTTGGATTTGCAATCACTGTAGCATGAACAACAGTAACATGAACAATGACCTGAATAATGTCATGAACAGCGACTTGAATGGTTTCTCCTATCATATGGATACTAGGGTTTCATCTGTTGATTGAAGAAGACTTGTGGTTGTTGTGTTACTTTCTCTAAAGTTTCTAAAATTATAGAGAAAACCCTAAATTTTCAGAAGCTGTAGACATTTCAGAATCAGTCCAACAGATTGCAGATTCTACCCAGAACAGAAATTACAAATTTAGCCTACTTCTACTTCTATCCTTGATTAAGGTTTTAACAAAAAAAAATAAAAAAAATTAGAGTTTGGTGTTGAAGCAAGAGTTGTTGAAGGAATGGAAGAAAAGTTTTCAAAACTTGCACTATGAAAAATGGAAGTAATGTTGTATCTGATTCATCCCTTATAGGTTTGTCTTTATCAACACCTTTAGGTATATCTTACTTTACTTGGCTCTTTAATTCAATTCAGGTGCTACACATCATATGACTAATGATACATCTTTGTTTCCTTCTACCTTATCTCCTTCTTCCCCTACCCCAGTCTTTATCAACAGCTTCAGATGTAGAGGTTGAATCTATTATGACTTCACTTTTCTCTCTTTCTGATGTTTACTATATCCGTCAACTTTAACTGAATTTGATTTCTATCGGTCAATTTCAAATCTTGGTTACATTGTTTTTCCTTCATTGGTTGTATTGTGCAGGATCCGCATTCTAAGAAACTGATTGGAATAGGCCAGTTGGAGGATTATATATGTTGGAAAAATTGCACGTTCCTGTAACTGTTTATTCTATTGATTTATTTTCCATGTGTTCGAACCTTAAGTCTTTTGTGTTTTATTTATGGCATTCTCATATTTGACATATTTCTAGTTCTCATTTAAAGTTTCTTGTTTCTACTGTTGCTTTAAGAAATTTAAGTAGTCATGACATTTTTGATTGTAGTGGTTGTAAACTTGTCATATGCACAGCTTTACCTTTTATGGATAGTTTCACTTCTTTTGCTTCTTTCGACCTTATGCATTTTGTTGTGTTCGATTTTGCCCCCATGCAACCAAAGGAGGTTCTCGATACTATGTTTCTTTTATTGATGATCATATTCAATATTGTTGGGTTTATCTCATTAAGGAGTCATCTGAATTTTTCTCTATCTTTGCTATTTTCGTTCCGGCATCACACACAATATTCTGCAATATAATTAAATGTTTCTGGTGTGATTTGGGTGGAGAATACAAATATTCTAATTTTATTTGTTTATTGAAATTTGATGGAACTATTCAATAGTCCTCTTGTGCAGACACTCCTGAACAGAATAGTGTCGCTGAGCGAAAGCACAGACATATTATGGAGACAACTCATTCATTGATTTTATCTACAACTGTTCCCAACTCTTTTTGAGGAGAGACAGTTCTCACAACTGTTCATCTTGTTAACCGAATTCCTTCTATTATTACTTTGAGTGTTTTTCCTTTTGACTATTTTTCAATGCGTGTTTGGTTGTACCTGCTTGTTTTTCTTCCTAAATCTGAACGAAATAAGTTATTTACCTGTTTCACCATGTGTGTTTTTCTTGGTTAAGGTGAGAGACAAAAAAGGCATCACTGTTATGACCCTATTGCAAAAAGATTGTATATATCTAGACATGTGGTCTTCCTTAAACATGTTCTTTTCTTTTGCATTCCTTCCACTTATGACACATTTGATAAATCTGACGTGATTTATATTGATCATTTCCTAATAATAATGCTGTGATTCTTATATTCATGACATGCTCACTTCTAACGTTTTCATTATTCGCCTCAGTCTTTCTTTTCTTCAGTTACACCCCCTCCGATTATCAACGCTTATTTTTGCAAGAACAAGACTAACTCCATTGTAGGTACAACACCTCTACCTCTTTCAGCTGTGTTTACACCAGCTTTTGATGATATGAATTCTTCCTATTCTCGCTATCCTAAGTGCATTCATAAGTGTCCTGATCGCCTTTGTCTTGCTCAAACTTATTATTCCTTTGATTTTTGTTCTTTTTTATCTTTTAATCTCCTATAAAGAGGTTGCCCTTGATCCTATTTGACAACAAGCTATGAACGAAGAACTTTTTACATTACATAAAACTAGGACATGAGATCTTGTGTCTTTACCTACTGACGAGCATGCTATTAGTTGTTGGTGGGTATACAAGAATAAAATTAAGACTGATAGTTTTGTCGAAAGATATACGACTAGATTGGTTGCCAAGGGTTTTGCATAAGAATATGACATTGATTATGAGGTTACATTTGCTCCTGTTGCAAAGATGACCATTGTTTGTACATCGATGCTTGTAGCAACTATTCGCTAATAGAAACAATCTCAAATGAATGTCAAGAATGCTTTTTTGAATGGTGATTTAATTGAAAAAGTTCTATGGTTCTTCCTCCTAGTCTCCCTCACGCTTATGATGAGGTGTGCTGTGTGCAAACTAAGAAAAGTTTTGTATGATCTCAAAAAGGCTTCTCGAGTTTGATTTGAGAAGTTCTCTACCGTGATTTATTACTTAGGTTTTCGTTCCAGTAATTATGATTCTACTCTTTTTCTTCGTTCTACTTTCGCTGGTCAGATTGTTCTTCTGTTATATGTTGGTGACATGATTATTATTATAGATGATTTGGGTATCTTAGTTTTGAAAGCTCATTTACAACATAAATTTGAGACCAAGGATCTTGGTGTCCTTTTCTATTTTTTGCGCATTGAAGTGTCTTCGTCACCTAAAGGTTATCTTCTTTCTAGCCAAAGGATGCACTACTGTTATCCACAATGCTCGATTAACAGATTCTTGGACTATTAAGACTCCTCTCGAGCTCAATGAACATTACACTTCTACTGATAGTGTCTTTTTGGCTTATCCTACTTTATACCAAATTCTTGTTGATAGCTTGGTCCACAACTTGATATTGTTTATGTTGTTCATGTTGTAAGCCAATTTGTCGATTCTCTGACTATAGTTCATTGTGCTATAGTTCTCTGTATTTTGCATTATCTTTGAAACACTTTATATCAGAGTTTGATGTTCTTTTCCACTTTTTCTTTGGAGCTTCATGATTTTTCTAATGCTGGTTGTGCTGGTGATGCCATGGATCGTAAACCCACAACTGATTTTTGTATCTTTCGAGGTGATTCCCTAATTTCCTAAAAAAAGAACTAGACCGTTGTCGCATGTTCCACTCCTGAAATTGAATATCGTACTATGGCTACTGCTACGTCAGAGATTATATGATTGAGATTATTACTTAACGATCTAGGCGTTTTTTCTTTAGTCCAAACAAGAGTATCATTCAGGTTGCACACAATTCTGTTTTCTATGAGCAGACCAAAAATATCGAGATCGATTGCCATTTTATACGCCACATCTTCAGTTTAGGACTGTTTCCTTGTCTTTTGTTTCTTCAACTATGCAATTAGTTGACTTTTTCACTAAGTCACACATTACGTTGCATTTTTGTTTTCTTTTTGACAAACCCTCAATGCTTCCAACTATCACATCATGAGTTTGAGTGGGGCAAGGGGTGTTAAGATTGTATTTTATATTTATGTTTATTTACCACTAGGGGTATTCTAGTTTTTTTCATTTGATTTTATATATAGTGTCTCTTGTACCTAGTTATTATTAATATGAAATCTTAGTGTAGCAATATTCTTTTATCTCCTACTCTTCCTTGCAAGTTTATGTAAGTTTTAAGAAGCGACTTCAAGCAAATTGGGAACAAGTATTTTTCTTACTAGGCGACCAAGTGAAAGTGAACAGCTCCGAGCAACTTTTCTAGAGAGCGTACCCTTTATTTCTACTCTCTTCTTCTAAGAACTCAAAATCTTAAAAAAAAAAAAAAAATTGATTCTATAGACCATTTGGGCCTCCGACCAATGAGGTGATGACACAATTTTTGTTGCTCTACCATTGAATGGTGATGCAAGCTACATGTAGAAATGATTTTTTTTCAGTTAATGGTGGTAGAGTTCTTAGTTTCTATATTAGACATAAGCTCATTAGTCTAGAGTAATTTTATAATTACCTTAATATTGCTCAGTTATAAATGGAGAGTTTAAGACAACCTTGCTACTATATAGGTTATTCTCTCCTTCCTTCTCTCATTACTTTCTCTCCTCTCCTTTTCTTCTAACCCTAAAACTACAGTTACTGTTTCAACTTAATATCAGTGCAATTAATCCAAGACAACTACCAATCAAATAAAACTACAAAATACTCAAGGAAGAATAGGTGAACAATTCTAGCCCGCCAACATCCTCCAGCAACCAAAAGTCAAATCCAAGGTCGACTAATGATGGTGAAAATTATGGTGATTTTTGTTAAATTTTTTGAAGTCATTTGAATTAACTTTACTATTTTCAAATATTTTTTGTAATATTGGAGCCGATTTTTTTGCTCTACTTGTTCTTCGAACATCCAACGGGCAATGCACTTTCCTCTCACAGAGAAGTGCGACTAAGGGTCCTTGGGAAGAGACCCATGGTTGTTTGTGGTGTGTGGGAGTGTTTTTTGGTGGGAAGAGACCCATGGTTTTTTAGTGTTTGGAGCTTCGGCAAAAGCTCTTTGTGCATTCTGGTCTTCACCGTGAGCCCTAAATTTGATGTTTGTGTGTGGATTGCTGATTGTTGCATGTGTTTTGTGTTGGGTTCCACTGTGGGTGCTTCTTGAGTCAAATCTGCTCCGACTGGTGCTCTATTGTTTGGACTATGGTTGGATTGTTCACTAATTTTTTTGGATTGTAGTTTGGGTGTTTTTGTTTTTGGTTGATACATATTTTTTTTACATGGCAACTTCGGATTAGAGTAAAACTATTTTTGTTGGTGACTCAGTTAAGCAAATTATCTCAGCCGCTAATCAAGTTCGACATAACTTGTCAAATTAAATGGAAGCAATTATCACTCATGGTCTCATGCTATCAAGGTTTTTCTTTGTGCAAGAAGGAAAGTCAAATATTTAACTGAGAGTCCCGNTTAAAAAAAAAAAAAAAATTGATTCTATAGACCATTTGGGCCTCCGACCAATGAGGTGATGACACAATTTTTGTTGCTCTACCATTGAATGGTGATGCAAGCTACATGTAGAAATGATTTTTTTTCAGTTAATGGTGGTAGAGTTCTTAGTTTCTATATTAGACATAAGCTCATTAGTCTAGAGTAATTTTATAATTACCTTAATATTGCTCAGTTATAAATGGAGAGTTTAAGACAACCTTGCTACTATATAGGTTATTCTCTCCTTCCTTCTCTCATTACTTTCTCTCCTCTCCTTTTCTTCTAACCCTAAAACTACAGTTACTGTTTCAACTTAATATCAGTGCAATTAATCCAAGACAACTACCAATCAAATAAAACTACAAAATACTCAAGGAAGAATAGGTGAACAATTCTAGCCCGCCAACATCCTCCAGCAACCAAAAGTCAAATCCAAGGTCGACTAATGATGGTGAAAATTATGGTGATTTTTGTTAAATTTTTTGAAGTCATTTGAATTAACTTTACTATTTTCAAATATTTTTTGTAATATTGGAGCCGATTTTTTTGCTCTACTTGTTCTTCGAACATCCAACGGGCAATGCACTTTCCTCTCACAGAGAAGTGCGACTAAGGGTCCTTGGGAAGAGACCCATGGTTGTTTGTGGTGTGTGGGAGTGTTTTTTGGTGGGAAGAGACCCATGGTTTTTTAGTGTTTGGAGCTTCGGCAAAAGCTCTTTGTGCATTCTGGTCTTCACCGTGAGCCCTAAATTTGATGTTTGTGTGTGGATTGCTGATTGTTGCATGTGTTTTGTGTTGGGTTCCACTGTGGGTGCTTCTTGAGTCAAATCTGCTCCGACTGGTGCTCTATTGTTTGGACTATGGTTGGATTGTTCACTAATTTTTTTGGATTGTAGTTTGGGTGTTTTTGTTTTTGGTTGATACATATTTTTTTTACATGGCAACTTCGGATTAGAGTAAAACTATTTTTGTTGGTGACTCAGTTAAGCAAATTATCTCAGCCGCTAATCAAGTTCGACATAACTTGTCAAATTAAATGGAAGCAATTATCACTCATGGTCTCATGCTATCAAGGTTTTTCTTTGTGCAAGAAGGAAAGTCAAATATTTAACTGAGAGTCCCGCTCGAGACCTCAAAGGATTCTGAAGATTGATGGAGTAAGAATTCTTTAGTGATGACCAAGTTGTGGCTTAGCTTGAAACCCTCAGTAGTTTATAATGTTAAATTTTTTGACATGACCAAGAAAATATGACTCACTTGAGGAGATGCACTCCCAAAAACATAATGTGTCTCAAATTTATGAACTATTGAACAAATGTTTAATACCAGGCAAGGTAACAAATCACTTGCAGAACATTATGATATTTTGAAGGGTTATGGGAGGAACTTCTACTTTATCAGCCACTAAGTACCGACCTCGAGGTACAAAGACAACAACGGGAAGAATTTCAATTTACTTTACTCTTATCCAATCTTAATTCTAAATATGGAGTGTTTAAAGATCATATTTTGGCTGGTGAAAAACTTTCAACTACTGCTAATGCTTATTCATGTCTTCTGAGAGCCTCTTTAACTCATGAAACTCCTTTATCCTCCCGGGAGTCATTTGTTTTATTTTCTAGTGATGATAGTCATGGCGGTGGTCGTGGAGGTGATTATAGTGGTGTTCGACATCCTCACCAAGGTGATAATCATGGTGATAAAGATAATGGTCCTGGAGGTTGTGATGGTCATAGCAATTGTTCTGAGTAAAAGTGTTCTTATTGTGGAGCTACTACCATACTGAAGATTATTGTTGGGATAACATAGAAGACCAGCTTATGTTAATAAAGTTTCTAATGACCTAATTCCTCATGTATCTCTGTCATCGACTAGTGAGCATGATACATCCACATCTGGCTCTCATGATGATCTCACTTCTTAGCTCACTCAGCTCATCTAGTAATTATCTTTGCACTCTCCAACAACTGTTGGTTTAGCCACAATAGGTAATTTTGCACATGTGATAACCAATCAACTTCATCATCTTGGATTATTGATTCAAGAGACGGTTCCCACATGTCTAGTATTTCCCCTAGTTTTCTAATTTTCGTTCTTCTAACTCTTGTATTGTGCTAGCTGGTTGTTCCTCTAGACCAATACATGGGACTCGTGATCTCCATCTTACTAAATCCATGTCATTAGCATATGGTTTATTTTTCTTTAGTTTTTTTAATCTGTTATCTATGAGCCAGTTAACCAAGTCTTCATAGTATTTAGTGACAGTTTCTCTATTTTCTTGTGTTTTTCAAGACGTCTAAATGAAAGTGATTGGTTTGGGATATGAGCAAAATGAACTTTACTGTTTAGATTTCAGAGTGCTTGCATTGAGTGCTACCGTGGCTCCCCTCCAATGTTATTTTTGATTAGGTCACCCTTACTACAAAAACTTCGTCAAGTTATCTCTAATTTGAGTCCTTTTGTTATGTGAGAATGTGAAACTTGTCAATTAGGCAAACATCACCGTAATTCTTTTCCTACTAGTAGAGTAGGAGTCATTAGTCTGGTCCTTTTTTTGTTGTTCACTCTGACATTTGGAGTCCTTCAAAAATATTTCTAAATTTCATTATTTTGTAATCATTGTTATTGATTATTCTCGTATTACTTGGTTATTTCTTATGAAGAATCGTTCAAAATTACCTAAAATTTTTCTTACCGTCTACAATAAAATTTTTGTACACTTTGATAAACATATTAAGATATTTCGTTTTGATAATGCACTTGAGTATGTACAATTCTTTATGCATACATTTTGAGATGATCATAATATTATTCATCAAACTATATATCCACATACATCACAATAAAATGGTGTAACGGAATGCAAACATAGTCATTTATTGAATGTTGCTCGTACTCTCATGTTTAGCATACATGTACCTAAATTTGATTAAGCAGAGGCCGTTCTCACTGCAATCTATCTTATTAAACGAATGTCTTCCCCCATCTTGAGTCTCAAATCTCCATCCTTACTCTATCCTAATACATCACACTTTGGTCTCACTCCTCGTGTCTTTGGTTGTATTATATTTGTTCACCTTTTTGATGCGAGTCAAGATAAACTTTCTCTTCTCTAGGTTCAGGGTGTCTTTCTAGGATACACTCATACTCAGAAAGGTTAATGCTGTTATGACCCTAACTCTCATCGATATTATAGCAGTGCCGATCTCATCTTTTTTGAGTCATCTTTTTTTCTATTTCAAAAACTACTCTTTCCGAAATTGATTTCTACTAGTCATAGAGAGCTCATGTTGCCTCGTGTGCCTGATTGTGTCTTTTCTCCATCTTCGCCTTCTGACCATCCATTGCAAGCTTGCTGTCATTCCACAAACAAATAGGTTATTTCATATGCTCCAGCACCTTGGCCACCACCTAATTCTACTGAGGTCTTTTCTCCTAAGACGTCCACTGTATCACCCTCTTCTGATTTGCCTATTGCATTGCGAAAAGATACTCATACTTGCACTCAAAATCTCATCTATAATTTTATCTCTTTACATCTGCTCTTCTCATCCTTTTGTTGTTTTACATCGGTCTCCTTTTCTATATTTGTTCCTAACTCTCTGAAATAGGCATTAACATCTCCTGGATGGAAATTATTTATGGATGAGGAAATTAAGGCACTTCATGAAAATCATACAAGGAACCTCACTTCTCTTCTGATTGGAAAACAACCTATTAGTTGTTGCTGGGTTTATACTATGAAATATTATCTTGATGGCTTTGTTGAGCATTTGATGGCACGACTGGTTGCTAAGGGCTGCACCCAAACATATGGTGTGAATTATAATGAGACATTCTCCCATGTTGCTCATCTTAACTCTATTACAGTCAGTTCTGACTAACCCTTGTATCAACTAGACATGAAGAATGTCTTCTTACATGAAGATCTACAAGGGGTCTATATAATTCATCTAGGTTATGTAATTTCAGGACAGGAGTAATCAGTGTGTCGTTGAAGAAAACACTATATGGTTTGAAACAGTCACCAAGTGTTTGGTTTGATAAGTTCATTAACGTGATACTTTAGTTTGGATTTTAGAGCTTTACCTCTAATCATTCAATTTTCATTCCTCGGCTTCCACAAGCATTATTGTTGTTATTGTGTATATTGATGGCATCATTATCAGTGATAATAACTCAAATGATATTGCCCCTCTTCAAGACCTATTTGAGAAAATAGTTTCATACCAAAGACTTGGGCCTTCTTCGGAACTTCCTAGGAATTGAAATTGCTAAATCAAAGAAGGGTATTAGTTTGTGCCAACGGAAGTACGTACTAGATTTACTAATTTAAACTAGTACTCTTGGTGCCCGTCCAATCGATATGCATATGGACTCCGCAGTTAAATTAAATCCTGAGAGTGGTGAAGTATTTGATGATATAAGGCATTATCAGATGTTGGTTGGTAAGCTAATTTACCTTATAGCTACACAACTTGATATTACATACTGCTAGTGTGGTTAGTCAATTCATGCATACTCCTCGTAAGACTTATTAGGAGGTTGTCTATCATATACTTCGATATCTAAAAGGAGCTCCGAAAAAATGATTGTTATACCATCCATCATCATCCATAATTGTTGTTGATTTTTCAAATGTTGACCGGATTGATAGTCATGGTGATAGATTATCTACTTCTAGTTATTGTACATTTGTTAATGGTAATCTTGTTATTTGGCACAAGAAGAACATTGTTGCACATTCTAGTGCAGAGGTTGAGTATCGAGTTATAACACACTGCTTGTAAGATGTTATGGGTCTACTCTTTACTTCATGATATGCGACTTGATGTGTCTTTCTCTATGCTGATGCATTGTAACAACTAAGTAGTTGTTTCCATTGCAAGTAATCCTATATTTCATGAGCTTACCAAACACATTGAGGTGGATTGCCTTTTCATTAGATATTTCTTAATGCGAAAGGAAATCATCAATCCATATATCAAGTTTTGTAAT
The DNA here is from genome assembly GCA_963454935.2 of Ilex paraguariensis. Classification (NCBI taxonomy): domain Eukaryota; kingdom Viridiplantae; phylum Streptophyta; class Magnoliopsida; order Aquifoliales; family Aquifoliaceae; genus Ilex; species Ilex paraguariensis. The sequence continues at coordinate 2,759,195 of CAUOFW020001724.1, forward strand.
CAACCGGATGATATTCTTACCAAACCATTGGTTTGGTCCGCCCTCAATAGTTTATATTCCAAACTGGACATTTTAATTTTTATGCTTCAACTTGAGGGCGAGTATTAGAGTTCTTAGTTTCTATATCAGACATAAGCTAATTAGTCTTGGGTAATATTGTAATTACCTTAATATTGCTCAGTTATAAATAGAGAGTGTAGGGCAACCTGACAACTTTACTGATTATTCTTTCTTTCCTTCTCTCATTACTTTCTCTCCTTCTCTCCCTCTCTTCTAACCCTAACCATAATACTACGATTACTGTTTTAACTAATAGTAAAAGTGAATATGAATTGATGAACAAGAGATTTCGATACAAGACAATCCTTTACAAAATGAGGCAAACCAAACGCTTTACATCACATCATCTACCAGATCACATGAACCTCCAAGCAATCACCCAAGCAAATTTTGCTACCTAAACCTTTTAAGTTCTAATAAAATGAAAATACAGCCCTTTTATCCACAATAGAAAAGGAAACTCAAAACCCAAATAGAGTGAGACGTACCAATAGACACATCATTTTACCACCAGTGTTAGCTTGACTAATATCTCGAGCCAGCCCCCCCAAAAAAGGTCCATGGTTAAATCCCACCTAAATAGCGGGAATGCGGGCAATTGACCAAAAACACAACAAACTACCATGTGAATCCTGTAAAGACTACTCTAACAATAACAGCACTGGTGGTCCAAGAAGGAAGCAATATATAATCTCCCATAAAGCAAGTATCCTAATTAGGCGGCCATCTGAAGACCTGTCTAAACACCTAATGTCATGGTGCTTGTTGCATGTCCAAGCACAACAATGATTGATTTCTTCACATCCCCTTTCTGGCTCCTCCTGAAGATTCAAAAGGTGACCACTCTCTATAAGGTAAGAGGTCAGTACCATAGTTATCAAATCGTGTATCGGAAGGCGTATCTTNACTTTCTTTTGTACAATAAAGAATTCAGAGGTAGATTTGGCACTGAAGAAAATTAAATTAGGTAAGGCTTTAGGACCAGATGAGATTTCAATTGAGGTTATGAAGTGCTTAGGGAATGAGGGGGTGTCGTGGTTAATGAAATTATCCAATAGAATTATTGCTACTAGGAAACTACCCGATGAATGGATAAAGAGCATTTTAGTACATATCTATAAAAATAAAGAAGATATTCAAAATTGTAATAATTATAGAGGGATAAAGTTGATGAGTCATAAAATGAAATTATGGGAAAGGCTCATTGAATGACGCATAAGAGTTGAGACTACAATGTCAAAAAATTAGTTTGGGTTGATGTCAGGTAGATCAACTATGAAGGCTATATATTTATTAAGGACACTCATAGTAAAGTGTAGAGAGAAGAAGAAAAAGTTCATATGTTATTTATAGATCAAGAAAAGGCGTATGATAAAGTACCTAGAAATATAATATGGAGGGTGCTTGAGAGAAAAGGTGTGACAAATAGGTATATTGAGGTGATAAAGGACATGTCTGATGGGGCTATGACTACAATTAAGTCTTCCGTGGGAGAAAGTAAATAATTTCCAATCACGGTGGGATTACACAAAGGGTAGGCCCTAAGTCTACACCTATTTGCCCTAATTATGGATGAACTCACCAGTCACATTCAAGATGATGTCCCATGGCGTGCCATTTACATATGATATTGTANCGTAACGTATCGTACGATACGTATCGCGTATCGTACGATACTAACAACTTTGGTCAGTACACAGATAATTATTTTATCCCTTCCATGCATCAAAAACCATTTTTGAAAAATCTACTGGATGTCAATCCCACACATCGCAGGCCTCCCACAAATGATAAAGATCGGCCATGTTGTCATGAGAAGTGTGGGAAGTCGATAGTGTGCTCGATGATTGCACATTTTATACTCTCATATTCCACTTAGCCTTGATTCATCCACACTTAAGCAAAGTTGAACAAAGTGGATTTCAAGAAAACGTAAATTTCTTTATCTAGTCACCATTTGGTTTATGACATCCCCCAAATAGGTAAATAGTCAATCTCATTTTCTTCTGTATATCTAGTAGAGATCACCCTATTGAAGCCCCCTTCCCCTCTACTATCGTTTATATAAATAAAATCTTAATTGCATGTTGAGGGAGAGATAGAGGGAGATAGAGAGAGAAAGCAGAAACAATCATATTTTGGAAGCATGTACCCACCTTGTAAAGCATAGTTAGCTTGCGATTTGATGAGTCAATGTAAGCACTGACATGATAATTTGCTACACCAAAAGCTTTCTTTGAATGAGATTCATCATTTCCATTTTCATGAGCTAATGCAGTAAGTTCATGAAAGTGAGTTGCAAACAATGTAGGGGCTGTAATCACTTCCACAAGATGCTCACAAATGGCCCAGGCTAAACCTGATCATCAAAATAAAACACTTTTGGTAACAAAATTTGTGGATGATTTGTAGCAGGAATCTGTAGTTCTCCATAAAAACAAAAATAAGATCAGGTAATGTAAGTTCCAAGCTGAAGATCACAATGATGGGCCACAGCAATAACAATCAAAAGCGAATAAAACATGCATTGAGGATTAATTATTCGATGGGGTTGGATCCACCAGTTGAAAACACGAATTTATCACACCCAAAACGCCAATAATTATTTATGACTGTCCATCACATTTAGATCATCCCTTCATCTTTTCATCATAGAATAATGTGCATTTGATTCTGCACTTGTTGATCCATCCAGCAAAAATCCAAATGTTTTCATCAAACTATTCCCAAGTTTAAAATAATGAAAATATTTCTATAGTTTAGTGTGATATGCAATTCTATTTGCATGTAATTCATTGTGTTCCAAGTTAAAGAACTATAATGGGCGTACTTGCCAGTAAAACTTCCATAACACTAAGTTGGGAGTAAAAAGAAGAGGAGATATTAGTAGAGTATACTTTAGCTCATTCACTGAGAATGAGATTTAAATCTTGAATATCCTTTTCCTTACAATGAGAATGAAGCAATGTTTATAAATACATGATGTTGATTGATAGGTAAGGACATTTTTTTTTTGGGTGGGGGAAGACGAGAGAGAGGGTGAGAGAGAGAGATTTTCCCTTTATCTTGGATAAGCCAAGATTGCAACGAGGGAATGCATTGTGAATACTAATTTAGTCTATTTGGTTAAATACAAAATGCTAGAAAAAGTTTCAAATTGTCCCAGGAGTTTGTTTAGTAGGAAATAAAAAATAATAGAGATAAAAGCTTTCCTACATTTCTCAAAGTAACCAACTTTTTTCCATGCAATAAACACAGAAAAATTAAACTTTTCCCATGAAGGCATGGTTCAAGGTTGCGGTAGTATCGGTCATCGACTCGGAGAGCTGTGAAACACACTGGTTGCGTCGTCCTGACGTGGTATTGAGCGATACGACATAAAAGAAAATGTTGACCATGACAAGAGATTCCAGACATACTGTGGCATCGCGGAATCATATCGGCCAATTTGGTGATGATAACACGGTAACTCGGGATTGACTCAGATACAACTTGGCAAACTCGGACGAGTTGTGCGAGACTCAGAATTTATATGTATCGTGTAATAGTATCGTCTCGGAAGGTGCTGAGTCAGATATAACTTGGCCGACTTGTATCAGTAGCGGCCGAAATTTTGTATCGCACATGAATGTGGTTATACATAACTTGAATTTCAAATTTAGCCATCTTTTTCTAACAATTTCCAATTTGTCAATGAGGTCCATACTCAAACCCATCTCTTGAATTTTATAAATTGTTGACTAATCAGATTTTTAAATAATCTTTTATTTTCCTAGGAAAAAGCATCATTTATAGGTTTGAAAATGATCTAGTTTTAAAAAGAAAGTAGTTAAGCTTGCTATTTTATTTGCCTACAATTTTCTTAATAAGTACGAATACAAAGAAAAATATTTTTCTTCCAGTTTCCTTACTTTCACTTTTTTCCCTACTGCTTTCCCTTTCCCTTTCCCTTATTCTTCACTTTAATTGAATGAGCCCCAAAGGAACGAGAGAACAACATATTTGAGAGAAATAAAATACAAATATACATTTCAATGTGTGAATCCAAACCAACGGATACGTTAGCTTTGAACAATATATACCACATTGATCAGGATCAAAAATCGCAGTGGTATTATGCGCCAGGGATGTTGGTAACAATGATACAAACTTAAGTCTCTTACTTGATAAGATTATATTATTTCTTAGTAAAAGGCTACAAAGTAGTTGGCTTTTTGCTCTCCGTGCTACTGCGTGATAGGATCATAATATTATTAAACACGTCACCTATATATTATTATATGAAACTATGATGGCAGACGTGTGCGAAATCGTTCAAATTAAAATTAAGTTTTATCTCAGCTCGGGGCTCCCTTTGGTGAACTTAACATGTGTAACTTTGAGCTGAAATCAGCACATTAAATTGTACGAATCCATTCACTTGCATTCCATTCACTTACCAAATGCAAGAAAATAAATGTCCCAAAAAAAAAAAATGAGGCTGCAAATATCTCACAATCAAACTGCTGCAGAGAGAGAGAGAGAGAGAGGATCATATTACTATTATTAAACACGTCAACTATATATTATTATTTTCAACTATGAATGGCAGACGTGTGCGAAATCGTTCAAATTAAAATTAAGTTTCATCTCGGTTCGGGGCTCCCTTTGGTGAACTTAACATGCATAACTTTGAGCTGAAATCAGCACATTAAATTATCCGAATCCATTCACTTACCAAATGCAAGAAAATAAATGTCCCAAAAATAGAAAAGCTGAGGCTGCATAAATCTCATTCTCAAGCAGAGAGAGAGAGAGTTTACTAACCAAATCCATCATAAGTTGATGTTCCACGGCCCAACTCGTCAATGATTATCAATGACTTATCAGTAGCTCCTTTCAAGATTGATGCAGTCTCGAGCATTTCTTGCATAAAGGTAGAAACTCCACGTAGCTATTCAAGGGGAAAGGAGAAGAGAATGAAAAATGAGAAAACATACTGTCACAATTGTACCACTCAGAAAACACATATTGGACTACTCTTTGAGCACAAGCTGCTCAGAAGCCAAACTAGAAGCATCAACTGACCATTTAATAAATGAGAAAAAAATACAGTTATTTAATTGGCAACTGATAAACATTGTGTTGAAATTTGGCTCTGAGATCCAAATTCAATCACTTTGAATGGCTTTTCAAGACAACTTTACAAATGCTAAGTAGTATATAATGCATACATACTCTTGATATCATGTACTTCCAATAGTTTCAAGATATTATTGTTCAACCAATTGGTTATCATGATCAGCTCAACAGATTGGTTTCCAATGAGCTTCACTACATATTGGCAAAGATTCAAGTCTCTTATTCTCATCATAAGGGTGCTGGATTTAGGACAAGGGCGTTGGGTTTTGGCTGGGGACTGTGGACCTAAACTTGCCAGCTTCAGAAGAAGGCAGTGCAACAGAGTATTTTACTGGTCAGTTGCTGGTTGCCAGTTGCCAGTTGCCGGTTGCCGGTTGCCATCTAAGGTTTGTGAACATTATAAATGGTCAGAGATTCAAGCTTTTAAGGTTTGAGTTTGAGAAAAATAAATCCTTTTTAGAATATTTATAGATGTGTAAATATGTAGCATGAACTTCCTTTATATATTAGAAAGGACACAAACATATTTTTTGTTGCCCAGACCCCTCCCTGGCAACATGTAGGAGTTAGACCACATTATGCATAAACATTGCCCCAAGCCACAACAATAACGCACTGCTAAATTAAACCGCAACTTTCCTAAATTTGCTGGTAGCAATTTATAAATCAACACTTTCGTAGAGCCCAACTCTTATTTAAAAAAAAAATAATTCATTTACCGCTTCAATAATTAAATCCAGTACAACAGTGTTATTTAAGGTGTAAAGCGAACCGAAGCGACCAAGGCTCCTAAAGCCTAGGCGAGAAGCGAAGCGCTTCATTGAAACGATGTGAACAGTGAAAAATAAATAAATATTTTAGAGAAGCAGAGAATCAGAAAAACAAAAGCAGAATCAGAATCAGAATCAGAGATGCTGCAGCAGAAGCCATAAACATAAGCAGAATCAGAATCAGAGATGCAGCAACAGAAGACATAAACATAAGCAGAATTACAAAAAGAATCAGGATAAGCAGTAAAGAAACAGAATAAGCAGATTAGCATAAACAAAATCACCATACACAGAAGCAACATAAACAGAGAAGAAGAATCTCAGCCAAAATAAAACAGTAGCACATAAACACAAACACAGAAGAAGAGCCAAAATAAAATAGAAGCAAAAGCAAAGAAGAAGAAGAAGCAGAAGCAGTAGCAACAGAGAGGAAGCAGAAGCAGAGAAGAAGAAGAAGCAGAACCAAAACTAGTAGCAAAATAGGAGAAGAAGGAGAGAAGATGCAGAACCAGAAGAAGCAGAATCAGGAGAAGAAGAAGAGAAAATAACATACCTGGGTTCTGTCGACGAAGAATACAGAAAGCAGCATAGAAGAAGCAGAAGCAGAAACAGGTACTGAGCAGTGTTTTCTATCGAAGAAGAATTAAAAAAAGAAGAGAAGAGGAGAAGAGGAGAAGGAGAAAAAAAAACAGAAGCAACAATAAAGATGAAGAAGAAGAAGAAGGAGAAGAGTGGGAGCAAACCTGTCGGGAGTCGGGACTTCTTCAGGAAAGAGATGAGACTTCTTCAGGAGCTGCTCCTGTCTTGTTTAGGCAAATTTAGGGTTTGGATGTTAAATATATTGGGATAAAGGGCAATCAGGTGTATGGGCATCTCACAATTTTATTCCAATTGCCCCAATTCAACGGTCCATAATAAAAATAAAGCAACTTTAAAAACTTTACAAAAGCGTTGCTTCTCTTACTTTTTTCTCATTTTAATCACATTCACTTCGCCTGGGTGCTCAAGGCGACAAACCCTCGATTTGCTTTGCTTCTCACCTAGGCGAGCTTTTCAAAACACTATAGTACAGAACCTTGTCATTGAATAAATCAGGCCGAGGAACAAAGCAACAAGGAGAAGAGAAGAAAACGGCAGCTGTCCATTCACGAGCTTCATTATTTTTTAAAGTACCTGCTAGCTAAAGTTGGGAACTGTCACCGAGTGAAAAAAGGTTGCAAGTGAATCCATAGATACTAAACTAATGGATGGTGGATAAACACATCAAATGCAACAAATAAATTTCAATGGACCAACTTTTTCACTAAGTTCATTTTTGTAATATTCAATTTCATGAAAGCCCAACAGAGCATATTGTAGAACCCACCTGACAGTCACCTGCACCCACACGAGCGAATATACAATCACGCACAGAAATGCTAGCTTTGTCACAAGGAACAAAGGAGCCAACTTGTGCCATCAGGATGTTGACGCCAACCTGCAAGGGAGAACAAAATAGAGAACAAAATAGACAGCTATAACAAACACAATTAAAAATGAAAGCATATAACTCATTACAATTTAAAAAGCTCAAATTATCCTGTATTACAAGGAAACTAAAATGCACAACCGTGCCTTCAATGGCTACGCTCTTTAACATGGTGAGATCAAAACAAATTATCAAAAAGAATTGCAGCATGGGTATCAGAGTCACCACCTGATAATATGGAAAGGCCACGTACACATCACAATTCCAATTTTCTATTTACATGGGTCGGATCTATGTATTTATTCACCTCAAAACAAACTAATAGATAAAAATCAGTAAATTTTAAGCAAAGCATAAGTGTTGCACCTGTCGTATGAATGTGGACTTTCCACCCATGTTAGGCCCTGTGATGAGTTGGAACCAACTCTTTCCCCTGACCTGTTTGTTTGAAAGTCCCAAGAAGCAAGGAATTAGTCACTTCATTAAAATTTTATGCCAGACTAAGCATCATCCCTTGATTGCATGAATACTTACTAGCTTACAATCATTAGGTATAAAGTTCACCCAGTCTTGAGCTTCCACACAAGGATGTCTACTCCCTTCTAATACAATATCTCCCATATCCTGTCAAGCCAATGTTCCAATAAGTACAACAATAGCTAGTGCACTTTCAAAACAGAAAAGGAAAATCATTATCGTTTTTGAGACCAAAATAGTAGATAAATGGTAAATTATTACAGATGGAGTGATGTCTGGTCTTGTGTAGGGAGTGGGGCAACTAGCAGCCAGATCAGCAAAACTAAGTAAGACGTCCAATTCAGACAGCAGTACAGCTAAACCCTCAAACACCTGCAGGACTAAAACCTTCATCAAACCAAAATAATAGCCAGAAGAGAGGAACAAAACATAATAAATTTGTATGTACCTCAGAGAAAGTCAAAGCTGTTTGAACTACTCGGACAACCAGCTCTTTCTGACAGTTCTTGTACTCCTCAAGTATCTTTTGGTACTGGTCCCCTAATTTCTTGAGCTTTGAATTTGTAAATTTTACCCCATCTTTTCGGGTTTCAAGAACAATAAAATGGGTATTGAGCTTCTTCCTTACTTTTGGCTCTTCCTTCTTTGTAATTCTAAACACATGTCCAAATTGTGTGGCCTTATCTAGTTTTAAAGCCTTATCAATAGCCAGATCAAGATCACAAGCAGTTTGTTTATGCAAATTTTGTATTTGATGTTCTAGAGACTCTTGCTCGTCCTTTAGTTCAGATAATCTTGGGTCATAGCCAGATGAAATCATGTATTCTCCATTCTCCAGTTGATCAAGGTCAACAGAAGCTTCCACAAGACCAATAAATTTATTCAAGTGATCATCGTCAGCCCAGAACTCTAGGGGATCCATATACCTTTCCTTGATCAGTGATGCAAATTGCCCATTGTACTGTTTGAATGCACTTCTAATGTATGGAAGCCTGATACTTGACTGCATTCATACAAAAAACACCAGTAAACTATTTAATGTGCAGCAAATTTTTATTAAGAGATTATAAATATGGAAAAGTATGCATCCTCAATACTGTTGCAACCTTTTTTGTTCTTGATCAAATTTGCAAAGGATGTTTTTGCATATAATATGTAAACCAAGTTAAAAAAAATTCTTAATCCCATTCACAAAGGAATTTTTTGTACAGTCTAGTAAACTAAGTGATAACATAACAAATAACAGAGATTTTGAGAAAGAATCCATAATATAACAATTTAAAGGCTTTTTTTAAAAGTTATTTGACAAAAAAACAATAATTTAAAGCTATTGCTCATACTATAAAATGAGAGATCCAAAACATAGAACAACCTGATAAAGCTTCACAATATGCAACAAACTAGCTCTCCTCTTCTCCAGGTTGCGCATCAAACGCTCAATATCTGAAATTCTTTTCAAATGCTGCCTGAGATCTTGCCGAAGTGCAGTATCCTCCACAAAAGCTTGTACCAAATCCAGCCTGGAGTTTATTTCGTTCACATCTAATAGAGGCTGTTTCAGCCACATATGCAGCAGTCTTTTACCCATCCCAGCAGTACAGGTTCTATTCATGAGTCCAAACAAACTAAAGTTTTTGTTGGCATCAGTTTTGCTCTCCATGACATTCAGTGCCCTCATAGCAGCAGAATCTAACCTCATATAGCTGTCAAGATTGTACTCCCGGATAGTATAATTTCCATAATTGCTTTCGTCAGCAAGTAGTTCTGCATAAGACAATAATGACCCCAATGCCCCAGGTGCAATCTCAAACCCAGATACTAAATCTCGAACTGGTTCTATGGAACCTTTGACAAGTCTACCAAGATCCTGTTGTATATCCCTACCTTTAAAATCAGTTTTTTTCCTTTCTGTTAACATCACACCACATCTTGACGCTGCATCGTACAATGGTCTACATTCACTGGATTTGATACTCTCCATAGGCAAAAGGCATTCCTTGCAACCAAGAGCAACCAAAGCAGACTCCACATTTGTAAAGTGGTTATCATCAAGAAATTCAGCCAATCCAAGCACCCTCTTAGTAAGATTAACATAGGCCAACCCAACAAAGCACCCATTTTCCCGAAAGTTTGGGACCAGAGCAACAATTACTGGGGAATCCTGCATCTCATTGTTGGCAAACAAAATGTCCTCGAAACTGCCAAGATTTCCTGGCGTTCCACTTTTCACAAGTCTCCAATTAGATCCACTGCCCTCGTATAGCTCAAGGGTATGATCAGTTCTCTCCAAGAGAAGATCTCGGGCAATAGTCTCAAACATGGTTTTACTTACACTAACACTAGAAATGGCATCAGCTCCACTACCCAATTGCCGCAAAGCCGTGGTCGTATGGTAATATGTCTTTGCAATGAAAGTTGCATTCTCACCATGTGCAGTATAATAGTCCTGATTGAATGCCTCAGTGGTTTTAATGATGTGACCAAAAAATGAATATAGACAATTCTAAGTGCAACAAAATATTAGAATTGTAAGAAAATGAACATAAATAAGTCTAAGTGCAACAAAATACTAGAATGATGCAGTGGGGAGTAAATGCTTATCATAGTAGCAACTTGAATTTTTGTCTGAAAATATCAAGAAGCAAAAAGAGAAAGAAGGTGCACAATATTTTGCATGTATCTCCACATAAAAAAAAATGTATCTACGTTCCTCCCAAGTGTCCTATCTCACATTCCTATTCTTCTGTTTTCATTTTTTAAATTAGTTTCAATTAGGTAGCCTGTAACTATTGGTCCGATTTTTGGAAGACTTATCTTAATCATTTATGTGCTTCATTCAAAATTTTCTCTTAAAATAACTTGTAATTTTTTTATGTAATGAATAGAGAAACACGCACAAGCACACGTCTTTCGTTTCTATATATGAAAGATTAAGCACAAGCATGCATGTGCATGTGTCTGCAATATAGTCATCAATATCAGATTTACAATTAACTTAAGGGAGAGAAAATCAAGTCAGGAAGCAAATGATTAACATTACATACTGGATAGTTAGACAGGAAAGAATAGAGGAAAGAGAATGATTTTACTTGGGTTGTGGCGATTCTACCAGCGGTAACTTTATCTTTTCAAAATAAGATATTTATCTTCGATTTAATTGCATAGTTGTTAAGATGATTGTTCTATCTCATAATTATTTACATACTAGAGGAGATTAAGGGACACTATATAACTTTAAGAAGAGATTAAGGGAGCCAACTCTCTCTTCTTTAGTATACTGGAACTTGCAGCACATGCCATGCGTGTCCAACGTCATTATAAATTTCAAATTTGGCTAATTTTATGGGTGCTTCTGTTTATAGTACAGCAAACTAAGAAAACTTCACATTACTTCTGAAATATGAGGTGTTTGAGTAGACACCAAGATACCAGGCTGACACCTGCCTTAATATATATTAGACATCCTACACACATTTATTTGAGTGCAGTTAAAGATGGTGTTATGGCTATTTATCTGGGAAGAAACAAAGGGTATTATGAGCATTTTAAGAGTGGACACCAAATCCTCTCCTCTCCCTTTATTGCATATAGATATAAACAAATATTAAGCAAGAGACAGACTTTGTCTCTCTTTTGGAGATTCCTTTCCCAACTGCCAATGCTTTCAAGACTTCGACTTGGTCACACATTCACTCATACAAGTAAATATTCAATGCAACATTGACGTGTCCCTGCCACGTGGTGTCAGCATGCAATTAAAAAATAACATATCAATAAAGTAAACCCACTATTTTCATAACCACCCGCATCGACCACTTCCAATCATCAACACATAAGATTAGTTGGATTCAATTTATCTACTTGTCATTTTCTGACTCCACCGTGATTTGTATTCAATATTTTCAAACTTTTGAATTTGAAACCAAATATGACCTCAGAAAAACTGGCCGTATGTCATTTAAACATAAAAAAAAAAAAAAAAAAAAAAATATGCAGTCATTATCTAGATTAGGACTCAAAATGGTGATGGTATGTGCAAAATCGTTACTCTTTGTTTAAAAATTTCAATTTCCACAATACTTTCATTCTTTAAAAAATTTTAGACTATAAATCAGAGTGTGCATATATGTGTGTGTGTGAAACGGTTGTTTTCTTCCTACGACATTGGACCTGTTTGGAAGGGGCTGAAAACCTCAATTTTCTTTTTTATTTTATAGGAAAAAAGGTCTGGTCTCTTTGGATCCAAACTTATTGGAGAGTTTTTCCATCATTTTTTTGGGTAAAAACAACTTTTATCAACACAAAGGAAAATTTGAAAAATGGGACTTATCAAATGACTTTCAAAGAAAAACCGACTTTTTTGAAAACATTCCAAACATTTACAAGAGTTTTTTTAACTCTGACTTTTTCATTTCATTTTTCAAACCTTTGTTTCGTACAAAAAAAAGTCGGTTCTCAACGAGCCTATTTACTATTCTGAATTATTTCTTCTTTTTTTTTTTTGGCTCCTCCATTAGAAAGAGTAATGGAACTTCAGACTAAACTCACCCATTAGGTAACTTCACCAAGAGCGCAAAGCCAAGATTGGCACCTAACCGCTCACCTTTGGACATGCCAACAACTTTTTGTTCTACTTCTCCGCCAACACATTTGCAGCTGTAGTTGACTGCTTAATACTTTAAAGCTTTGCTTGAAGGAATATTGGATTAAAAGAAANAAGAAACAAAGGGTATTATGAGCATTTTAAGAGTGGACACCAAATCCTCTCCTCTCCCTTTATTGCATATAGATATAAACAAATATTAAGCAAGAGACAGACTTTGTCTCTCTTTTGGAGATTCCTTTCCCAACTGCCAATGCTTTCAAGACTTCGACTTGGTCACACATTCACTCATACAAGTAAATATTCAATGCAACATTGACGTGTCCCTGCCACGTGGTGTCAGCATGCAATTAAAAAATAACATATCAATAAAGTAAACCCACTATTTTCATAACCACCCGCATCGACCACTTCCAATCATCAACACATAAGATTAGTTGGATTCAATTTATCTACTTGTCATTTTCTGACTCCACCGTGATTTGTATTCAATATTTTCAAACTTTTGAATTTGAAACCAAATATGACCTCAGAAAAACTGGCCGTATGTCATTTAAAAATAAAAAAAAAAAAAAAAAAAAAATAGTATGCAGTACGCTAAAGCAGAACAGAGAGCCCTCCAACGTCTCAACTATTATATATATACGAGAAAGACAACCCACAATCAGTGACCAAGAAGACTAACCCGACGGTCAAAAAATCGAACAGCCCTCGAATCCTGCAAAAGCAATTAGGTTTTTTTTCTTGAAAAAAACTTTTCTCAACATTGTCCAACTAAACAGACACACTAATAAGAGGAGTGATTGCTTACATTGGGTAGGGTTCTGAAAAAAGAGAGAAACCCATGTGCTTGTTTAGCATCTACAAATTTAATCAGCAATACACAATAAATAAGTTAATAAACTCATCACATTATCGATAATAAACAAATTTTAAGAGAGAGCTTTTTGTTCATACCCAGTTTGAGCTCAGGAAGCTTGTTCTGTTCCAGCAAATCTTCATCCATTTTTTGGGCGATTCTTTGTGAGATAAACCAGAGGGTTTCTGAACTCAACTTGTTATACACACCCTATATGCGTCTGTGTATGGTTCTTGGTGATGAGTATTGGCGGGAATGATAATGGTGGGTTATGTACGATATGAGGAGGTGCATTGGGCTCGCCGCGCGCGTGCTTAATCCCTCGTGCTTCCTTTTCTGTTACACTCACGGTCCCCTATAGTTGCAGAAATTACAGTTCATCTCTTATAGATTTGAAGTCAATTTAACAACCTGAAATACCTATTTTACCCTTGCTAAATTTACAAAATCAATAAGAGAAAAAATTAAGAATATAAGGGAAGGATGAGATAAGAGTTTGATAGGGGTTTTTTTTTGGTAGAACTTCATTCACACTCGTAGTTATTTATATATTCAATGACATCCCCTACATCTTTTAAAATTTTACTGACACTCTTAGAAGTTGTCAGGCCATTATATATCAATATTCTTATATATAATATATGTATTTTATATAATGTATTTATTTTTTTATACATGAAACACTAAATTAACTATAGTTAAGTTACTTAATCGGGCATACTTAATAAACACAACCAAACCCAACCCTTGAATGTTGATCATTCTCATTCCCATTCCCATTCCCACTAACACTTCAAGCCAAAGCTCCTTCAAACCCTTTGTCTGCTAAGCACGATCATCGCCCTTCACACCCCCTCCCTAATATGAGTAGGAAGGTTTTAAAGAAGTAAAGAAGGCTTGTGAAGCGAAGAGGTTGAAGAAACTTTATGAATTGGAGAGACTGAAGAAGCTCTGTGAATTGAAGACCAATTAGGTACGCAATCATTTATGTTCATTTATTGTTGGATGTGAATTTTTTAACTGACTTTCGTTGTTATTGGGTATTGGGTTATGATTCGAATTAGGGTTTTATCCAATTTAGCTTTTGTCCATACTAAGAAATGTTAAAAAATGCAAATATATTGTTGTCATGATTGGCTTCTGAGTTGAATTAGGATTTTTTAAGAATTAGGGTTTATGTTAACAGAATGTTTGTTAATGGACAAAAATGGTTGTGAATGTTCATGACTTGATTATACATTATGATGACCAACAACTCTTAGTACAAAAGGTTAATCCTAGGCATTGCCATGTGCACTTATTGTCGGATGTATTCATGTTGTTCAACACATCTGATTCTATTTGTTTAGCTTTCAAACTTTACTATGATGTGACTTGTTCTAATAGCAAAAGGTTAGTGGAGGATGACAATGATTTGATGGAGATGTTTGACATGCATAGAAATAGAGAACAAATAAATGTACATGTTGTTGCAGAAGGAACTATGAATGTAATGCAATCCCCCAGAGTCAAGGCACTAAGAAGCATGGCAATGAAAAAATCAGGGTAATGGGAATCAGGTCAATGAGAACCAGGGTTATGTTAATGAGAATCGAGGCAATGAGAAAAGTTTTGGTGTTGTTGGTTCAACGCAACTTTGTATATTTTGTGTAGCCTAAACTGAATAGTTTTTTTTTTTTTTGTGAACAAGTTGCAAACTAGTTGTAACAATGCATTGATGCTAAGTATGGAATGGGTAAACTTATTAGTGGGAATGATTTTTGTTGTTCATTACCATTTTGTCTAAGTATGCATGTAATGGGCAACCTTAGCAAGTGCAAACATTACTAAATGATACATATACAACATAGTGCAAACTCATAGATTACCAATAACACAGATACATATATAAGAAAACAACATATCCAGTTAGTTAGTTTGTTACATCTTCATCAAGAGAACCATTATAACCAACATTTGCAATGTAACACCCTAACCTAACTCTTGCAAAACAGAGCGCTAATAGCCTCCATAAGAAATGAATAATACAATATTCAAACAATGATTAAGCTCTGATACCAAACTGTGAAACCCCAACCCAATCCTTGAATTAAAACAAAATCTCAAGAATCATCAAAACTGTTTCAACCCATACATAACCTAAAAATCCAAAACTTAATTCATGCATATACAGTAATTAAAATATAAATTAAACTCCATAAACAACATCCCAACATCCTAATTAGATTAGGTTTAAAGTGGTATCAGAGCAAAGGTTTGAGATTCTATAGATTGTCATAGGTTTAGTTACTTAGAATGACGACTTGTGGGTAGTAGAGGAAATTGATTTGTGATGAACATAAATTTATCGTATTAAAGACTTTGTCTATGGTGACTTATTTATCTATTTACGGATTAACTTTGATTTTATAGGAACTGACTTTCAAGGATGATTTGTGCACGAGCTATTTGGATTGAGGTCACACCAATACGGTTACTATTTTACTAGAGTTGCACAGCGGTAGCGTAGTAGAACAATCAAGTGAAAACCAAGTGAAAGTGATAAAAGGATATGTGTGTAAAATGAAAAATAATGCGGATACGTAAGAACATTAAGGTAAGTATACTTTTTGAATTGACACTTCAATATTAGTGTATTAGTTTAAATATTTTTATTATAATGTAATGTCAAATTTTGAGAACGAAATTTGTTTTAAGGTTGGTTGACTGTAACGACTTGGTATTTGGAGACTTAAAATAGGAACTGAAATAGTTGTATGTGTGATTAAGAGTTCGAGAATTTTTGGTTACGGATCAAATTGAATGTCAATTCGATGATAAAAAATTATATTGATAATTTTTTCATACTTGATTTAAGATGTGTATAATTTTAGGAAAAAAATATATATTTATTAATTTTTGAAAATTAATTAAGAAAATGAAAAATGACGGAATTTCCCTAAGGTACCAAGCACCTCATGAGGCAATCTGTTGGTGGGTAGGTGAGGTATCTTCTCTACATGTCTTCCACAGAGAGTTTAACTTAGCTCAAGGGGGGTATAAGAGGGGGAAATTTGGTGATAGAGAGAGAGATAAAAGAAGAGAGCAAGAGATAGATAGATAGAGAAGGAGGAGTTCGAGAAGCTTATCGTAAGATCTGAGTTTTGAATTTTCACCGAAAAGTGTTTTGAATAGCCGAAGGTATACTCTTAGCTTTATGTGGATGCTGGAAATCTATTTACAAGTTTTGTTTATGAGTTGGTTGGTGTAAGTGAATGTTTTATGGATTTTAATCTTGCATAGAGGTAGATTTCTATAACATGGGTCTTGAATTAATGGGTTTTGGTGGTTGGGATGCTATCTTGGAAGGTCAAGGAGAGGTGTGGGGATTGTTTGGTGGTGAGTTCTGGTTGGAAATGGTGATGGAATGGAGTTGCAGGGGATAAAACAAGGGTCGAACCGGTATAAGGCTTGTTGAACCAGTACATCGGGGTTTTTTTTTTTTGAGATGAAGTTGCACTAGTACATCAGGACCATTGGACACTTTGATGACACATGTGGGTGTGTCCGATGACCAAATAACCTACGGTCAGCCCCAAAAGTTCTGTATCATCCATATGGAGGTGTCAATAAAATTTGAGATCATTCCGATACCTGAAACTATATGTGGTGTGAAATATCTATTTTGCCCTCCGGAGTCAATTCAACCTACTTCTGGAGGGATTTTGACCAAACCAATTTTACACCACTTTTAAATAGTTATTTATAGTATGTGTATGACGTTTTGTTGAAAAAAAAACGTCATTTCATTTTTGGCAGTTTTAGGATGTGTTTTGCAATTGTTAGAGTTTCTCAATTCCAAATTGAGCGAGATTTTCCAAACTCCTTTAAAACTTATGAAATATATTATTTATGATGCTCTAGCATGCTTTGAAATATATAATTGGGTGTTTTGAATATTTACTTAGATCTGGGCCCGGATTAGGGTAGTTAAGTGCAGTTTACATTAATTGTTCATGTTGATTGTATCATTGGAAATGATTGAAACTCTGGGATTCTTTTTAAATGAAATGTAAGTGTATAACTGTTGAGTGGCAGAGGGTTTACGTACCAAGTTGAGGCCGTAGAGGGTTTCTCATTGAGTTCGTAAATGCCTAGGTGATCCTGTTGGTCTTTAGACTTGGATACCAAATTGTTACTAGAGCGAGTAAAAGTCCCCCGAAAGGTTGAATCGTATATTCGTATTGACACTGAGTGGTCTATTAGGATGAGCGTCCATCGATGCAACACTGTATTGATGTTATAATCATATTGTTGTTTTCAACTTAACTGTTTTTGTTCAATGTTTTTTACTCTATTACTTACGTATAAAATGAACTATTTTGATATTGCTCAATCATGTCAAATATGATATTTTCAAATCACATGTTTTAGAATTGAGCTACTCTATTGAGCTATTGATGCTCACTCTACATTATTTTTTTTTTTTAGATTAGCAGGTAGCGGAGAGGTTCGTGAAAGTTTGAACTACCAGCTATCTTGGTTTCCATTCTAAGTGTTCAGGGCCGGCCCAACAGTGTAGTCAAAAAAGCGGGGGCTTTAGGCCCAAATAAAAAAGAAGGCCCCATATTTTCTAATATATAG
This sequence comes from Ilex paraguariensis, assembly GCA_963454935.2. Taxonomy (NCBI): domain Eukaryota; kingdom Viridiplantae; phylum Streptophyta; class Magnoliopsida; order Aquifoliales; family Aquifoliaceae; genus Ilex; species Ilex paraguariensis. The sequence continues at coordinate 2,777,176 of CAUOFW020001724.1, forward strand.
TGTAATTAAGCCCAAATTTTTAAATACGTAACAATATAAATTCCACAAAAATCCCAAATAAAGTGTACACTAAACAACTAAATTTTAGATTCCATAGTTGAGCTCAAAAATACAGTCCACACATTTTGTTGCAACGGTCAAAACTCAATGCAGTAAAACAAAAAATGTAAAAGCAAAACTCTCCTTTCTCTCTCACACACATTCACACTCTTACATCTCCAATTAAACACAAACAAAACTCAATATCTCTCTCACGCACATGCAACTTTTTATTTTAAATCATACACCAAACTAAACCCACATAATATAAACACTTATTTTACAAACTTTGATCGACAAAGAAATAAAATATCAAATTTTAATGTTGTAAATAACCGTAACAAATCAAACTGTATTTTTTTATATTTTTTTTATAATTTTAAGCTAATGATATATTATGTAATTATAGATACCATATGATTATTTAGAACTAATTTGTTGATTATGTATTATAAATATGGAACTAGAAAATAGTCAATTGGATATGAAATTTTTTTCTTAAAAATGAAAATTTTAAAATAATTGAATCTCAAAATGATCTATTTATTCCTACTACTAAACAAAACATCATAGAAAAATAGGTTAAAGTCCTACAAACAATACAATTAATAGATCCCAAAGAATAAGAAATAATAAAATAATACAATAAAATAATAAAAAAATATTCACTATGAGAATTAAATAAGCAAAACAACTATCTTGGATGCAAAATATACAAAAAAATGAAAAAATATTAGTAACAAAAATTTTAAAATTAATAAAGTCTTATTAAGGTCGACAATGTCGCTTTAGACCTCAAATTTTCTTGAGCTGGCCCTGTAAGTGTTGAATAATGTTATTGAGGCATATAAATTGTAGTGAGCTTGATGTACATGTGTGAAATATAACAAGTCTATGATTCAGCCTTATCATAGTTGTGTATAGTTTGTTAATCTATTAAGCTTAATAGTAAAAACTTGTATGTTTATGGAATTGGAATCAAAATTTACTCATTTTTTAAAGACTTTATCATTTAGTGCTTATGAAGGTTATTAGCGCTCTATATTAAATGAAAATGGATCAGGGTCTTACATGCAATACCAATACAATAACCATAACCATCTCTAGCATCTTCATAGATTCTTTGATGACATTTAATTCCATATTCGGCTCATTTTTGACATGCCTCATTCCATATCTTTTGTGTTGACAGAACATTAGTACAACAGATATGGCTTTCTTTGTTGGTACAACAAATATGCCTCATTCCATATCATAATTAAAATACAATATTTCTTTGTTGGCTTTCTTTGATTTGACCATCTTAGTCACAATCTTTTTACGACAACAACATTGGTCATAAGCAAATCTTATATCAACATTTTCATCTTATACATCTTTGCCTCCACCAAAGCTGGAAGAAGAAGAAATTTAAGCCCTAGCTTCAGCAATGTCACAAATCTGGAAATATTATAAACAATTTTTTTTTAAAAAAAAAATTATCCAAAAATTATCAGTGGATTGAGACAAAAAATAAATGAAAAACACTATGAAATCATACATAAATGAGACTGAGGTTTTACCAGGCAGAGGCCTTCGTTGTTTCTTCTACAAATAGTCACAATATTGTGATTGGTGTAGTAGTTATAAGCTTTGTGAAAGTAAAGGGTATCTTCGGCATTTTGAAAGAATATTAAGTCAACATTTTCACTTTTCAGGTTGTCAAAGACGACTATTAACGAGAGGGGGTGTAAGTGATTCAACAACATAATCTAAAAGAGGGTGTAGTAAAATTTCTTAAGATGTAAAGGTGTCATTGAATATATGGATAACTATAGAGGGTATGGATGAAGTTTACCTTTTTTGTTTTTTGGGGACTAGAGAAAATGTTGGGGGATTATACTAATGGAAAGGTAGCTATATGGCCAGAGACGACTAGAGACCAAGGGTGGTCGATGGGACTAGGGAGTGAAAAAAGAATTGAAAATAAGTAAAAGGAAACTTCAGAAAAGATATAAGAAAACTTTAAATTATGAGAGCAAGATGATCCATTCATTTGTTCTTTTTAATGTCACAAACTATGACACAGGGTCGATTGAAATTCTTGAATTAATAATGGAGCGAGTATATTTATGTTTATCTAATTCTATTTATTTTTTTTTTTGGTCTTTTGAGTAGTAATTTTATATAATTTTGCAATTTTATGCCCATTATTTGGGGATATTTATTGCAAACTTTTTATTAAATTTGTAAGTCAGCACATGTTGACCAATAAAGAAAAATCACCATCTTGTGAACTTATAATATTAGAATTTCTTAATGTAAAGATCTTCTCACTCGATCATACATAAAGAATTGCATGCACAACTTAAGAGGGGTGAATAAGTTAATTAAAAATTATCAATTGGACAACCACCAATTTAAAACCTAAAAGACAACAATTACCAAATTAAAAGATTAATGGTGAATTAAAACCCCTTTTATCCACAACAAGAACAAACTCTTATGAATAAATGTATCATATGTGTATGCAATCAACAATCCAAACAATTCAATCAATCAATCCTCTGATCCTTCCATAAATTCAATTTTCATACAACTTGTTGTGTATTGTGTATGCGATGAACAATTAATGAAACAAAATAATAGAAGAAGAACATAAGAATTTGTGTGGTTCGTCAATTTGCCTATGTCCACAATCCTAGAGCGGTTGTCTTGTTTTTATTCTACACTGAATTAGGGTTACAACTTAACTTATATATGTTACAACCCTAATTAGGGCATTTTGAAGGCATGTGTTATTCCATACTGCGGGGGTCTACACTCTCCGCACCCCCTGACCTATCTTCAACCTGGTAGTAATTCGAATCCACTAGATGGCCAATTGTCTTCACTCACGCTTCGACAATTGGCCAATTATCCTCTTGGGCCTAGTGTAACTCTCCATACTCTCAATATGAGCCACCTATTTCAACAATATCCATCTTGATGAATATTCACCCCTCAAGAGATAGTATATCACCGAACAACTCCACCTGAAAAAATTGATAGGTCGAGAATGCACTCTCACTAGCAACTGGAGACATTTATCAAGTCCAAGCAATGCTTGAACTTATTGGCAGTAATAGGCTTGGTAAGCATATATTGCTGCATTGTTAGACGTGTGAACCTTCTCAAGTATCACCTCTCCAGTAGCAAACAACTCCTTGGTCTTGTGAAACCTCACATCAATATGCTTGGTTTTGGAATGATACACCTCGTTCTTTGCCAAGTAAGTAGCATTCTGATTGTCACAATGTAACATGATTCATTTATCCCTTTTAACTGTAGTGCTTCTTTGGCAATTTCAGTAACTGTCATATATTCTGCCTTAGTTGTGGGTGTTTGGAACGAAAGTCCCAAACATCATTGTCATGTATGTATCAAATACCAAAATATTTTCTTTTAAAACCCTGCAAAGCAGAACTAGGGTTTACCTTCAAGATTGCTCTAGATTGGTCTCGTCTCAGTTTGAATGCAGAATATAAAAATAGACGCAGAAGATAGCTCGATGAACCTCATGATCTTCTGTTGTATATCCCCCAATGTCAAAATCTGGATGCAGTGTGGGCTGCAAGGAACTCTGAACTTCTACTCTCTCTCTCTCAGCCTCTCTTTGAGTAATCAAAGTGATGTTGATTTAGAGAGTCTAGACGTTTATATATAGGCTACAACAAAAATCCTAAGAAAAAATAAGGGTTGGGCTTCCAATAGGCATATGATTCCTATGTTCAACCCAGAACAAATATCTTATAGTCCATTAATAATAAGTTAGTCCACCAAAAAACTTATTATTGATCTTCTAAGCCTTATCTCAAAATTATATTTTGAGCTCCTTATTATTATATGTTTAATAATCTCCAGACGGTTAAGATTACATATATCCATCAATTAAATAAATTATTGATAATTATATTTCATTAAATTATATTTTTCCTTGAAACCTTGCCACTCAACTTATTTGTCATGTCGGTTAATTAAATCTACTGTAGGGTTTGACATGGACAAAACTTATGAGCTTCCTCAAAAGGACATCATCAACCCATTTAAATACTAAGACATGATTTTCTTTAATAATTAATTTTCACCATACAAATAATATCGTCTCCTAATTCACCGAGCTTATTGATTCAATATGAATCTCATTATTTGATGAATTAAAGTGACAATCATTATATGCACGTGACATTTAAATATTTCAAGATTAAGAGCATAAACAATCATAATAATCATGAGGTATTTATTATCTTATTCAATCAGTAAAAGATAATAATCTCAACATAGGTCTGTTCAATACACAAAGTGTATTAGTACAATAATCTAAGACATCAAATAGTCTCATATAGTCAAAGATAGACTATGCCAGAATATTATACTATAATCATACTAATAGTTTGTCCAATTTCTTCTAAGATTGTGAATTTATATTCATATTATATAAGGATCTGACAATCTAGTCTTCTATGCAAAAGCCGAACTCTACACACAAGATTATCTTCAATGTAAAATATAAGACACACATGCATACTATATATAAAATATAATGCAAATATTTTGCCCACATAGATTCTCAATAAAATGGAAAAATCAAACTTTTATTAATTAATAAAACGAGTTTCACTACAAAAAATAAACTTCTAGTATACAACCCTATCACAATGTAACATGATTCTTTCTTACTTCATTCCAAGCTCCTTGACTAGCCCTTTCAACCATAGCGCTTCTTTGCCAGCTTCAATTACTGTCAAATACTCTGTCTTAGTTGTTGGCAGCGCTACACTTGATTGAATTGTGGATCTCCAACTTATAGATCCGTCTGTTAGTGTGGAAACATAGCCTATGTGGGACTTTCTGTCATCAAGGTCACCTGTATAATCTGCATCCACATATCCCTCAACTGAAACAACATCATGTCGCTTCTCAAACATGATACCATAATCAACTGTACCCCTCAAGTACTTGAAAATCCACTTTTCAACCTTCCAATGCTTTCTTCCAGGATTTGTCATGTACTTGCTCACTATGTCCACTGCATGACCCAAATCTAATATGGTACACACCATATAATACATCAAACACCCTACTGCACTTGCACAGGGCACTTTTGACATTTCAACAATTTCTTCATCTGTCTTTGGGCACTAATTGGTAGACAATCTGAAATGATTCGTCAATGGTGTGCTCACTGGTTTTGCATCATCCATGCTAAACATGTTTGACACCTTTTTCACATGAGACAACAATAACTTCCTAGATTCTCTATCCCGACGAATCTCCATGCCAAGAATCTTCTTAGCAGCTCCCAAGTCTTTCATGTCGAACTTCTTGCTCAACAAAGACTTTAACCTGTCTACCTCAACCATGCTCTTAGCAACAATCAACATTTCATCCACATACAACATCAAGAAAATATATGAAACATCATCAAGAACTTTGAAGTAAGTACAAAAATCATACTCACATCGACTGTAGCTAATCTGAAACATGTAGGAATTGAACTTCTTATACCATTGCCTCGAAGGTTGTTTGAGCCCATATAATGACTTCTTCAACCTACAAATAAGGTGAATTGATCCTGGTTCCTTTAACCTTTTAGGTTGGTCCATGTAAATTTGCTCCTCCAAATCACAGTGCAGGGAAATAGTCTTCACATCCAACTTCTCTAACTCCAAATCTAAACAAGCTACCAATGCCAAATCACCCTGATAGAAGTGTGTCTGACCACTGGAGAGAAAATTTTGTCACAATCCACTCATTTCTTATGTGAGTAACCATTTGCTACTAGTCGAGCTTTGTACCCGTTCCCTTCCTTTTCTGAAATTGCTTTTTTCTTTTTGTATACCCACTTGCAACCTATCAGTCTCATCCTATCTAGGAGTTCCACCAAATCCCAAGTGTCATTCTTATGCAATTACTCAACTTCTTCCACCGTGACCTCCATCCATCTACCTTTCTCCTGGCTATTTAATGCCTCTTGAAAAATAGTAAGATCACCACTACTGGTAATAAGTGCATAAGAAACTAAGTCTTCAAAACCATACCTGATAGATGGTCTATTGCACCGGGATCTCAGTGTAACAGGACTCCGATGCTCTTGAACTAGAACTATCTGACCTTTGATTGGGGTTGTTACTATCAGAACTGTCTAACTCTGACGCTCCTTTGCTATTATATGTTTCACCTTTCTCATCCTCTTGAAATCCTTTAAGCATGAATATTTCATCAAACATTGCATCTATGTTGATCACCGACTTCTTGGACTCCCAAAACTTGTACCCTTTTCACACCTCTCTGGTAGCCATGAAATATACACTTCCTAGACTTTAGATCAAATTTTGACCTCTCTTTACCTGATACATGCACATAAGCAAGACAACCGAATATTCTTAACCCAGAATAATCAACTTCATTATCTTTCCAAACTTCCTCTACAACTTTCCCATCTAGTACTGCCCTTGGTGACCAGTTGATGACATATCAAGTCATACTTATTGCTTCTACTCAAAAACTCTTAGGAAACCCTTCATTCAGTCTCATACATCTCGCTCTTTATACAATAGTTCTGTTTCTCTTTATGAGACACCATTCTACTGTGGTGTCTTCTGGACTAAGAAATGTCGTTGAATACCTTGTTCCTCACAATATTTCAAAAACTCTAAATCTGTGTACTCTATACCATTATCTGACCTAAGATATTTAATCTTTCTTCCCACTTGATTCCCAACTTCAGCTTTCCATAACTTGAACTTGGTAAAAGTTTTAGATGTATGCTTCATGAAGTATACCCAAATTTTTTGAGAGAAGTCGTCTATGAAACTGACGAAGTACTGAGATCCACCATTTGACCGTTCCCTGACTGGCTCCCAAACATCAGAATGCACATAATATCTTTTGTCTTGTTCTGAACTGCCTTGAATTGCACCCTGCACTATTTCCCAAGGACACAATACTTGCAGAAATTCTACTCGCATGATTTTACACCCTTCAAAAAATTCCTCTCGTGAATCTCCATCATGCCTTGCTCACCTATATGCCCCAAACGTATATGCCATAGGAGTGCATCATCTATTTCAAACCTTGTTACAGCAAATCCACCTACTTCTATCCCATCTAATAGCCTGTAGATGTTGTTGGTGATTTTCTGACCCTTCATCACTACTATAACCCCCTTCGTGACCCTCATGACTCTACCTTTTGACCTATAACTATGACCATTTGAGTCTAGAGTACCTATGAAGACTAGGTTTTTCGTCAATTTTAGTGCATGTGTAACATCACGTAAATTTCTCATAATACCATCAAACATTTTAATCCTAACAGTACTTATCCTAGTGACCTTGCATGACGCATCATTATCTATCAAAATAGATCCAGAATTAATCGATCGATAAGTGTAAAATCAGTCCTTGTGAGGACACGTATGATATGAACAAGTATAATCTAGTACCTATAAATCAACTAAACGGTCAGAAATACCTGATGAAACAGATAACATATCACTATCATCATAATTTGAACTACTTTCTACAACACTTGGAACTCGTTTCATTCTTCTTATCATCTCCCTGTTTCAACTTGGGATGCTCCTTCTTGTAAATTGTAATGTCTCATCTGATGACACTTGAAGCACTTGATGTTTTTCTTATTATTTCCCTTGGACTTTGACCTCGAATTCTTTTTGTTTGAACTCCTCTCCTTCTTCCTGCCACAATTTTGGTTACCCTTCACTATTAGCCCTTCGCCTTGAGAACCATCATTGTTACTAAATCTCCACTAGTTATAACCCAACAAGGCTACTGTGACTTCCTCTAATTCTAGGGTTTCTTTACCCCATAATAGAATAGTTACCATATGTTCATATGAAAGGAGAGACACTAATAGCATCAGTGCCATACTTCATCTTCAAACTCCACATCAATCCTTAATAAATCGCTGATAATTTGATTAAAAGTATTGATATGTTGAACCAAATCTTTACCTTCCATCATCTTTAGCCCATATAGCTTTTGTTTTAGGAATAATTTGTTCATTAGGGATTTTAACATATATCGGTTCTCCAATTTCAACCATAGAGCCGCTGGAGAAGTTTCAACCATGACGTGGTACATAACCTCATATGCCAGACAAAGTTGAATCGTTCCAACTGCTCGAGCGTCGATTTAATCCCAGTTAAAATTGGACATACCCACTGGTTTCTTCTTGGTTAATGCCTTCACCATCTCTTACTGTGCTAACAGGTCCTTCACCCTTCGTTGCCATAATCCAAAATTTTTAGAACTGCCAAATTTCATCACATCGAATTTTACAACTGAAGAATTCACCGCCATCATTAAACAAGGCTCTGATACCAATTCTTGTGTTTTATATGTGCGATGAACAATCAATGAAACAGAATAATAGAAAAAGAACACAAGAATTTACGTGGTTTGACAATTTTCCTACATCCACAATTCTAGAGTGGCTGCCTTATTTTTATTCCACACTGAATTAGGATTACAACTTAACTTATATATTTTACAACCCTCATTCACTTACGCTCCGACACTGACCCATTATTCTTTTGAGTCTGGTGTAACTCTCCATACTTTGAATATGAGTCACCTATCCCAACACAACTCAATTTAATAAAAATTGAATGAAGCAATTAAAATGGCAATTCCTCAAGCACAGTGTGTGTGTGTGTGGGAAAAATCAATGGAAGAATAAGAACATCAACAACACAAATAATCTTACGTGAAACCCTTTCGAGAAAAATCGTGGAATTGACACCTGGTTTACTTAGCCTAATCCACCACTCTCAAATCAATTTTCAAGTACTCAAGTCTTATACCTCAACGAGTTCACACATGGCTAGATGTTCATTTCCTTGTTAAATATCTCTTCCGGATATGATCCACTGAAAGCTTGAGTAGTTTAACTTGGACACACTCACTGCGAAGAACCATCTAGACCTCAAGCAATCTTCAAAGATTATCATTATACACACAACCAATGTGAGCTTCGTAGAACATCAATCAATATCTTTTTCTTCAATATGTGAAGTTGAATTGGAAGAATCAATATGGTTTAACATTTAGACCTTAGGGATCTACAATTATTTTTAGCTCTCTAAAGGTTTAGGAGGCTAATTTTTGGCTCATAAAAGAGATATAGAGAGGGGCACTACTCCTCCGTTGTTGAAGACTAATAGCACATGGTGGTGTTTAATGCAATGACACTATTTTTTGAATGGACCCACAAAAAGCTCATTCACTCCTCCTGAATGAAACACACTTAACATATCTCAGGCTTCTTGAGAACAACACATGTGAGTGTATATGGTAAAGGGTTAGGGTGGGCACGAGTCTATCCTCAATTATATATATATGATCAAATATATTTTTTAGTGTCCACACTTTTACTTCTATATTATGAGAATATGAGTTGTGATTTAATAGAGAAATTATTTGAAATTTGTCTTACACATAGCCTTTTTTTTAACCACTTTTCGTCTTTATTTATCAATGTTGTGCTATTTTTATTTATTTTTTCTCAATTTACACATTGTTGTTAAATAAAATAAAAACGAATATCGTGAGAATTCGATTGCATAACATAAATGAATAATTGATAACTTGATTACATATAGAGAAATATATATCATTGATTTTAAAATTTCTTGTGTTCAATAAATTTTAATATATCAAGTTTGATGTAATAGATATAATAAAATTATTTTACTTTTATCGATTAGAATAAAAAAATTAAACATTGTCGTTAAAATACCCACTAATTTTTTTTTGTTTTTCCTTGACAACACTGAACAACACCATTCATAATTCAGGAGCCCTAAAACCATTCAAGAACAGTGGAGAGAAACAATAGGGCTTTTTGCATAAAAAATGGAAACAATAGACTTTTTTGGCATTTTGCTAGTGAAGGACTCGAATGATGCCGTGCAAAAGGGGGGTTAGGACTCTTTTGTGGATCCAAGCCAAAAACGGTGTCGTTGAATAAAATAGCACCGTGTGCTATTAGTCTTCAACAGAGATGTCGTGCCCTGTAGAGAGATACCCTAACTTGGAATGACTTATCTGATAGACTTTATTAAAGAATTTAATCTTCTTATTTTGCGTAGTGGAATTGAATACTTACCTCCTACTATTGATGTTCAAGTTTGAGAACAAAAAATTCGAATTCTTTATAGAGAGAATAATCAATGACCACAATAACCTTAACAAGCACAAATCCGTACCATAGTCTTTACCTCAACACTCAAGAATAACACTCAAAAACTACCTCACAAATATGTAGTATGTGGAGGTATATGAGACAAGAGTTTTCACCCTACGTTTATGATATCTAAATACCCATATGACTTGATGAAAAATCATAAACATGAAAATATATATAGGCTAGAGACCCTTATCCTAGAGAAACTACAAGTAACGTCCTTCCATCTAAGAGTTACAACTGCTCTATGATCGTCACTCCATCTGATGATGGGTGTAGTGGGCAGTTACTTTAACGTCAGTTACCCAGACGAATTTAACTCAGTAAATAGGATATATATATAGAATATACATAATATTTATTAATTAAACCATGACATGGCCTGTGGGCCATCTTAAATCTCTAATTAGAGATAGAATCCAATATTAATTAGACATAAAGTCCAACATTCTCCCACTTAGCACACATGACACATCAGACAATTTGGGTGACCAGTATTTAATACTGAATATGGCCATACAAAATAATTACCCAAATTTTATTGAGAAAAATAATGCACGAATGAAAATGGTTGTGCTCTTTTAAATGAACACTCCTTCCATGTATTATAATGCATCATCTTCTCAGAACTTTATTTGACATCACTCCTTATGAATGACTTCCTACAAGTCATTCCGGGTCCTATAGTCCCAATGGACTACATACTAATCTCAATGGAAATTATATCACAAACAAATACATTATGTGCAGAAAATAACTAAAGTTTGCATTGATCATAATCAAATATTTACAAACCAAGAAGTCAACCATAAAATGAGCCAACTAATCCCATGTTCTCTACATATTTCAAATACATCTTAATTGAGATCCCTTTAGTCATGAGATCTGCTAACATCAGATTTGTACTAATATGCTCAATAGATACTTCTTGTTCCTTAACTCTTTCTCTGACAATAAGATACTTAATGTTAATATGCTTGGTTCGGCTTCCACTTTTGTTATTCTTAGAATAGAACATAGCAACCAAATTATCACAGTAAAGTCTTAATGGTTTGGATATAGAATCCACAATCTGAAGACCTATGATAAAATTTCTCAACCATTTTGCCTGTGATTTTACTTCAAAGTAAACTATAAACTCTGCTTCCATAGTAGACGATGCAATTATCGTCTGTTTGGCACTTTTCCACGATACAACTCCTTCTACTAGCATGAATATCCAATCACTTCAAGATGGTCTGCATGTTTGTAAGTCAACATACAATCATTGGTTCCTTGTAAATATCTCAAAACTTTCTTGGCTACCTTTCAATGTTCCATTCCTGGATTGCTTTGGTACCTTCCTAGCATCCCTACTGCAAATGCAATGTCGGGCCTTACACAAACTTGTGCATGCATCAAACTACCAACAACAGATGCATAGGGAATGCTATTCATTTATTCCTTTTCCAAAGCATTTTTTGGACACTGTCTCAAACTGAATTTTTCACCCTTTACGATTGGAGTTGCATTAGGTGTGCATTCATTCATTCTGAATTTCTTTAAAACCTTTTCAATGTAGGCTTTATGAGACAAACCCAACTTTCTTTGAGTTCTGTCTCTATGAATCTCTATGCTTGTGACATAGGAGGTTTCACCCATATCCTTCATCTCAAAATTTTGTGAAAAAAATTCTTTAGTTTTATGCAACAAACCCAAATCATTGGCTACAAGTAGAATGTCATCGACATATAGGACTAAGAAAATATATTTACTCCCACTAATCTTAAGGTATATGTAATTACCCACAACATTCTCCTCAAAATCATATGAGGTAATAGCATTATGAAACTTACGATACCACTGGCGGAGGCCTGCTTTAGTCTGTATATGATTTTGTTTAGCTTGCAAACTCGGTGACTATCCTCATTAGAACAAAATCCTTCAAGCTACTTCATTTACACTTTTTCATCAAGATCCCCATTTTAAAAAGGTTGTTTTCACATCTATTTTGATGTAGCTCTAAATCAAAATGAGCTAATAATGCCATGATAATCCTAAATGAGTTATTTTTAAAAATTGGAGAGAAGGTATTGTGATAGTCAATGCCATCTCTTTGAGTGAAACTCTTAGCTACAAGTCTGGCCTTATATCGTTCGACATTATCATTTGAGTCCTTCTTGGTCTTATAGACCCACTTACAACCAACAACCTTGACTCCCATAGGTAATTCAACAATTTCCCAAACTTGATTTTTAGCCATGGACTCCATTTCTTCTTTCATGGCCTCATACTTTTTTTTTTGGTCAAGCATGGCCTCGTACCAAAATGTGGAATTTTCTCCACTTATGGCATGTGAAAATGAGATAGAATATTCTTTATGTCCAACATCAAAGTCAGACTCCAATAGGTACATGAAGTAATCATTAGAAATAACTGGTCTTCTTACCCTTGAGGATATCCTTAGTTCTACAATCTCATCCATACTTTGTGGGTTTAGAGTTGTAGACTCTATGTTGACTTGTTCCTCTTGTGATGGTGGTATTTGGACATCATCTGGATTATCCTGAATGACAACCATCCTATCTTTATTCACGGATATAGAATTCGAATCCTGTGATTCCTATTACTCAATCTTTCGAGGAATACTCCCACTAATGTCAATACCCTCAGTATATTTTGCATTTCTGGCCTCAACAATTCTAGATGTGTGTAATGGACAATAAAATTTATAACCTTTAGACTTTTCTGCATAGCCAATGAAATATCCACTGATTGTCCTTGGGTCCAATTTCTTTAATTGTGGATTGTAAACCTTAACCTCAACTGGACAATCCCATATGTGAAAATGTACTAAACTGGGTTTCCATCTTTTCTATAACTCGAATGGAGTTTTGGAAACAACTTTAGTGGGAACCCTGTTTAAGATATACACTGTTGTCTTCAAGGCTTCACTCCACAAAAACAAAGGAAGCTTAAAGTTGCTTAGCATACTTCTTACCATGTCTATAAGGGTGCAATTTCACCTTTCAGCCACACTATTTTGATAAGGTGAACCTGACATAGTATACTGAGCAACAATACCTCATCTTTTAAAAATTCAGCAAATGGACCAGGTCTTTGTCCCAAATCTGTGTACCTTTGATAATATTTTGCACCCCTATTAGACCGTACAATTTTAATTTCCTATTTCAATTGTTTCTTTACTTCCCATTGAATGTTTTGAAAGCATCAAATGGCTCAGATTTTTCAAATAGAAGGTAGAGATACATAAATCATGTATGATCATCAATGAATGAGATAAAATATCTCTAACCATTTAAACAAGGGGTAGAGAATGGTCCACATATATCAGTGTGTATGATTCTAAGTATTTCTTCACTCCTCTTGACGCTTTTACTGGTCTTGTTGGTTTGTTTTCCCTTTATGCAACCCACATAAGTACCAAAATCAAAAAAAATCAAGAGCCTTTAAGACTCCATCATTAACCAATCTTTTAATTCTTTCCATGGAGATATGTCCTAATCTCCTGTGCCACAACATATACGAATTCTCATCAATAATAGTCTTTTTTGTGTCAATATCGTCATGCAAGGTTAGGAGACTATGTTCAAAAATAGGATCCAAATTTAATTTGTACAAACCATCAACTAAGGTCTCATAACCAATCAAACTAGAGTTTTTGAACAAACGAAAGTCCAAACCAACAAAGCTGAATTCAAATCCTAAAGGTACTAATTTAGAAACATAAATTAAGTTCTTAGAAAATGAACATAAAGAGTATTTTCAAGATCCAAAACAAAGCCAGTTTTTAAAACAAGTTTAAAAATTCCAATAGCCGTGATGTACGAATGCATCCTATTTCATGAATAGATGCCACATTCACTTCCCATCGTTTTCCTCAAGCTGAGGAAGCCCTACATGATATTGGCAACATGAATTGTAGTACCCGAATCAATCCACCAAGTATTATGATGAGAATCAAGTAAATTGGATTCATAACACACAAGAGATATGAGATTACCTTTCTTCTCAAACCACTTCTTATATTTCAGGCAATCTTTCTTCAAATGTCCCTTCTTCTTGTAAAAGAAGCAAACATCCTTATGACCATGTTTTTTGAATGCCCATTTGCCATCTTTCTTTTGTTTAAGAACACCTTTGTCTTTCTCACCTTGTCCACCTTTAAGAGTGATCAAATGGGGACTCTCCAAATTTTCATGCTTAAGCCTCTCCTCTTCTTGAACACACATAGTTAGAATTTCATTAATGAACTATTTTTCTTTGTGTGTGTTATAAGAGATTTTGAATGGTCCAAATTTTGCAGGGAGAGAGTTAAGTATGAACTGAACAAGGAATGACTCAGAGATCTTAACCTCAAGGGACTTAAGTTGAGCTACAATGTCCCTCATTTCTATAATATGCTCACGCATACTCTTAGATTTGTTATGCTTCATGCTTGATAACTTGTTTATCAGGGTGCTGGCCAAGGCTTTATCTGAACTGATAAATTGCTCTTCAATGACCTTCATATAATCCTTCACTTTATCGCATTCTGGAATAGAACCTCTAATGGTCTTGCTTATATGTGACTTGATGAGCATCAGACTTAGGCGATTAGATCTCTCCCGCCGCTCATAGGTCTTCTTTTCAGTCAATGAACTTAACTCGGTGGGTACTGGAGGTTCTTCAATGCAAAGTGCCAAATCTAAGTCCATAAACACTAATGTCAAGAGAATTTTGTCTTTCCAATCCGAAAAATTTCCACCACGTAGCGATGGAATGTTAGAAGACTCATTAAATAAAGAGGTAGCAACAACTACAATAACCAAGAATATAATAAGCACTTTGAAACAATAACTGTAAAATTTAATAGAGCAAATCTAAACCTTCCTGTGGGTAGATGTCATAAATTGTACAAGATTTACTTATTATTCTTTACAATAAGACTAATGAATTAAAATACCAATGAGCAAAGGATCCCAAACCTATGGGTATAAGGTATCCAAAGCCCATAATACCCCATTCAATATCTTATTCCAATTAAGCAGTATAAAATAAATACTTCTCCTGTGGGGTCCAGTAATTATCTATAATAACTAAATCACAATATGGAGATGTTAAACATATACTTAATATGATCAAACTAAATATTGGTCATTAACTAACATAACTCAAGATGTTGTGGTTACTCTTAAGTCAATATGATATCTCCATGTGATATAGTTCATGAGATAAATAAATCAATCATGCCAAACAATTCCTTAAAAATGTTTCTGTTTAGCATGCATATACCATAACCAAACTTAATCTAAGAGCATGCAAATATTATTGAATAATTATTAGAAGCAAAACCATGTGCATAAGCCATGAAAACATAACCATAAACAATTCTTAGATTTAAACAAGTGACTTTCCAAAACATATGTGATGTATAATATTGACCAAAAGTAGTCATTGCATGAAGGTATAGTCACTGTTCTTGATAACATGCCACTGTTGAATTTTTTTTTTTAATAGTTAAATTCAGATTTTGGAGCCTTAAAGATCAAATTAAAACCAAACCAATATAATAAAATAAGTGATTCCCAGAATCTGAAAAATTAAATCAGATAAACCAAATGTGGGTTATACATGTGAATCATTGTAGGCTTTAAATTAGGACTAATGAAGTTACCACTGTGGAAACATAACCTAGTGACCTTAATTTGATCGAACATCACCTTTATATCGCAACAAATTTGATTCCAAAAATATTAATCAATTCGATAAAATATTGATCAGTTGTATAACCACATATTTAAGCCAAATACTGAATGAGTATAAATGAAATTTACTATCCTGGCCAAAACTTTCATGTTCAGGACTTAAAATAGATTTTTTTTTAATGGTCAAGAGATGCACATAAATTCCTGTTCGTTGTTCTTACTGAAAGTTTGAATTTCATTGCACATTGAATAAAATACACCACACACATTGAAATTCAATAGATTGTGATACGAATTCCATCTAGCACATGATGAATATAACACAAAAGACAATTTCAACTACTTTAAGTCTTGGTTGAAATGTGTTCTTCGGGAATGAGTAATCAACAGAGGCTTGATGCAATTTAATATGCAAATTATTTATTTTTCTTTCGGGATAGGTCATCATATATTTAATAACTGAACAAAATGGACAAAATGATGGCTTTGATACAAATTGATAGACTTTATTGAAGAATCTAATCTTCATATTTTGCATAGCATAATTGAATACTTACCTTCTGCCATTGATGTTCAAGTTTGAGAACAAGAAATCTGAATTCTCTATAGACAGAATAATCAACGAACACAACGACCCCAACAAGCACAAATCTATATCACAGTCTCTACCTCAACACTCAAGAACTACCTCACAAATATGTATTGTATGGAGGTATGTGGGACAAGAGTTTCTAGCCTATGTATATGATATCTGAATACCCATATGACTTGATAAAAAATCTGTGAAGACCCTGGTCCATTACCGGACCCCTGTCTTCCAAGAGCATTCCTCCCATTACCGGGATATCCCGCTCTCCACCAAAGGATTTCGGCTAACCTGCGGGGCAAACCCCCACAGTAGCCTTTACCTCTGTCCCACATCGGGGAAAGAGTCGTCTCCCCACCCCCATATAAGCCGAAGCACCATATGAGAGCAGTACCCAA
>CAUOFW020001724.1:2802307-2834984 GCA_963454935.2 Ilex paraguariensis
CTTACTTGGTTTATACACTTTCCGGCGGTGAAATTCCAAAAAAGTGTAACGGCGGAAACGGAGCCGCAGGTGGGATGTCCTGAAGATCCGTTGATGGTTGGTGTCCCATTGGTGTAATACCATAAATCATCTCCCCACAAAGACACAAGAAAATGAATTAATTAGCATTGAGTGTACATAACACCAATGATGGGGGCTTGGAATGCTCGGATACATACGCATGACATTGCATGTGTTATGGGAGCTCAGGATGGGGCTCGGGGTTGGTATTGCTTGCGTGAGTCTCATCTCATGGCATGACATGACCTATAACATTCAATCATAATAGACATATTTAAATGAATGTATCAAATGATTGTTGCATGTGATATTCCATATTCATTTGGGTTGAGAGGTATTCTCTATAGGCGTTACCCTATTGAGCGTTAGCTCACCCTTTATGGGAACATTTTTCAGGTATCGCACAGGCTTCCACCGAAGGCGAGGCCATGGGCCCGCTTTAACGACAGAGCCGGTCTGTGGCTTTTCTTTTGACATTGTAGTCCCTTGTTTATACTTACTTTTGGCCTTGTATAATTTTTGTAACAAACATTGTTTATATTTACAAAGGCATGTATATGGGACTCTTTTGGGACATTTATTCTTTTACGAATAAATGTATGTACTGATAATGATTATGGTAGTATTCGAGACTATATAATTGTGAATGGATAGATAGACCCGGTGTGGTCAATGTTGTACAGGTTGCGTTTTGGGTAGAGCTCCTTGTACAAAGGAGACTCTGTCCAAATTTTGTTAAGTTATGGATCCCAAGAAATGGGACATAACGGTGTGGTATCAAATTACACGATATCCACCAGTATTACACAAGTCGATGGATAACCAATCGGATAATTACAGACACCCGGACTTTGGGGTGTCACAAAATCACAAGCATAGAAATATATATAGGCCAGGGACCCTTATCCTAGAGAAACTGCAAGTAACGTCCTTCCATCAAGGAGTTACAATTGCTTTGAACTACTTCATGATAGTCACTCCATTTGATGATGAGAATAATGAGTAGTTACTTTAACGTTAGTTACCTAGAAAGATTTGTCTCAGTAAATAGGATATATATAGAATGTACATAATATTTATTTATTAAAACATGACATGGCACGTGGGTCATCTTAACTCTCTAATTAGAGATGGAGTCCAATATTAATTAGACATAAAGTCCAATATTATCATATTTATATCCTCGAAATTCGAGTAGATTTGGGGACTAAGTAAACTTAAGTACACGAAGGACCGCTCGAACCGTTAGAGAGCGGTGGGAGGACAATTGACACTGAAATGAGAAAATGATTCGTTCAAGTTCAATGGAGCAGCGACTACTTGAAAGAGCTGTGAGTAGCCAAATGTCGGTCTTTGTATTGCCCAACTCATCAGTCTTTCTCTAATTTTTTTCGAAGTGTTTAGAGACCGCTCTAGTTGAAGGCAAGTAAACATAGAGAAGTCTCTACCGGTTTTTAAGCTATAAACCAAGCAAAAATTTGACCTATTTAATATTAAATATTGAATATTAAGGAGTGTTACTCAAATAAGATCCGATATATGATTCATTGAATATTTTAAAGACTTATTTAGTTGTTAAAAAAAAAAATTCATAAAAAACTTAAGAGTCATTAACAGATATTTCTAAACCCAATTTCATTAACCTAATTAACCAAAATCTATAATTAAACCTAGGGGTCTTAGGTATTTATATCATTACTTTTGTCCTAAGCCCTTGATGGTGCATTAGATATCTTTTAATTCGGCCTTTAAACTTGAACTCCTCTTTTATCAAAGATTTTGAAACTTTATATTTGAAGCATCATGACCATGGACTTACGTTGAAATTTACAATAAGACTTCACAATATTAACAAATTACAATTAATTTTCTAACACCAAACTTGAACTTATCTAATGTCTTAAACTACCTCATATTTTTCCTAAATTGTCATTGCATTCATTTTCCGAGAACTACACACTTGGAACACCCAAATGGGCGGAAATTACCCATTTTTGAAACCTAGAGACAATCTCTCCAACATTGGCGCAAATACAAGTTCTCGTCAAATTCAAATGATTTGTACAAGTTCGAATTTCAGAATGAGTTACGTTAGGTTTCGTATGCGGCAATGTCTTTAAGATAGAATGAAATGAATATGAGAATGGAATGTACTTGAAAATAGAATTAAATATGTATTACTATTCTAATGTTTTGTAATTAATTGAGATTAAACCTTGAAATGGAATACACATTCCATTCTAACGTTTAGATAAAATAATTTCTATTGAAATAGAATTAAATTTAACCAAAATGAATATTTTAACTTAAAATTTCTAGAGAAAATTTCATCCACACTCCCTATCGTTAAGTCTAAGTTCAATGACACTCATTCCCGATTCTGAAACTGCACTGCATCTCCTTTTAGTTTATACTGTCGAGTTATGGACATCCCTTAACAGTAACTTCCGCCTTTGACAGTGATAAAATGCGCAATTTTATTACCTATTCTTTGAAAATGCCAAAATTACTCTTTATTATGTTAATAAACTAAAATACCTTGGGTCGAAACTTTATAAAGTTTAATTTTTTTTTGATAAGTAAGACGATATATTTATATCTAATGAAATTATTTTTTACACAAAATAAAATCATTCAGCATAATAAGTTAAAAAATGCATACCAAAAAAAATAATTTTATTTTAACATTTTATCAAAAATAAGGTTAATTATATTCATTTTCAATTGATCTCAATGAATTTTTATCATTTTAAAGTGTTGTATGATAACGTTGTACATAATCGAGTTTTTCTAATTTTTATAATTAAAAATATTTTTTTCTACAATACAAATTACAATAGATAAAATCAATGTTAAAGTCCCCTCCATTTTCAACTCCTTTGCTATCGTTGTCCTCCGCAATGTCACTCAACTACTCTTCACACATTATTCTTGTCATATAAAATTTAAATATTATTTAATAAAATTTAATGTTAATTGAATAAATTTGGTCCAAATGTTATCTATTTAAATATTAATTTGGTATTAATTTGATAAAATTAAATATTAATTTGGTATTAATTTGATAAAATTAAATATTAATTTAGTATTAATTTGATAAAACTAAATATTAATTTAGTATTAATTTGATAAAATTTAATATTAATTGAACAAATTTGATTGTTGCTTTGATGAAATTGAATATTAATTTGGTATTAAATTAAAGAAATAACATTAATTTGATGAGGTGAAATGTAAATTAATGAAATGTAATATTTTATTTAATATAATTAAATTTTAATTTGATAAGTTTAAATGTCAATTTGATGTTGATTTGATGAAATTAAATAATAATTTAGTGTTAAATTAAAGAAATAATATTAATTTGATAAAATAAAATATTAATTTTGTATTAATCTGATGAGATCGAATGTTAATTTAGTTTAAATTAAGGAAGAACATTAATGTGAAAAAATTAAATATTAAATTGATGAACTTGAAGGTTAATATAATAAAATTAAAAAGAAGTGTAGTAAAATTTTAGATTCGGGAGATGGTGTCGTTGCAGTTAGGCCGATTTATAAGGAATGTGAATGAAATTTATCCTATAAAATATTATTTTCTATAAAACAATGCTCGCCATTGTTTTGGAACGACAAAATGTTCCCTTGCCATTGTTTCAGAACGACTCGCTTGGAAGATTGAATGCTCCCTTGCCATTGTTTCGGAGCGATTCGCTCGTGAGAAAGTATCGTGCCATGTGCGTTGATATTGGGCGACCGGGTGTTTCTTCAAGTTGGATTGGGCCGATTCTTGTGTTGGCTGGAATGAAAACTACCTTGCTAGATCTGGAAATGCCTAATCTCATGATTGTTATTAATGCTATTGAGACATAATTGAAAGACTTAGATATTCCTTTGGAATGAGAATGAAATTTAAATCCTGCAAATCAAATATTAAAATAGACATTACCATGAAATATCCATTTCATTCCTAAAACCTAATACCATGTACCAAACATAGTGTGGAGTACAAGTTACTTTTCCAGATTCAGCTATAGCCCAAAAATCTTGTGGACTATTTATGACATTTTTTTTAGTAACCCAATTCCACCACCACAAAGCTTGAATCATATCTTCCTCATCATCATATATGAGTGAGAATTTCAATACAAGCTTCAACCAAAGACTAGAAGAAAGAATGTTCAATAAATGTGTGATTTAAAAAGGTTATGAAAGAATATCTATCTATTCTCGAGTTTAAAGGTGTCCCTCATTTTATTTCCATATCCATTCTATAAACCGTAACAATTGTTTTAGTGTTGAAAAATTTCCACATCTACCTTAAGGATTTTTACTAATTTGTTCAAGTCAACTTTGAAAATATGAATGTATTGCAGGAAGCTAGGGAAAATGCTCTTCTAGCTACTACTAAGATAATTAGTAAGATGAGTAATAAGATGAGTAATACGTATCAAGATCAATTTTGTTTTTTTGTTTTTTTGCAAATATAATTTTTTTTTAAGTGTCAGTTTGAACTCATGATTACAACATAAATTCAAGACACATGCAATTTCTAGTAAATAATGTGCATCGAGTCAACCAAGGCGACTCTTCTCTTGTTGTACTCGAGCTGAGAGTCTCGAGATATTAATCACTGAAGTCGTGGATACACTCCCGCGGATTCGGTAAGTTACTTTTCTCCTCTGTGATGAAGATAGGCTTGGGCTTGCCTACTTAGGTGTATTCTGAAGCCCATTGGGTTGCTCTTAAATCCATGCACTTCAATTAAGGCATATAGAAATCTATCATCATTGGCAAATCGGGTATATAACCCAATTAACCAATACAACAACTAATAATCACTCATGTCTGAAAGTATGATAAAATATAAAATTTATGTACCCAAAAAATCGATTATACTATATTAAATAATAATTTTTTTTCTTCATTTCTCTGATTACATCATTACACATTATTTTCTAAAAAATATCAAAAAAAATTTCTCAAAATATATAATTCGACAAAATTTTCTCAAGATGTATATACTATTGTGTATGAATAATATCTAAACTAAAAATTATGTTAAACTACAAATTAAACAAATATTAAATGATTGAATATGTAATATAAATGGATGATGTAATTTTTTTGGGAAAAAATATGTAAGGGATAAAAATTCAAATTTTTAAGTATTTTATTATATACATTTTTTCTTTTTGATATATAATATTTTTAATAAAAAATGTGATAAAGTAGGAATAATTGTATTTGAGAAAGAATAATACTATAAAGTTTTAAAATTTGACCTAATTTACTGATCCAATAGTAAGACATTTGACATTGTCTAATTGACCTCATAGTATAATTGTATACTAATTATGATTTTTAATAAAAATTATATTTTTATTTTTAATTTTATTTCAATAAATGATACAATAGAATATGAATTTTAATTGTAAAATTTAAAATATTTGATGTTTTATCTTTAATTGGAGTATTTTTGATTTAACTATAATATTTTAAATTTGAAGGGTCTAAATATTATATATTTATAAATTTTAGAGGGTCTGGATATAATTTATTAACAAATATATTAACATATATTTGATGATAGAGGTTTAAGTGTTATGCGCAAGTATATAATATTTTAAATATTAAAAAATTTAAGTAATTAAGTGATAAATTTCAAGTCTAAATGTAATTTTCCAAATTTTTAGCGTCTAACTTTAGATTCTGCTAGAAAGGATAATTAGACCGATAAGGTTAGGTCCTGCAGATGTATAATTCCGAAAGTGATTTCTGATTATTGATCTTGATTTGAAACAATGATTGGGAAAAATAATTTATTGATATTTTTATCACCTTTACCAGGATTATTATTATTATTACTGAAAACAAATAAAAATAATTACCGGAAAAAATATTCAAAAAATTGATAATTTTTTTATATTAAATAAAAGTGATAAAAATCGTTATTACAATAATAATTAATACACTTACCAAAATGATAAAAACACTGATAGATTTTTTATTATAAAAATACCCGTAAAATAATAAATTTTAGAGATATGATATTAAATTTTTTTATTCAATGCTATAGTCAAGTCCTCATATGTCGTAACTATATATGGCAAATGTACTTTGCATTTTGTAAAGGTTATGGATTTCTCTATAGTACCCCAAAAAAAAAAAATGGGTACCATACCTTTATTTATTATATTTATAGATATTTTTATCATTATTGTGCATATTTTACCACCATTGTGATTTTGCCATAAAACAAATAGTAAAAATAGTTGCCATAAAAGTGATAAAAATACCAACAAAAGTGATAAATATTTTAATTATAAAATGATCCACAAAAATAATAAAAATACTTATTAAAATAATAAATTTTGAAGGTATGAGGATCATAAGTCAAGTCCAAAGGGCATATGAGGTGCATGTTAGCTTTGACCCGTTGACACGGAGTCGATACGGACAATTATAAAATTAACAAGATTATTAAATAAACACAATAAATAGTTTAGACTAATATTTCATACTCAAAATACACTAAATAAATTTTTTTTTTGTGGATTTTGACATAAATACGATACAAAAAATAATAATACGATACAAATAATTCGATATGTAAGGATTGATTAAGACATCCCTTGTAATTAGCAGGTGAGACAGAAGGCCAATCAGCTTTATATTATTTTGATAATCAAGTACGGACTCGGCTATTGCCCATTAGACTATGACTTGTGGTTATTACATACATTGTGATGTACATAATTGCTCACAAATCATATTTTTCAGTTTAATCAAAGTATTTTTTTGGCGAGACTCATACTTTAATAGCATCTCCGATTCATTAGTTAAATTTTTATTTTTAATTAATTTAGCGAGGCTTATTAAAAAAAATTGCTCCAATTGGCTTGCCAGCTAAAATTTGAGAGATCCTTGTTGCTCGCCAGATTTGGTGAGGAGAACAAACTTGTCAGATTGCTCGTCTCTGTCTTCAACGCCTTCTTCAAAGGTTCGTCAATGTAATCTTTTTCATCTCCCACCCCCCAAGCTGCAAATTCCCTCCCCCAATATCGAAACCCACCTCTCCCCTACTCCCCTGGAACCCATTCTGAAAACCACCTTTTCCCGCAATTTTGAAAAATCCCCTTTTCTTAAACTCAAATTTTGAAAACCCCTTCCCCTAAATTTTGAAAACCCCATTGTATAATGAAATATTTAATTTTAGACTCTATGAAATATTAATGCAAGTAATTGTAAAAAAATTAAATTATATTATTAGGCTACGTGATATTTTTAAATTATATTATTGAAAGTTAGTTAAAATTAGTTGTAATAGTTAGCTAAAATAAAGAACATGGTTGAAGTGAATTTTAAAAAATAGCTAATTAAAGTAGAGAATACAATATTTAAATATATTTTCATTAACTATTTTACTAAACAGGGTTGGAATTGCTCTAAGTCACACAAAGTGATTGTCGGGAAAAGAGCAAGAGTAGGGGTGCAACAGTAATTTTTTTTAAAAAAAAATCTCATAACAGAGACCTATATTATATACATATTTATATATATAAAAAATTCATAAGATAAATTTTAAAAATAAATTTTATACACAAATATATGATAAATTATTTAAATTTGGTAGTGTTTAAATAAAAAGTTAGCAGCAACAATGCACTTGAAAGACATTTTTATTTCTCGACCCCATCCATCGTCGGCAGGCAATGAGCAGCTGGTAGCAACTCATTACCTATGACAATTTTTGTCTGAATACAAAATAACAACTCGAAATTAACATGAAATAAATGAGTTTGAGTTGATAATTTCTTGATATAAATTTGTATATGATACGACTTGTTATCATGAATAATAAATAAGTTGAATTAGTGTCAAACATAAATAATACAAAATTGACATGATTAACACGTTTAAATAATATTATAAAAATAAAATGTCAAATTTTTTATATTTTATCAAGTAGTGACCTAATTTTTGTGAAAAAAATATTTTTACTGATTTTTATTGTTATATTTATTAAGTTAATTTCTAGTTTATAGAAAAAGTATGAGCAAATATTCGATTAAGTGATTAGAAAAGTTTAGACATAAAGCTAAGCATTAAATTTTTTATTTACGGGATTATATGGGTCAACACGAACACTATACAAAAATAAATAACCAGACATAATTAGTTAAACGCGTTGGATTAAGATTAACTAGCATTCGATATGAGCTTGAAATGATTTGACACGAACCCAACATAATACGATACGATATGACACAATTACCACCTCTATCTATGACATGCAATGGGCTTGCCTTTCTTTAGTTATACACGTGAGGCCCATAGTCGGAAAGTAGAGGGGCTCCATTTCAATGATTCTTGGGCCAGTCAAGTGTAAGACTTTGGGCTTTTAACTTAGGCTTGATTTTCAATGTTGAATTCGAGAATTTAGGGAAACGAGAGTGCAGATTTATACCGATTTCGTTCTTAATTCACAAATTCACGTTCCGAGCGATAAAGTATGGGGGGTGGGTGATAAATTATGTGACTAAACTCACACTACAAGAAAAATTAAAATTGTTGGCGTTTGTCAAACGCTAAGAAAAAGAATTAAATGCCAGTGTTATTTCTAGCGGAAGATGATCGTCAGATTGATTGTCAGAATTTGGTGGCCGAATTTCAAATAAGTGACGTTTAGATAAACACTGACTATTATGCAATAAGTTGTGTCTTTTACTTACTGGCATTTCTTAAACGCCAAAAAATGTATTGTTTCATATAAAATGTTGAAAAAATACACAAACCCAATGTTTACTTTATCGCACTTACGATAAATGCTAGAAAGTGACAGGATTTGTTTCTAAACGTTGGTATTTTCTCACATTTCTTCATACACCGGTACAAGTCTATTTTAATGTATTAACCATTAAAACTCGGTCATTTAAACTATTCTGACGTTACGTATTACTTGGATAATGTCTACTAAACCTTTATGTCTTACTCAACAAGCCATATTAATGGGCCTTATTGATGGGATCTATCCACAAAGAGTCAAGTTACTCAGCATCCACAAATCATTTAACACAATACACCAAACAATGGAAGTCTAAATGTTGACAATGACTTGCCTTGCAGAGATGAATATCTGAAGAGCTTTTGTACTGGATGGCTAGGGACCAAGCAAATGTGAAAGGAAATGTCTCATCTCTTTTTCTAAAATGTATGGGCAGATAAACCTGTTCACTATCGCATATGTTTCATGGATAACTCTATTTTCTCTATGTGGTGCATAGCCCCCCCATGAGACATAAATTTATCTTGAAGAACTGTTTATATACTTCTTCTTGTATCCATCTTAGAACTTGTCCTATTCATTGGCATCACACCATAACAGAAAAAAACAACAGAAAAAACCATCTCAGAAAATGAACAACTACTTTCTTGAAACCAAAGGTTAGGCACACACTGTTCTATTTTTGTTGTTTTTTCTAGTTTGGTTTTTTGCCCACCAAGAGATAGAGTTTTATGTAAGCTTGTCGATTTTTGATATTACACATTAATATGACATGAATTGACATAAAACTATTGACTTAAGATTGACTAATTCTCGACACAAATTTGAAAATGACATAACCCACAACATGAACAATAAACGTGTTAGACTAAATAAATAATCCGATTTTGACACAATGGAACTGTTAATAGGTATCATATGAAGAAAATATCTATTTTTTTGGTGAAGTTTGGATAAATCCTTGTGTAATTGAAGATTTTTTTTATTTGATTTTGCTAGTAGATGAATTGATTGAATTTTTGATTTGTGATGATATGTGAGCTGTTGGTTTAGTCGAGAGAGAACACAGGTCCTACTTCTAGGTTATTGGTTCACGGTTATGTAAATCAACTTGAGCACTCCATAATTAATATGTATATCGGGTCAGTATTAAGACATCTCACATAGTTAATTAAATGGATATTACGGATCATTAGTATTCGACATTAATCCCAAATGACATGACCCTAAAACGGGTATCACGATATTTTTGCTGAAAAATTTGGCTCAAAAAATCAAATATTTGAAATGAGGCAAGATCAACCACCAAGGACGTTGCCAACAATGGTAGACAAGGAACTAGACTGTATTCATCTCATCGGCAGCTCAATGTTGAAATGAAAAGTTTTGCTAGCTGTAATCCAGAAGTTGAGTCACTCTCTATCATCTTTGCAAAAATGATCTCTCCCTGGCTAAATGCTACATTTGGGAGAGAGAGAGAGAGAGAGAGAGAGAGAGGCTGATAACGTTATTGGCAATTTCATCTTGGCTGAGACTGTTTTTCTGCTCAATTCTGGAGATCGATCCTTGTTTTTATACATAAAGAAACATTAGAGTCAATGAAACTCTTACTTCCTGTTCCAAAAAAAAAAAAAAATGAAACTCTTACTTGACAATATGAATTAACCAAGTGTAATTGACGCTAAAACAATATGAATTACCAATTTGCCTATATTCGTCACCATATACTTTTTATTTTTTTGTTAACAAGAAATCTTTGGCAGGTCACTTTGAACTTATTTGTGCGAGAATAAATATCGGATACTTATATTCATCCGCAAGGCCAACCCAATGAAAATAGAGGCCTTAAGCCAAAAATATAAATGGGTCCCTTTAAAATTAATAATAAATATACATAAGAGATATGATTACTTGATAAAGACTACAAATAAAATTGGGGCCCCTAGGCGAAGGTTTAAGTGGTTTACCCTTTGAGCCGGCCCTGTTCACCTGCCCGTGTTAGTCCATGCACTAGGCCATTGCCTAGGCCCCCAAATGGGAATTTGTTTTGAAAAAATAGGATGTGGGTACACTTTTTAGGTTTTATTTGGATATAAATTCTCAGCTTTAAAATGTAAGCAAGTAAGTCCTTTAAATGATAAAATATTTGTAAGTGTACATTTTAGTTTTTATTTTTTTTAATATTACCTAATTATCCCTGCCTTGATTCATGCATAATTAATTGACAATTTCATTTTTTAAAATATGGAAATATTTGAAAAGACTTTTTATAGTGTTATTGTGACATATTCAACTATTTGAATTTTAAAAAATTGATCCCAATCCTTTTGAACTAAGAGTTTGTTTTTTCACAATTACAATTTTCTTCATTGTGGTAGAGAAAATCAAAGAACATAACATTAACCGGGTAGAGTTTGTCTTTTTCACCATTATAGTTTTCTTGGAGTAAATTTTTGAAGTTTTTCGTATACACAATTGAGTTTTTTTTTTCTTTTTTTGTGGTTTTGTGTTTTAGTTATCCTAAGATTTCTTCTTCTTCGAAAAAACGTTTGGAGTTTTTCAAAATTCCAGATTTTTCTGATTAGATGCTTCATTGTTGTCATTTTATCTATTCCATATTTTTTTTTGTTTTTTTTGCTTGTTTTTGCCTTATACAATTGTGTTTTGTGTTCCAGACATTTGTTTGAACTAGATTCTTCTCCAAATTTCTCTTTTTTCACAATGTGACAACATATTAAACAATGTGACAAGTTACTCAACAATTGTGACAAATCTCTAGAAAACAATTGTGACAATATATTAAAAAACAATGTAACAACATATTAAATAATATGACAAGTTATTCAAAAATTGTGACCGGTTAATGAAAACTAAGTGACAATATACTCACAAACAATAGGACAATATATTGAACAATGTGACATATTACTAAAAATAATGTGACATGTCACTGAAAAATGTGATAAGTTACTCAAAACGAGCGACTATAACAAACCAGTAGTTCCGACAATTGAAGCTTCAAACCAGTAGTTCTGACAGTGGAAGCTTGAAACCACTTGGATGCGATGTTCTTTGATCTTCTCTACCATTATGAAATAGTTTTTTGACACTTAGTTACATGAATTCGCAATAGATAAAGTACCAAAATTGACTAGAATTGTTTTTCAAATTTTGAAGCAATGAAATCAACGAGATTTCCTTAACTAAGTGACTACTTAGCATTTAATTAGGGTTGTGATATTTTGATTTCCTTAACCAATTTTGAAGGATCTGTAATTATAATTGAGTATACTACTGTCATTTTGCCTTAAAGTAGACTTATATCCAAAATATTTTTTTAGTTAAACTTTTTTCCCAAATAAATCCTAGAGAGAGGACCAATAACACCCCAAAAATTCACTTTGGAAGATATTACTATCCATAATCATTCATATATTGAGAGCAACTAATAAAGTTCATAAATAATAGAAATTTTATTCATCATTCATAATGATTAAAGCATCATCCAAAACAAATACGCCAACCCATGACAATTACATCCAAAAACTAAATTTTTTCTTGTAGTAGAATAAATACAATATTATCTTTAATATTGTCTCATAATTAGTCTCCGAGTATAGAACATAAAAAGAAATAACTCTAAACGTCCATCTCGGGATCCATGTTTCAATCAATCTGAGCTTCCCAATTTAACAGCTTATCCAATCCGAACTCTTCCTCTAAATCGTAATCTAAAAAAGATATTTTTTATAGGGGGTGAGTACTAAACTCTGTAGGAAAATTCTCCCAAGTTCTAATAAGGTTTTGAAAACATATTAAATATGTTGGTCTCATTTTTCAAAATATCATATACAACTTTTGAAATAAAATAGTGATAGTTCATCCGATCTCAAATTTACGTAATAGCAATAAATTAAATGAAGAATCAAAACCAACTTTCAGATAACAAACCATTATCAACACTGTATCTCAGGTATATAGTAAGATTTCGCATGAATACACATATTGAGAATCCTGGTCCACACATACACACCCAATTCTTGCAAGGATACACAATTTCAGGATGGGCGTATACCGACGTATCGGCAGTGATGAATCTAACCCCAGAATAATATACTAGCCTTTAGCCTCAATACCCGTGAACAAATAGTAGTTTGTTCCTTACAAGGTACCAATCTCACAACTAGTGGTAGGGAACCTTCAAACCAACTCGGAGTAAGAAACACATCTACTCACTTTACGATATCCTGTCAACGGTCATCTATGTTCATCAAAACATCCACACAAGAGATACAATACCAAACCAATTCACCAAATCACAGGTAAACCAAGAACCATAATTCCACAAGTATTTTTCCAACAGAACAACTCAAGAAAATATGCAAGAGATCATTAAGAAATATAATTTTATTTTTCGAATAAAACCCTAGAGTTTTTAAATCAACAACAATAGAATATCAAGGTAAAATCTATATTGCTTGAAAACTCGGATTTCGATAACAAGAATGAGAGTTTTTATGGTTGTCAAATGATAACCTCATTCAAAACATGATACGATTTACAAAAAAATCAATAAACAATGATTTCATAATAAATACATACGATTTAGAATCTATATATATATATATAGAATAATCCTAGCCTCAATGAACAAGTTTAAGAAGAAACCCTTACCTTTAATCCAATGTTTGAAGATAACCCTAGCATATTTGAATCAATCTCGAAGTGAGAATCCTCCTCATGTCTCATCTCTTTCTTCCTCTCCAGCTTTTTAGGGTTTTCTCGGATGAATAGTTGTTGAACATAGGCCTAAGGGTCGTTCCTTAAGTATTTATAATGCCAAAAGTGGAGAAAACACCTATCAAAAATCGTTCAAGTTCTGCCCGGTGCGTCCGGACTCGTGTTTCTCCCTTTCGGACGTGTCTGACTTTTTATTCAGACTTTGGATGACATTTTGACCCAGTTAAATGTTGATTCATGAAATTTCGTGAATACACTTTTGTATCCCTTGAAGTTTAGTTTCTGATCTCCAAAAATAAGCTCTATTGAAAATTAGGGTAAAAATTTATAACCAAAACACTAAGGTAGTGTCAAATTCCTTTCTAAAATAAGTTTTAACTCTGGAATACTTCCTAATTTCTAATACATCCTTTATTACATCTCCAAAGTTTTTTGACCTTCTAGATTCAATGAAAATCTTATTTTGATCTAAAAATATTTACAAAATTACTTAGCCATACTTTTCAATCCAAACATCTCCAAAACTCAATTTATCTCAACGTAAATATGTGTAAAACTCAAACTTTATAATCAATCTTTCAACTATGATTTTAAGTTTTTACCATCATTTTATTCATCTTAGGAGAGCTCTTAAGATAATATTATCTTTATTAAAAATTTTAATACAGGGTCTTACAAGACCGACTTTAATTTTTCCCAAAAAATTTTGGTGCTCCAAAATAAATGTATGTACAATATTACTAAACTTAATTTTTGAGTTTAATTTGAAAACTTAATGCATTTTGACCATTCAATTAATAATTGAGACTAACATTAAATAAGTTCATGAGTAATCGAATCACCACAATTTACAAGGTATAAAAATTTGGTCCGTAGATTAAATACAAGTAATATTATTGTATTAGAATTTCTTACAAAAATATTTAGGGCCCTAGAGTTTAAACTAATGTTTGTTATCTTGCCCAATGTTTATAGTATGCGAAAAATATGTGTTATCACCTAATTTCATTTGGTCAAGGATTCGACTTTTGTTAATTGAATTTTAATGTATAAAACTTGAATTCAAAAATTTAATTAATATTTTTAAATCTCAAAAAGAAAAAAAAAATTAAATAAACATTTTTAATTTTTGAAAATTATTTATTATTATTTATACTACTATAAAATATATTAATAGAGCATAATTTAAATATTTTGCCTAGGACCCCCACATATATTGGGCTACCCCTCTCACTTGCAAATCGCATGTATCAGTTAAATCAGGAGACACTAGTTAGGATCGAACCCCTGAATGGTTCGTCTAAGATCAATCTCACACCGCTGAGCTACTCGTGCAGGTTATCACTAGGGGTATTAACCCTACCTTACGGGTAGGAATTATTATGTTTCATTTTTCTACTAGATATTTTGCGAAAGAATTGTTTCTTGGCTGACCCTATCCGATCAAGAGTATTATTCCTACTCGAAACTTGTCCAAAACAATCAGGTAGGAAATCGGGTGAACACATATTTTTTAGTTATTAATTTTTGGATCATTTTAACAATTCAATTATATAACTTGCGCCAATTAACCAACACAATAAATCAATAACACTAAAGAAAACACAATAAATTCGATAATACATAAACAATTACAATAAAATACAACAAGAAAACAATAAATATCAATACAACATAATTGTTGCACAAATTAATACACACACACTCACTTATATATATATATATATATATTTTTTTTTTTAAAACAAGCTGAATACCAAAAATTTTTCTGTTGGTCTACCCGATTTTTTGCAGTAGCCGATCAGTGGGGTCGAAATATGCAAATAATTGAAAATTTGAACACCCCTAGTTATCTCCATATATTTTTTTTTCAGAGGGAGATTGTCTTCATATATTTTCCTCCGCTTCCCTACTCGATAGGTCACCTACAATGAATTTGGTGGGAAACATTATATATAAATAAATGAGTCATTTACTAATTAATGATGGATAATTTATCAATTAAGGGAATTGAGAAAAAAAAATAAAAGTTTTATAAGGAATCTAGATCTATTTTATGTTACCTATACTAAGGCCTAAATATTGCGTTAGCATGTCACATCCAGGTATTGTTTAGCTTTTGAAACATAAAATCAATGGGACCTCCCAAGACATGCCATTACAATGCAGATACAATGGTTTAGAATAAACCTAGGCCAATTAAATCTAATCATAACAGAAAAGTGGTATTATCCCATAATCCTAGCTGCTTTATTTCATTGGGATAAAAAGAAGAAACATGTTTTCAAAATGGGCCACATTGCCCTTTTCAGTTTACCATGGTACCTACTACACAACATAGACAAAATGGCCACATTATATATTAATTATCATAGCCAAACAATTACCAACATATCGTCTCTCTCTCTCTCTCTCTCGATCAAGAATTGCCAAATACTTGAGCTTGTATAGCATGAATACAAAAATTAATAAGCATTTTCATTGATGTATGTGATAGCAGGTGTACAAGTCAGACTGGCACTTGCCTAGTATCTTTGCAAAGAAAAAGCCAAGAAATACGGGTGCATCACCAAATTAGTAAGCACCCTAAATATAATAAAGGGTTAATAGTATTTTTAGTTCTTAAAGTATAATCATTTTGTCTATTTAGTTTTCATTGTTTTGATTTTGTTAATTTGGTCCTTAAGATTTTAATTTGTATCATTTTGGTCCCTACTAAGATAATTCTTTAAGTTTTTTGATAGAAGTGGTCATGTGTTATTCTTTAAGATGATATCACGTGACCAACATATGATCATTTCCTCAAAAACTTAACAGTCCGTCTGTGGAGAGATTACTTAAACATGAATTAAATACTTTAGCGACCAAATTGACAAAATCAATATTTTAAGGATCAAACTGATAAAATGTGCATACTTTAATGTCACACCCCAAAAATTTTTATTTCCTTTTAAAAAAAAATACCCGGGTGTGATTAAGGAATAAAGTTTACCGAACGTACAATAATCTTCCTTATATTATTTTATTTTCTGTACGAGTACATAATCCTCACAAGATCATTTCAAATATTCTTGATACAACATAAAGAGAAATAATAATAGCAGACTCTATCCTTTCAGCCTATCTTCTAGCTTGACTTCAAATATTTGAAAAATGTTAAATAGGGATGAGCTCACCAGCTCAGTAGGATAACGTTTATCAATGACTACCAAGGTTTTAAGACAATGAATAATATAATTAAACTGCGAATAAATGCAGGAATAGGGTGAAGTAATGAATCAAATAAATAAATAATTTTCAGCACATATCGATCATATCAATCTGTCAATTTTCTGGTCCACACATGAACCGCCTCCGGAGAAAACTTTGGGGTCTTGCACCCTAGGGAACCCAATGCCCTTCTTGCTTTTCTGAAAATACCAATACCGAAAATTATGTGGTGCCACAAGGCTACCACGGCAACCGATATTACGAATCGGTGAACCCAAGGACTAGTAGGAATCCTGTGAATCCTCGCAAGGATCACGCATCTACTATCCCTCTGCCCTCGATTATGTGCATTTATAGTAATCCCAAAATAAAATCATATCGTAGTCAGACCCCACAGCAAATCAAACATTAAATATTAATAATGAAATAAACATTTATTATGCAACATGGTTTCATGAGATAATTAGGGTCTCGATAAAAAAAATACAATATGTGCATGATAACGATTTATTTATAAAACCCCAGTTTGACCCCATGATATAATATTACATTTTATAATTAAAAATAGATTTGATATGAAACCTCAAAATATGCATAGAATGCATCAATGATAGTAAAAGATAAAAGAAACCCTACCTCCTTCTTGACTTCTATTTGATACCGTGTACCAAAGTTTTGATCTCAACCGCAAATTCTTAGGTCAACAAAATTTTTGACCCCTTTTTCCCTCTTTCCTCTCTTTCTCCCTTCCTTTCTTCCTCACTTTCTCTCTTTTTTCCTTATGCCATTCAATGCTATTGGCTTCCAAGGAAGTCATGGACAGGCGTCCATTTCCTCACCATGTTTTCCCTTTTTTTTTTTTCATGTGTCTTAAGCTTGTAAACTTCCTAAAGATGGCCCCTACATATATATATATAGATATGCTTGTCCTTTCACACACATGCGCACACACACACACACGCGCACACACACACACACGCACACACACACATATAGATATAAATATGAATATATTTGTTACAATTTTTGACCTAAGTTATAGTTATTTGACTCGTTTTCACGTGAAGAGTCCATATTTGAGGTCCATTTGTTCATAAAAAAATATACTTTTTATTTATTAATATAAAATCATAATTGACGACCTAATTAGCGTGTCGATAATTAATTTATATACGGGTCGTCACAATCTACCCTCCTTAAAAGAAATTTCGTCCCCGAAATTCAATACTAACCTTGAGAGTAAAAAAGATAGGGATATCTTGCACGCATTTCTGCTTCCAGTTCCCACGTGGCTCCTTCGATACCATGATGTTGCCATAGCACTTTTACGAGGGGTATGACCTTGTTACGCAATATCTGTTCCTTAGTGTCAAGAATTTGCATAGGTTGTTCTTCGTATGTTCCATTTTCTTGAATTCGAACATCTTTTCAATTGATGACGTGAGACACATCTGGTTTATATTTCCTTAACATGGATATATGAAACACATCATGTATTCTTGATAATTGAGCTGGAAAGACAAGCCGATAAGCTATGTTTCCAATGCGTTGTGTTATCTCGAAGGGTCCAATGTATCTGGGAGCCAATTTACTCTTTTTTTCAAATCGAGATATTCCTTTCTTAGGAGATACTTTCAAGAATACGTAATCACCTTCTTGAAATTCCAAGGGTCTTCTCCTTTGATCTGCATAGCTCTTTTGTCGACTTTGAGCGGTGTGTAGCCGCTCCCGAACTACTTGGATCTTTTTAGTGGTTTCTCGAATAATTTCTGGACCAAATAAAATGCTTTCACCAGCTTCGGCCCAACATAGAGGTGATCTACAAGGTCGTCTGTATAAAGCTTCATACGGTGCCATGCCAATAATGCTTTGGTAGCTGTTGTTGTAAATAAATTCCACCAGTGGAAGATGTTTATTCCAACGGCCCTTGAAATCTAGGGCACAAGCTCGCAACATATCTTCCAATATTTGGATCACCCTTTCAGATTGATCGTCTGTTTGAGGATGGTAAGCAGTACTAAAATGCAACTCGGTTCCCATGACTTTTTGTAAACTCTGCCAAAATTGAGCCACAAAGCGAGTATCTTGGTTTAACACGATTGATAATGGTACCCCATGTAATCTCACAATCTCCCGTATATAAAGTTGACTCAACGTGGCTAGAGTGTCAGTATTCTTCATGGCTAAGAAATAGGCCGATTTGGTGAGTTGATCCACTATAACCCATACTGCATTATATCCATTTGTAGTTTTAGGCAAGCCAATCACGAAATCCATAGTGATATGATCCCACTTCCATTCTGGAATAGGTAAGGATTGTAATAACCCACCAGATTTCTGATATTCTACTTTTACTTGTTGGCATATGGCACATCGAGCTGTAAATTTAGCTACATCTTTCTTCATTCCTTTCCACCAATATTGACGCTTCATATCTTGATACATTTTTGTGCTACCAGGATGTATGGAAAACTTAGAGCAATGACATTCCCTAAGTATTTCTTTCTTTAATTGAGCATTATCGGGTACACACAACCTTCCTTGATATAGTAATTCCCCCTTTTGTAACTGCCAATTTTCAAGAGCGTTCCTATCTTCTAGTTGGGTGCGGATGGATTCTAGGTAAGAATCCGAACGTTGTAATGCAACAACTTTTTTTTGGATGACAGGTTGAGCAACGAGATTAAACAAACGTGGTTTACCTTCTTCTGCACTTATCCAGATGTCAAAGTCCTCTAGCGTCTCCCACAATCGCCATTTGTCCTTCATCACGTTGATTACTGCACTTCGGGATTTTCTGCTCAATGCATTAGCTACCACGTTATCTTTCCCCAGATGGTATTGAAGTGTGAAGTTGTAATCCTCGAGATACTCTATCCAGCGTCGTTGTCAGAGATTCAAGTTTTTTTGAGTGAATATATACTTGAGACTTTTGTGATCTGAGTAAATTTGAAAATTTTCTCCATATAGATAACAACGCCATAACTTTAATGCAAAGACAACGGCTGCCAACTCCAAATCGTGAGTGGAATAGTTTCGTTCATGAGTTTTCAATTGTCTTGATCCATAAGCAATCACTTTGTTATTTTGCATTAATACACATCCAAGTCCCTGTAGTGATGCATCTGTGTAAACATCATACCCGATACCACTTTTGGGTATAGTAAGGATAGGTGCCATGGTCAATTTCTCCTTTAAGATGTTAAATGCATGTTCACATTCTTTGGTCCAATCAAACTTTTCTCCTTTTCGGGTGAGTTGGGTCATAGGCAGAGCTATTCTGGAAAATCCTTCCACAAATCTTCTATAGTATCCTGTTAATCCCAGAAAACTTCGAACTTCGATTGCGTTCTTCGGTCGGTCCCAATTCACTACTGCTTCAATCTTAGCTGGATTCACTGTCACTCCTTCTTTGTATACTACATGTCCAAGAAATTTGACTTCTTTCATCCAGAACTCACACTTACTTTTCTTGACATCAACTTGTGCTCCCTTAGTGTTAATAACACTTGGCGAAGATGTTGTACATGCTCCTCACGTGACTTTGAGTAAATGAGAATATCGTCTATGAAGACGATTACAAACTGATCAAGATAGGGTTTGAATACCCGGTGCATCAGGTCCATGAAAGCTGCAGGTGCATTTGTAAGTCCAAAGGGCATCACCAAGAATTCAAAATGTCCATATCGAGTATGGAAAGCTGTTTTGGGGATATCCTCCTCTTTGATCCTCAATTGATGGTATCCATTTTGAAGATCAATTTTGGAATAGTAACAAGAACCCCTGAGTTGATCAAATAGATCATCAATACGTGGTAGAGGATTCTTGTTTTTTATGGTGACCCGATTTAGCTTTCGATAGTCAATACAGAGTCTCAACGTATTATCCTTCTTTTTTACGAAGAGCACAGGAGCACCCCAAGGCGACGTACTTGGTCGAATGAATCCTAGGGAAAGAAGTCCATCCACCTGTTTTCTTAATTCTTTCAACTCTAATGGTGCCATACGGTAAGGAGCAATAGATATTGGCTCTGTACCAGGATATATCTCAATGATAAATTCTATCTCCCTTTGTGGGGGTAGTCTTGGTAATTCTTCAGGAAATACATCAAGAAAGTCACACACTACCAAGATAACCTTAGCGGTGATTTTACCTAGTTCTTCCTTAGTTAAGTTGGCAAGGAATTCCAAACTGCTTTAGTTCTTTGTGGAGAACAGATGCGGATAGTGACGTTTGCCTACGAATTCAAACTTTCCACTTCCCAATGTACGGAATTTGATTTTTTTTACCGTAGCAATCCATGATGGCATGATAGCAAGATAGTAGGTCCATTCTGAAAATTATGTCGTATCCAACTATTTCTAGGGCAACTAGGTCCACAACCAACTCGCTTTCCTCAATTCGGATTATGCAATTTTTGCATATCCTAACTGTTTTCAAGAAATCTCCCGTGGGTAGGTTTATACACAAAGTGCGACCCAAAGGTTTGAATTCTAACCCTAGGGCAACAACATATGAAGTACAAATGAAAGAATGGGTTGCCCCCGGATCAAATAAGATACGTGCCCAAGAATTATAAATAAGAACGGTACCTTCAATTACTTCATTAGTAGCGTCGTTATTCGGTATAGCCATTGTGTAGATCCGCGGTTGACCTTCGAGAATTGTTGTTCTACTTTCTGGCTTTTTCTGCTGTGCCTAATTTGGAAACGACTGCAAAGGTCCAACTTGGGTTGTTGGTCCTGCCGACTGAGTTGGGTAAGGGCGTTGTTGTGGACGAGATTGGTTGAATGACTGATAAGAACCTTGATTGGCTGACCCTTGAGAGGACGTGAAGGGACACTGATTTTTAAAATGTCTAGTTTGCCCACACTTAAAACACCGTTTCGTATCATTGGATGCTCTGTTCCAATTTTCAGAATTTTGTCCCTGATTCATACTCCTCCTTTCATTGGTATCTTGCCCTGGCCGTCGATATGGGATCATTCTTTGGTGACTACTGCTGCCACAATTTCTTGTCTGACTTCCTCTGCCTTGTTGACGATTTCTGATATTCTGGGTATCCTCCAGATCTCTTTCTACCAGCATAGCCCTTTCCATCAGTTTCTTGTAGTTCCTCAGTCGATGTGCTACAAGGCGCCCTCGGATAGAAGGCTTAAGGCCTTGTTCAAATCGTTTGACCTTCTTAGCATCAGTGGAAACTAATTTCGTGGCAAAACAAGAGAGTTCAGCAAATTTGGATTCATATTGCGTGACGGTCAGGTTGCGTTGTTGCAACTCTAGGAAGTCAGAGAACATTTTATCCCTTACGGACTCTGGAAAATATTTATCATTGAACACTTTCTCAAATGTGGTCCACGTCATTTGGTCTGCGTTCCTCATTCTTTTGACTGTGTCCCACCAGTGATCGGCTTCACCTTCAAAAAGATAAGAGGCCAAGGTATCTGATAGTTCTGGGGCAATATCCATACCATCCATTACTTTTCTCACTTGTCGAAACCACCTCTCTGCATCAAGTGGCTCTGCACTTCCCTGGAAGGTAGGGGGACGTTGTTGTAGAAATTCCTTGAGTATCATCATTCTTCGCGTTTCAGCCACATTTGCTTGTTCTTGAACTGTTGGTTGTATTACTGTAGTATGGTTGTTATTTTCTGCTTGTTGGCGTGCCAAAGTGGTCAGTTCTCTCAAACACTGGTAAATGCCACTCATGGTGTCTTGCAGTGCTTGAGGGGATTGGTCATTGATAGGTATCTCTGATTGGTCTTGAGATGTATTTTCCTCCATCCTATAACACATAGTTTATGATATTATGATTGCATAAAACTATAACCATATCTAAAGGTTAAGAAAACAAATCTAATCTCACATAGTTAGTAACTAAGATACATGTCGTTTCTTATCCTAGACGCTATTCACATGAAGAACAAAAGTCTAGGATAGTCACCTCTAAGTTATGTAGTGATACATATATTCCTACTATTCTAAGAGTTACTACTATTTACAGGCAAAAGTTCTTAGAATAGTAAAGCCAACGGTAGAGTTAAGGACCAAGAAGTCTCATGTATCTCCCCCTGGAGACACATTAATTCGCAGAACCCGCAGAATTTGTGCGATGGTTTGCTTCGGGTGGTGCGGCTGCGGGGGCTGCATTAGGTTGTGGGTCATCATCTTCGTTATTGTTCAGGTTAGGGGATTCTATTGGTTGTTCCTCATGAGCCCCCGTAGGTGGCCACTGGATTTCTTGTACTGGCAATCCATTTAGAATTTTCCGGTACAAGTTGGGGTTCCTTTCAATGCTTAGTACTTGACGGAGCACCCTAAATTGCGAAGTCAGTCTGTGATGTACTAACTTTTTCTATTTAGAGGTCGGCAAGAATGGCCAATTTTGGGATACATCTTGAATTTCATGGACTATCCAATTGTAGGCCTCTATATTAACTCTAAGAGTCCGGTATTCACTAGTCGCCTCAGAGCCCATGTTACTGTGAGCCATGTAAAGATCATCCCAAGATGCCATACCTATAGTCATAAAAAGTTAGTTCTGTTGATAAAACATAATATGTTTGTAAAATATGTTCAGTTTTAGTAAATTAATCCCACTATTTAGTATATATATATATATATAAGTCCCATGTAAGACCTAATTCCAGGCTCTGATACCACTTTGTCACACCCCAAAATTTTTTTTTTCCTTTTAAAAAAAATACCCGAGTGTGATTAAGGAATAAAGTTTACCGAACGTACATTAATCTTCCTTATATTATTTTATTTTTTGTACGAGTACATAATCCTCACAAGATCATTTCAAATATTCTTGATACAACATAAAGAGAAATAATAATAGCAGACTCTATCCTTTCAGCCTATCTTCCAACTTGACTTCATATATCTGAAAAATGTTAAATAGGGATGAGCTCACCAGCTCAGTAGGATAACGTTTATCAATGACTACCAAGGTTTTAAGACAATGAATAATATAATTAAACCGAGAATAAAATGAAGGAATAGGGCGAAGTAATGAATCAAATAAATAAATAAATTTCAGCACATATCAATCATATAAATTCGTCAATTTTCTGGTCTACACATGAACTACCTCTGGAGAAAACTTTGGGGTCTTGCACCCTAGGGAACCCAATCCCCTTCTTGCTTTTCTGGAAACACCAATACCGAAAATTATGTGGTGCCACAAGGCTACCACGGCAATCGATATTACGAATCGGTGAACCCAAGGACTAGTAGGAATCCTGTGAATCCTCGCAAGGATCACGCATCTACTATCCCTCTGCCCTCGATTATGTGCATTTATAGTAATCCCAAAATAAAATCATATCGTAGTCAGACCCCACAGCAAATCAAACATTAAATATTAATAATGAAATAAACATTTATTATGCAACATGGTTTCATGAGATAATTAGGGTCTCGATAAAAAAAATACAATATGTGCATGATAACGATTTATTTATAAAACCCCAGTTTGACCCCATGATATAATTAAAAATAGATTTGATATGAAACCTCCAAATATGCATAGAATTCATCCATGATAGTTAAAGATAAAAGAAATCCTACCTCATTCTTGACTTCTATTCGATACAGTGTACCAAAGTTTTGATCGCAACCGCAAATTTTTAGGTCAACAAAATTTTTGACCCCTTTTTCCCTCTTTCCTCTCTTTCTCCCTTCCTTTCTTCCTCCCTTTCTCTCTTTTTTCCTTATGCCGTTCAATGCTACTGATCTTGGCTATTTATAGCCAAGATTTTCTTAGCCTCCAAGGAAGTCATGGACATGTGTCCATTTCCTCACCATGTTTTCCTTCTTTTTTTCTTTGTTGCATGTGTCTTAAGCTTGTAAACTTCCTAAAGATGGCCCCCATATATATATATATATATATATATATATATATATATGCTTGTCCTTTCAGCTGCACACGCACACACATATATAGATATAAATATGAATATATTTGTTCCAATTTTTGACCTAAGTTATAGTCATTTGACTCGTTTTCATGTGAAGAGTCCATATTTGAGGTCCATTTGTTTTTTCACCTGCACACACACACACATGCACACACATATATAGATATAAATATGAATATATTTGTTCCAATTTTTGACCTAAGTTATAGTCATTTGACTCGTTTTCATGTGAAGAGTCCATATTTGAGGTCCATTTGTTTATAAAAAAAAAATCTACTTTTTATTTATTAATATAAAATTATAATTGACGACCTAATTAGCATGCCGTTAATTAATTTATATACGGGTCGTCACATTTAAGGACTAAAAAAACTATTAAACTTGGAGCCAACACAAGCCAATAGGATTTTGAACAAAACCTGAAGCCAGATTTTGAAAAATGGAAAGGCGGGAACTGAACATGGAACTCAGCAAGGACTCCAAAACACAAGTATCCATCCTAAGATGAATCTTCAATACTTTGAACCAACGTTTGAGAATGAAAAACCCATTGTGCAACCTCCAAAAGACATAGTAGCCAAAGGCTATCTTGAATGACATAATTGCTTGGTTGGCTACTTTGTTGAGAAAAGGCTACCCATATTCAACTGTCAACTACATTGATCACCAAAATTGAGGTAAGCTAGGATTACTAGAAGCGCATAAGGGATTCCGTTGGTTTTGCACAACAGATAATTAATAAAAATAATACTTGTTGGAAGATAGAAATTCAAACAAAGATAGGAAAATAATAAAAACATG
Organism: Ilex paraguariensis; assembly: GCA_963454935.2. Taxonomy (NCBI): domain Eukaryota; kingdom Viridiplantae; phylum Streptophyta; class Magnoliopsida; order Aquifoliales; family Aquifoliaceae; genus Ilex; species Ilex paraguariensis. The sequence goes on from CAUOFW020001724.1 coordinate 2,827,834, forward strand.
ATATAAAGATATAATGTAGTACGATACAACATACCCTTCTGGTACACCATCCTACATCTACGGACCAAAAACCTACATCAATGTATTAATCACTGAAAAACTGGTTATCTAGTAATTGATTATATAATACACACCCTTATTTATAGGGATAAAATACTATCACCAAAACCTATTCAGATACAACATCATCTTTATGTTTTCTATCACAAGGCTAATATACCTGTTCATGGTATATTAAAACTGTTTCAATTTATTTCCTATTTGATTAGGTCACTAATAAAAATATTCATGATTTATTAGGACTCTTACATTGATTACTCAATAAACTCTCATTCATGACATTAGAGAGTTTGGGCCAAATTCCAACAACCTTATTTGAACCAAACTCTTCAAATTTGGTCATGCCCAACATTGAGCTTAACACCCTTGATTTTGATCCACTAATTTTTTTAAGCACTGCGTACAAACCTGCTCTTATGAGTCGCCACAATCCTCTCTGCCTTTCAAGAACCTGCATCTTGGGTGCACCTCTACTCGCATCTTACCTACTATTGGGAGTTTTCAATGGTCTAGTGACTCGTAAACCGCAAGACACTACATCATCACTAATAGGTTTATGTTTGCCCAATAGCTTCCAAGCCATTGGCATACTGCAACTTCAACTCAAAGAACCCAAAATTCTGAAGAAATATCTTCAACAAAACACGTGTGGTAATTCTTGAAACCCAAACAATCAAGAAGTAACTTAGTCTTCCGTTTGGTTTCATACCAACTTTAAAAGTTTTCTTGTGAATCTAAACAAAAATATGAATTTTACATATATGGCAAGAGAGTCTTCTTCAACATGAATACTAACTTGATCATTGAATCACAAATAACTTACTTTGATTGTTGCACCAGGATTGTCAATCTAATTCTAATTGTTCTACCAAGATCATCAATCTAGCTTTGATCATTGCACCAGGAACATCAATCTGGCTCTGATTTTATTAAGATCATAAATCTAGCTCTGATACCACTTGTTAGTTTTGAACAACAGATAATTGACAAAAATAATACTTGTTGGAAGATGGGAATTCAAATAAAGATAGAAAAACAATAAAAACATGACATAAAGATATAATGTAGTTTGAAACAACATACCCTCACAGTACACCGTACCTACATCCATGGACCAAAAATATACATCGATGTATTATTCACTGAAAAATTGGTCATCTAGTAATTGATTACATAATACACATCCCTATTTATAGGGATAAAATACTGTAACTGAAACCTATTTAGATACAACTTGATCTTTATGTTTCCTATCACTTGTCTGATATACTTATTTATAATATACTAAAACTCTTCCAATTTATTTCTTATTTGATTAGGTCACTAATAAACCTACTTATGGTTTATTAAGACTTTTATATTGATTACCCAACAAGCTCTCATTCATGACAATTATAGAGTTTGAGTCAAATTCCAATAGATTCTATTTCTTTAAATTTATAAATGTGGAAACCATGAACTCTGTGTTCGAGGGAGGCCCATGGTTGTTTACTGGTAAACCTTTAGTCTTGAGGTATTGGCAACCAGACAAAAATCTCACGGATGATAATCACTAAGTTATCCCAGCATGGATTTAAGTTGTATAATATACCACTCTAATTTTGGGCAGAGGAAGGGCTTACCTATCTTGCTATGTAGTGGGGAAGCCATATGCAAACTCCCTTATTACAACAAAGAAAATACTGATTTTTGCTAGGGTTTGTGTGGAAATTCAATCAACCACCAAACTCATTGAAACATTTGACCTCCAATTTGAAGTGAAATGGAGGATGGAAAGAGCTGAGATCAAAGTGGAATTCCAATGAAAGTCAAAAACTTGCTCTTAGTGTAAAGTTTTTGGACATAGTACTAACTGCCCTAAACAGGGGAACACTGCTGTTAGTGTTTGACATTTTTTCAGATTGTGGGTGTATCAAAGTCCTGGTGGACTTAAAATTCAAATACATATGAACTTGTTTTCTCAAATTGATGCGAGGTTCTAAAATCGTGTCTGTTCAGGCCACTATAACAAGGCATAAGGTTACTTCTAGGTTCTTTTCTATGCCTTGGAGTTTCAATGAATTTAAATAATTTCACCAAATAAAGACGTGTGAACACTACTGTAAAGTAAACATCAAAAATGAAAAATAACAAGTAAATTAAGTTTGAATCTGGAAGACAAATCAAACACTAGACTTAATATTAAATGAAATTAGTAAAAGATCACCCGAGAGATGTATTATAGGAAAAGAAAAGTTGCTTAGAGGCAAGAAACAAGTAAAAATATAGGTTGGCTCTGTGAGGAGTTTTGTGATTGATCATGGGATCCCTTCTTGGTAGCCTAGCCTCTGTTATTTATAGAGATGACTTTCAACTGTTGATCCAACTTTTTCGACCACTATTTGTGATCATGACCTCATCCCTTGAGATACGTGAATGTGTGCTGAACCATTTTCAATTGGCGGCTCATGATGTCACATTTGCTTGTTTCTCGGGATTCCAAGAGTCTTATTCCTCTAACCTTCCTTTTAATTGTTGACTCTCATAGACTTTGTTGTGAGCACTGGATTCCTTCCACATGTCGCCCTCTGATCTTACTATTTTTGGGTGTAAACATTCCCCTCTCCAAAACAATGCCGCTGAATACTCCATATTCAGGGCGTCATTTTTGCTGATTTGAATTTAAACTTTTGCTGCTACACTTACCCAGCAAAAATTTCATACCACCATAGGTTGTGAAGCTTGAGGATTGCGACTAATGTCCCACGTGTAGTCCTTCAGTCTATCCTTAGTCATTTCAAATATGCAAGAAATGACTAGCACGAGATCTGTCCATATCTTTTTAATCATCATTTGACCTGCTCTCTGTGCCTATATAATCAATTTCTAGACTTGGTATTTTGTTCTTATTTTGACTTTCTTGCTTCTTCCTTAACAATGGAGACTCCTTGTGCTACTGCTCTTGAAGTGGCTCTTTCACGAATGCAAGCTACTCAATACACTCTTCGTACCTTTAATCCGATTTCTAATTCTTCTTTAACATCAGAGACGACTCTTGGGCTGACCTTCAAAGAAAAGCCTTCAGATGAAATTCAGCATATTTACCTTGACTCTCCCATGTCCCTAACTTTCAACTCCAAGAACCTCTCCAATGGGCTCACTGCCTTAGTAACAATCCGGTTTGTGCATGAAAAGCCCCTTCCCCTGATTGGATTTCATAAGTGGCACATGTTAAAGAAGCCAAGGGTACTTTATGGTATCATCTTGGTATTTATGATGCCATCAAGTTAAGCAATATCACGATGCCTATCAACAAGCTGCTCCTCAGTGCCGCTCTTTTATTTTTGGTCTGTGGTAAACAATGCCTTTCACTTTTGCTTTGACATGATGGGCACTATAATATATGATATATCTACTTTCCTCAACCTTCCTTTATTCGGGACCAAGGCTAATGCTCTGCTTACGCCTATTGAAATGAGCTATGTATTTCCACTTGAAGTGCACAACAAGACAATTACTACTTACTGTTATTTCCTTGTGGCCTGTCGTGGTCACGATGGCTCTCTTGTGTCAGATTAAGAACACATCTCATTCTTAATTTATTGATTTAACCAGTTCTTTTTCTGCACCACTTCTTATAAGGTGACCAAGGAGTTTATTTCGCTAGCCATCTTCCTGACCACAGGAGCTTCCTACGTTCTTGCCCTTGTCACGCCTGCCCACCTTTATCGTGGAATGTGGGAGACGGTGACGTCAAAAATAAAGTGGGGTTTAGATCATCTCTAAGTTCTTCAGCTATCAATTCGCAATTATTTCTCAAAACTCTCTATCCTACCTACTGATTGTGCCTCTTTTTTCTTATGGCCTTCTATTTGCCACATCCCATTCTAGAGAATGGTCCTTTGCTAATTATTTTTCTTATTTGTATAAACTGAATGGCTCATGGCCCTTCTAGATGCCCTTTTTTTTGGAGCTGAGGTTCCAAATGGTTCATATACAAGCCCCAAGAGGCCCCTGCTGATGCCATTACTTTTCATGAGGATGCTTGGTTTTCCTATCTTCATCCTTGAGACCTACATTGCAACTTTGGGTCAACCCATGGTACCAATACTCATTGCGGTGTCAAAGTCTACATGCCTCAGTAGTTTGCTTGCTAATTTGACCTAGTGTAGTAGATTCCTAATCCTTTTGCTCGTACTTTCAATGTTTGTTATGTCAATTGGCCAAATGTGATCAAGATAAACATCCGAGAAGTCAGTCATCGTTATTCTCTTGCCCGCCGCTCTTTTCAAATGGCCTCATTCATTGAGCCATTGATGTTTCAAAGATTGCCAAGGCTTGGTGGAGGCCATACGTCACTCGACAATTTGACCGCGACATGACCACTGTCCGTAATCACTTGAACTTCCCATCACTAGTTCAATCATTTCCTAGAGTTGGCTCCGTTCAGGGTTTTCCTTCTACTATTATTCCTCCTCGTGCAATTAACCTTGATCCAATAATCCATGGGGATCTGGCTTCTTTAACTATTCCCACTTCTCTAACACGGTCTTATCGTAAGGGCAAACGATGATGCTCTTCTGCAACACCTTCCACACCTATTTCTCTTGCTCAAGTTAATGAGGATCAAGATGTTGAAGACGATGCCTCCCTTCAGCACTGTGTTCATCAGCCTCTTTCTACGACCCTTTTAGTTAGCGCTAGGCCCTATCAAGATGACATCTTTTGGGAACCTCGAGCCCCTTGGCCCAGCCACTATTCCAATTTCTAAGGCCTCTTCTATGAACCTAGATGACTTGGCTCTGACACTACTGATACGACGTTGAAGTTGTGGACCTTGAAAGTAAAAGAAGGTCTAGCCCCTAGGAAGAAACTTCCCACTTCCCCAGCAGACAATAAAACTCCTAAGGTCGCTGAGACTATCCAAGCGGCGACCCCATCTCAGACCAGTGTTGCTTCCTCGATTGTTTTTTCTTCTTGTGATGCTGACTTATCTTCTATCCTAGCTTCCTCGAATACTTTTCTTTCTTCCAGTCCTATCTCCTTCCAACAATCGAGGCTGATTCTAGACTGTGATGACAATCCTTATTGGTCACCTTGTCATTTTGGTGGATGAAATAAAACTCCTTCAGGAGTGGCTTCATTCAGTCAGAGCCCTCTCTGTCTCTCCTTTTCTTCTTGAAGGGGATTGCAAGGCTCTTTCTCGTTTAGCCAATGAACTTTTGGCCCTTTTTCGGGAAGAGGAGTCATTGTATCAAAAGTAGCAAGATTGTGTTGCCATCATTCATGACTGATTAACCCTAATTAAGGCATAATTTAATAGGTAAATTTTGTTAGTTGAATAAAGTTAAACTAGTCAAAATAAATCAAATTAGAATTAGTGTGTGAACAAATGATAATGCATTAATTGTTGTTCTTTTCAGAATTTTGTGCGTCAAAGCTACAAACTACTGGGGTGCCAATTATCAAAGCTCAAAACAAAGGGGGATCAAAGAATTCAAGGCCACCTAACAAGATTTTCAAGTCCACCTAACAAGATTCAAAGCCACCTAACAAGACTCTTCAAGTCCACCTAACAAGATTCAAGGCCACCTAACAAGACTTTCACCCTCCCTTGTTGCCTATAAATACCACCCCTTAGGACTTGTAAAGCATTCATCTTTTGGTAGTGGAAAACCCTCCAAAAGTATTATTGCTTTCCTTATTGCTTATAGCTTTCTTTAAGTATTGCTTTCTTTTATTGTATTCTTGCTTCCTTTTAATTTATTGCTTTCTTTTACTTTAAGTATTGCTTTCTTTTATTGTGTTATTGCTTTCTTTTATTTCCATTGCTTGAGCTTCCTTCTTCCCTTAGAGGAGTGAAACTCTTCCACTTTTCTAGAGCTTTACCAAAGCCGTGAAGGGTGGAACGTGATTCACTCATTCTTTGTCGAAGATCGGCTCCTTGTGTAAAATGTGTTACCTTGTAACTCCTCTACTTGGAGGGATGAGCATCACTCACTTTTCTAGTTTTAACAAAGCCATGAAGAGTGAGTAGTTTCTCATCCAATCTTTAGTAAGAGGTGATTATCCAGAAGTTATATTTATGCATTTCGTTTATGCTTAGCTCTAGTCTTTATTTTTTCATAATGTCTTCTTATCATATTGTTGTCGTTATTTTAAGCATGGANTCTTTAGTAAGAGGTGGTTATCTGAAAGTTAAATTTATGCAATTCGTTTATGCTTAGCTTTAGTCTTTATTTTTTCATAATTTCTTCTCATTATATTGTTGTCTTTATTTTAAGTATGAATAGCTAAATCTCTTAGTTGGCAAAACCAAGAGGAACCTCCACTTGGGTATACCATTTCAACTCATTCTCCTCTCCTCTTTCAGAGTTCAATGGTTCGGTTTGACTGGATTGAGAGTGGATAACTTGGTGAGTCATTGATATTCCGTAGGCCTAGTCACGGTTTATGCTTAGATACTCACCAATCTTACCCCTAGCTTCCCACGAATCAATCGTTCATTCATGCTCTATTGGAGGAGGGTTTCGAGTTGAGACGGTATTCCTATTTGAGTGACCTCTTGGATTTGCCAACATTTATTTCTCATTTTACTAGCATCAAAACAACTTCACCAAACAACTTCCAACAATCAAAGATTTTACACTTTCTTTCTTCCAAAATCACCTTCCCCTCGGTTTACTTCCTTCCCTGTAGAAACGACCTTGAAATACCACCAAGTAAAACACGATCCGTGAAAGTCTCCTTGCGCTTGGGGAGCACTTTTGTTCACACATACTCACATTTGAAATCTCATTCATCCACCATTCCGTTGCCCTTTCTTTTGACATCATCCCTAGGAGAGTGACACTCCCCTTCATTCATATACTATACATGCTAAAAGGTGATGTTTATAGGTTAGGAAACAACAAGGAACTTTCTCAAGCATTTTTGGCACCGTTGTTAGGGAAGGCAAGTGTCAAACCAAGAAGGTAATTTTCAGACGACGGAGGTAAGTCCCATGATCTTCATCATGGGCTGAGGTACGTTGTTCCGTGTACATAATCTTGTTTGTGTATAACTTTGTTTGTATATATTTTGTTTTATGTGGAGGCGGAACGACCGAAACC
>CAUOFW020001724.1:2850561-2892414 GCA_963454935.2 Ilex paraguariensis
GGTTTGACTGGGTTGAGGGTGGATAACTTGGTGAGTCTTTGATATTCCGTAGGCCTAGTCACGGTTTATGCTTAGATACTCACCAATCTTACCCCTAGCTTCCCACGAATCAATCGTTCATTCATGTTCTATTGGAGGAGGGTTTCGAGTTGAGACGGTATTCCTATTGGAGTGACCTCTTGGATTTGCCAACATTTGTTTCTCATTTTACTAGCATCAAAACAACTTCACCAAACAACTTCCAACAATCAAAGATTTTACATTTTCTTTCTCCCAAAATCACCTTCCCCTCGGTTTTCTTCCTTCCCCATGGAAACGACCTTGGAATACCACCAAGTAAAACACGATCTGTGAAAGTCTCCTTGCGCTTGGGGAGCACTTTTGTTCACACATACTCACATTTGAAATCTTATTCATCCACCATTCCGTTGACCTTTCTTTTGACATCATCCCTAGGAGAGTGACACTCCCCTTCATTCATATACTATACATGCTAAAAGGTGATGTTTATAGGTTAGGAAACAACAAGGAATTTTCTCAAGCAATGACCAACAAGAGTGAATGGCCTACTTGAATCAGCACATTCACATTTATTCCACCTACTCGAGCCACTTTGAGTCTTTTTCTCAAAGGTTAGCAAAGATAGACTGCAAGATTGTTGAGCTTGAGGCTGAACGTGCAACGTTCCTAGAGGAATCTGCTTCTTATCAAGGGCGTTTGGAGGAACTAAAGGCTGTTGCAGTGAATGTTGTAGCCTTTGTAGATATGGGCTTGGCTTGTGTCGAGTTTGCTTCAGCCGAATTATTGCCCGTGAATAGGTCACTGTAGAAACTAGAAGTTCATTTTTCTGACTTGTACAGTTCCCAAAAGATAATAAATGAAAAAAAAAATGGACTCTTTTGCCCCTTACCATCTTTATTCATATCTGTCTTTTCATTTTTTTGGTGACGATGGACATGATTGTGAATTGAGTGACATTAATTGCCACTTATATCACATTTTTCGTTGTTTGATCCATGTGCGTGCATTTCGGCACTTTTTAACTATCGTTCAGAGTGAAGTTTCATTTCCCTCATTAAACTATCATAAATGTTGACTATTTTCGAGGCAAGACCATTAAAGTATTCAAATCTTTCATGACCTATATATACTAAAGGACTTAGGTTTTTTTTGGACTACACCAGACTAACACATGCCTTCTTCCTTGTGCAATATGACTGTTGTCCTTTATGAACCTCCTAATGTAAAAGGGATAAAGTTGGACAAGAACCTTGTTAACCTCCACACTATTTCCTCTTTCGGTCTTAGTCATGGCCTTTGCTATGTATTTTCCCCTTCATATTCGTAGTTGGTTTTACCAACCTACTTCATGTTCTTTCTTCGGATGGATACTTTATTTTGCCTCCATCCTTCTGGTAATTTTTATAGATCCTTTTCTTGGGGGTAAGACAATATGGTTTGACAACGTGCACTTGTTAAAGTTAGAAGAAGATACTACATCTGGCTTCCAGTGCATTTAGCAGCCACATTCTATCTTATTCATTGATCTTTGGATTGGCCTTATGATGAGTTTTCTCGGCATCACTTTAGGAAAAAGGAAACGACGTGGCTGGGGACAATTGAAATGTTCAAGGAGATTTCGACTGGGAGACGCTCGTGTCAGAGGTCTATAGTCTGACTCCAGCAACTAATCATCTTTCTTCTACTCCTTTGTTTGTTTCTAGGACTGCTAGTTGTCATCTTCAAACTCAAGACGACAAGCCTTTAGAAATAAGTTATTTTGACGTCATATTTATGCAACACTTTTACTTTTGTGTATCATTCAAATTGTATTCACTAAAATTGTACACACTTCTATGAATAAATTTACTTTGTTGTTCACTCTTTTCCATTTTTGTTATTGAATTTTACAACTATTACACGGTAGAATGATTTCCTTGTTGGTCGCCAGCCTATCCTAGGCCATCGGCCGTGACCCTTTATCTTAAGGGTCTTACTTGCATTCCAAAGCCTCACAGACCGTCGGTCTGTAAGCCTTTAAGAACTGCTCGTTAATAGATCGAAGATGATGTTCTCCATCTAAATCTCTTAAGTGGTAAACACCACCTTTCCTGACCTCGAGGACTTAAAATGGCCCTTCTTAGTTGGCCGACCATTAGCCAGTCCTCAAATCATTTAGTCTTAAAGAAAGCTTTACTTTTCGGACTAAGTCACCTATGTCAAAGGACTTGTTCCTGACCCTATTGTTGTATGCCCTGACGGCTCTGAGCTTTTGCAATTTAATACAATCCAAAGCACCCAACCACACTTTGTCCAAATCCTCAAGCTCGATCACCAAGGCCTCAAAGTATGCAGCTAGACTTAGCATATTCTGAAAAGCCACTCACAATGATCTCATGTTGATTTTCTTAGGCAAGACCACGGTGTGCCCATGTGTTAGTTTGAATGGCATAATTCCAGTGCTAGATTGTTTGCATGTTTTTTATGCGTATAGTACTTTCAATAATTTGTTGTGCCAACCCCTTGGGTTGTCTTCTACCATCTTTGTGATAATCTATTCCATCACCTTGTTTGTAGATTTTGCTCGGCCATTTTCTTGTGCATAGTATGGGGTTGAGTGGATTACACTGAAACCATACTCCTCCGCAAATCCCTTAACTTTGCTGCTTGCAAAGACATGTCTTTTGGTCGGCCATTATGTGCTGGGAAAACCCAAATAGGTGCACAATATTTTTCTTTATCATTCGTATGATATCGACCTAATTGACTGTCCTCATTGGAATGATCTCCACCCACTTTGTATAATAGTCAGTAGCCAAAATAATAAAGAATGTTGCTTTGTAGAAAAGGGAAAAATCTTCCCTATCAAATCCATGGCCCAAGCTCTGAACGACTATGACTTGATTACTAGATGCATTTGCATTGTTGGCGCCCTCTAGATAGGCCTGGGGCGTTGACATGCTTGATAGCCTCTTGCATTCTCAATGTAGTCCTCAAGAATACTTAGCCAATAGTAGCAATATCTATGACGCCCTTAAATCTGGGAGTCCTTTTTCAACACGTTGATCACCCATCAACCTGTGAAAATACCCATGAGTATCGTATAATCCAATACCACGTTGTTACACCATATTCACCGGGATCATAACCAAAATAAAATTTGGGCAAAGTCTCCTTTATACAAAAGCCTTACCCAATAGTAACATATGCATACAACAATCATACAACCATTCCCAGGTCTACGTCCCAAAATATAGGCTTAATATTCAACCAATTACATTATCCAAAAGTAAAGGCTCAAGGGGCGGAGGCTTAGCAAAGTGAAATTTTAAAATTTTAATTTTTGTGAAGAGGTATGGGTACCTCGGGTATGTGGTACCGGTATCTAGGCCCTCGACAGAGTGGTTTTGGTACCTGTGAACTTAGGTACCAGTATCTAAGCCCACTGTCTTCGGGGTACTGGGATCTGAGCTCTCTAGATGCCAGGTACCTATGTGGTACCAGTATCTAGAGCCCAGATTTCTCCCTTTAACCATTCAATGCATGCCACAACCATTCCATTCATTCATTTTACAAAAAAAAATATTGTCCCATTACATGCCTTTTGCTAAATACATGGTTTTTACATAATTAATACAAGGCCAAAACACAATTACATAATTAATTACAAGATGCAATGTTAGAACCACAACCCGATTCTTTCTTTAACACGGGCCCAAGTGAGGGCCATCCACTAGAGCTTGTCCAACACTTGAAATATGTCTTCATAAAGGGTGAGTCACGCTCAATAGGATATTTTCTAAAGAGGTTACTCCCCAACCCAGATACATATGAAATTTTCCATGCAATTCATCACATCAAGCATTCATGTAAATACATACATGTCATAATTGAATGCCATAATTTCATGCCATGTCATGAGGTGAAATTCACACATGTAATGGACCCTCTACTGGCTCCCATAACACATGTCATGCCATGCGTATACATCCAGACATTCTAAGCTTTTGTCATTGATGCTATGCATTCAATGACTATTCATCAACTCTAAGCTATGCATTCAATGACCATTCATCAACTCTATGTCTTTGTTGGGCAGGTAATTTTTGGAAATTGCGCCAACGGTCTACTAAATTGGCACGACATTTGAGGGCATCACACCTCTAACTTTGAATACGCCAGCACACTTTTTAAAAATTGCACCTCCTGTCAAGTGAATGAACTAAGTAATCGGGCTCTGCACCTGAGAAAGAATCTATCCCTTCTTGCTATATCCGACACAATTTTTCTATGCAATGTTCTGTGTGACTCAATTGGACCTTGATCCAAAATTTTCGAGTCCACCCATCAATTCACCACGTGGTGATTGACCAACCCACACACTCATACACATGCGAATGCCTATAAATGTGGTATAACTTGTCCATATGTGAATATAATGTAAAATTGTAATTCACAATATCATATTCCTCATATCTTGAACATCTAATGAATATATCCATTTCCATAATCATACCCAAATTCCTCAAATATCAATTATATCTTAAAGCATATAATAATATTTTATAACATCACTAGGCATGTTATAGCTTTTTCAGTCCAAACAACATATACTTGGATTTCTAAGAATTTTATCAAACACTTAGTAGTCAAAAATATGTAAACACCTAGCATGCCCAACAATCTATTTTGTGAAATCCAAACTAAGCAATCTCATCAAACCCAAATCATGCAAGAATTATTTTAAACATACTCTTATACCTATTTTCCATATTCTAGATACACTAGGTGTATGCTAAACAAGAGAATTCATCTCTAATCATCCTATCCATTTCATATACAACCTTAGGTTGAAAATAAACATAATTAGGAAAGGAACTCTACTTTTTGTAGTGTATATCTGCATAGGAGAAGTCCCAAGGATCCCAAATTAAGCTTCCAAAGCTTTATCCTGAATTTATTGTCTTTGAGATTTTGGCGAAACTCGTGATCTTTGGTATGGACGTGTAACTCTCGTCGCATAGCACGATTTTGCTTCTTGGGTAGAAGCAACATAACGGTCGGATTGTAGTAGATCAAAGGAAGAAAGGTGGAGAAGAAGTCTTGTCTCTCTCTCTCTCTCTCACACACACGCACATTTCTAAATTTGCATGACAAAATGGGGAAGAAATCTAAATTTCTTCCCCTTTTTATACTCCTCAAATGCTTGGTATACAATGCGCCACATGTCCTTCTTTTGATAGGTCTAATTTTATCCCAAATTAATTAAATCTCGTCCCGAGTTAAGTTTAGTACATTTTTATTGAACTAACTTAAATTATTTCCTAGACTTCATGAATAAAATTTGATCGCGTTTATTTTAGTCGCGTAATGCCTGATCGCCTCGTAAAATGTATAAAATCAACTGGTTTGAAATTCAACCAAAATTGACTGAGTAACTAGATTTCGCTAGACAAATCCAACAGTGAGGTCCGTTTTGTCATCTGAGTTATAGTAAAATTTGGGTTTTTAACCCGTACTGCAATGGCTAATTACAATTTTTTGCTTTTTAATAAACTTTAATTTTTTTTGAGTTTTAGATTTTTCCCCTCCTAAAGGAATTTAGTCCCCGAAATTACGCACACATGCACATACAACATGTATATGCAACAAGTCATATACTATTTTATGACTATAATAAATGCATCTCCACCCTTAAATAGGAACGAATAGGTAGCACGAATAGTGTCTTCAGGCCCCTATGTCACATTCTCCATACCACAGTGCTACCATAACACCTTCACCAGCCTCATTGTCATGCCAAGTAAAACTTGATCTTAGCTGTCCATGATACACACTGGTCTCTCTTCAAAGGTTCCATTCACATCAACAAGTAGCTCATCCTAATCCACCACATGTATAAGGTCTATAGTGTATTTCTGGAACATGGAGACATGGAACACCGCGTGAACACTTGATAGATTTGATAATAATGCTTCCTGAACCTGACCACTCCCCTCTTAGGCATAACCTTCAAGAAGACGTGACCTCCAACCTCAAACTCTAGAAATCTCTGCCGCTTGTTGGTGTACCTCTTTTGTAGGCTCCGAGCCGTAAAAAGACTATTCCGTATCAAATCCACCTTTTTTGGGGTGTCCCTAATCAAGTCTGAATCTATGAAAGGTCTCTCTCCAATCTCCGTCTAACATATCAGAGAATGACACGACCTCCCATAATGTGCCTCATAGGATGTCATCTGCATGCTCGCCTAATAACTATTGTTATAGGCAAATTCAATAAAGGGTAAGTGCTCTTTCCAACTACCTTTGAGGTGAAGGATGCATGCCCAAAGCATGTCCTCTAATATTTGGATGGTCCTCTCTGACTGGCCGTCCTTCTGGAGATGGAAAGTTGTACTCACCATTAGCTGTGTCCCTATAGCTTCCTAAAAGTTCTCCTATAAGTGAGTCATGAACTTGGGATCTTGATCCGATAGTATAGATATGGGTACCCTANTCTCTCTCTCTCTCTCACACACACGCACATTTCTAAATTTGCATGACAAAATGGGGAAGAAATCTAAATTTCTTCCCCTTTTTATACTCCTCAAATGCTTGGTATACAATGCGCCACATGTCCTTCTTTTGATAGGTCTAATTTTATCCCAAATTAATTAAATCTCGTCCCGAGTTAAGTTTAGTACATTTTTATTGAACTAACTTAAATTATTTCCTAGACTTCATGAATAAAATTTGATCGCGTTTATTTTAGTCGCGTAATGCCTGATCGCCTCGTAAAATGTATAAAATCAACTGGTTTGAAATTCAACCAAAATTGACTGAGTAACTAGATTTCGCTAGACAAATCCAACAGTGAGGTCCGTTTTGTCATCTGAGTTATAGTAAAATTTGGGTTTTTAACCCGTACTGCAATGGCTAATTACAATTTTTTGCTTTTTAATAAACTTTAATTTTTTTTGAGTTTTAGATTTTTCCCCTCCTAAAGGAATTTAGTCCCCGAAATTACGCACACATGCACATACAACATGTATATGCAACAAGTCATATACTATTTTATGACTATAATAAATGCATCTCCACCCTTAAATAGGAACGAATAGGTAGCACGAATAGTGTCTTCAGGCCCCTATGTCACATTCTCCATACCACAGTGCTACCATAACACCTTCACCAGCCTCATTGTCATGCCAAGTAAAACTTGATCTTAGCTGTCCATGATACACACTGGTCTCTCTTCAAAGGTTCCATTCACATCAACAAGTAGCTCATCCTAATCCACCACATGTATAAGGTCTATAGTGTATTTCTGGAACATGGAGACATGGAACACCGCGTGAACACTTGATAGATTTGATAATAATGCTTCCTGAACCTGACCACTCCCCTCTTAGGCATAACCTTCAAGAAGACGTGACCTCCAACCTCAAACTCTAGAAATCTCTGCCGCTTGTTGGTGTACCTCTTTTGTAGGCTCCGAGCCGTAAAAAGACTATTCCGTATCAAATCCACCTTTTTTGGGGTGTCCCTAATCAAGTCTGAATCTATGAAAGGTCTCTCTCCAATCTCCGTCTAACATATCAGAGAATGACACGACCTCCCATAATGTGCCTCATAGGATGTCATCTGCATGCTCGCCTAATAACTATTGTTATAGGCAAATTCAATAAAGGGTAAGTGCTCTTTCCAACTACCTTTGAGGTGAAGGATGCATGCCCAAAGCATGTCCTCTAATATTTGGATGGTCCTCTCTGACTGGCCGTCCTTCTGGAGATGGAAAGTTGTACTCACCATTAGCTGTGTCCCTATAGCTTCCTAAAAGTTCTCCTATAAGTGAGTCATGAACTTGGGATCTTGATCCGATAGTATAGATATGGGTACCCTATGTAATCGGACTATCTCCTGTATATACAACCTATATAACTCTTCTAGTGTGAAGGTCATCTGCACAACCAAAAAAATGGGCCGACTTGGTAAGCTGATCCACTATAACCTAAAATATTTTATGTCCCTGTGTAGATTATGGCAAATGAGTAACAAAAACCATCTTGATATGTTCTCATTTTCACTTGACTGCCTCTAAAGGCTGGAACAACCCTACAGGTCTTTAGTGCTCAGCCCTGACTTATTGACGTGTCAAGCATCGACTCACAAAATCTTCGATGTGCTTTTTCATCCCACTCCAATAACACTAGTGTCGAAGATCATGATACATCTTTGTGCCATAGAGATGCACTACAAAATGGGAGTAATGAAACTCCCTGAGAATCTCTTCTCTCAGATCTGTAGACTAGGAAACTATAACCCTTCCCCTAAATCGAAGACTACTATTAGCGTGAATGGCCCAGCCCTCGTCACCTGTACTCAATTGCACTTGGTCCCTGATGGAAAATATCTCCATGTTTTACCCTTGATCACTTTGCTCAATAAGAAAGGCATAGCTACCAGACTTCCCATGATGTCCTGAGCTTGATCCTTGTAGTGTAGCCCAAACTGTCTCGTATTCTTAAGCATCTGCCACTTCTAGGAAGCTATACTAGCTAAGACTCCTTGTGACTTCATGCTGAGTGCATCAGCCACCACATTTGTCTTACCAGATGCTAATGCAAAGTGAAGTCATAATTTTCTAGGTACTCTATCCACCCGCGCTTCCTTATATTGAGGTCCTACTATGTAAAGATGTACTTTAAACTCTTGTGATTCAAAAATACCTCAAACTGTTCTCTATACAGATAGTGGTGCCATACCTTCAATGCAAAGACAACGACATCAAACTTTATGTCATGAGCGGGGTAGTTCTATTTGTAGCTCTTCAACTATCGTGAACCATAAACTACCATCTTCCCGAATTGCATTAGAATACATCTAATTCCGTCATTTGAGCATCACAATAGACTGTTTAACTCTGCCCCCTCTCTGGAGCTATAAGGATATGAGCTAAAGTAAGCCTCCTCCTAAACTTCTGGAATGCCCTCTCACAAGACTTATCCCACTAGAATTTAATCTCTCTCCTAGTCAATCTATTCATAGGTGCAGCTAGTTGTGAGAAGTCCTCAATGAACCTCTGATAAAACTCTGTCAATCTCAAGAAACTACGTATCTCGAAGATTAACTTAGACCTCTCCTAACTCATAAATGCCTCAACCTTCTCTGGATCTACTAACACACTCGAAGCAGACACCACGTGTCCTAAAAACTTCACATATGTTAGCCAAAATTGACACTTGTAAAACTTGGCGTATAACTGGTGGTCTATCAAAGTCTAGAGAACGATCCTCAAGTGAACCTCATGCTCCTCCTTAGACTTGGAGTAGATCAGAATGTTATTAACAAAGATTATGACAAACTGATCTAAGTAGGATTAGAACACCCTGTATATGAGATCCATGAATGCCGCTGGAGCATTCGTCAAACTGAAGGGCATAACTATAAAAATAAAATGCTCGTATTATGTCTTGAACGCCGTCTTAGGGATATCAGACTCCTTAATCCTCAGTTAATGGTATCCCATGTGCAGATCTATCTTGGAATAAACTCCTGCTCCTCTCAGTTGATGAAAAATATCATCGATCCTTGGTAGCGAGTACTTGTTCTTGATGGTGACCCGATTCAACTATCGATAGTCAATACATAGTCTAAAGGTCCTATCCACCTTCTTGTCAAATAGCACAAGAGCACCCTAAGGTGAGGTTCTTGGTTTAATAAAATCCTTGTCTAAAAATTCTTGTAACTGGACGTTGAGTTCTTGTAACTCCACAGGTACAATTGTATGCGGTGTCATAGAAATAGGGGAAACACCGAGTTGTAACTCAATGGTGAAGTCTACATCATGATATGGAGGCAATCCCGATAACTCGTCAGGAAAAACATCCACATACTCGCAAACTACCCGAGGTAGACCTAACTCCTAACTCGTCTTGTCCTCAAATGTTAGGCTTGTAAGTTAACCCATTAATTGCCCATGCCAACAAGACTCGTAAACAACTTAAGGTCAAATATTGTGCTTTTCTCCCTAAAACTTAAAACAAACACCCTATGGTATATAAATAGTGACCCTTTTTTGATCATAATCGATAACAACTCTGTGAGCCGCTAACAAATCCATCGCAAGGATGATGTCAAACTCTGACATGTTCATGATCCTAAGATCTACAGTGAGTTGAAACCCCAAGATTCGTAACTCATATCCCTGACATATTTGATCAATGCGAACCCTAGCTCCTATGAGAGAAATCACATACAATGGCTCCTCTAAGGTCTTAATCTCGAAGCCCAAATCTTTTACACATGATATAGCTATGAATGTACGAGATGCACCCAAATCAAATAACACCCTTACCTATAAGCGAGATAATAGAAATGTCCCTGAATTATTGGCTGGTTGGCTAGCTTAGTCTATGGTGTGATGGAGAAGACTTGCCCCTGGATCCTTGAAGTCCTTGTCATCGGCCTCGACCCACACCCTGGCTTGATTGCGGAGTCCCCGTACGTGAAGTAGTTGGGGCCTGGGTAGTACCCTGGAACTAGAACTGACTTCCCCGGTCCATGATGAGATAGAGAGGAATGAAAAATATTTGTGGAGGTCCCGCTGATGACTGAGACTGAGATGTCCTGTAACTCTAAGATCTCTGCCTCTGAGGACAATCCGTTTCAAGTGGCCTAGCTAACGACACAAATAGCATGTCTTTTTGCCTCCTTGGTATGTCCCTTTGAAGTTCTTCCCTCCTTGGGAAAACTGGTTCTGGCTGTGGCCCTTATAGCCCAGCCTTGCCCTTGGGACCCTTATGGTGTAGACGTCTTACATTTCTTCCCCGAACTAGTAGAAGAGGATTGACCCTCCTTCTTATCCTTAGCACCCGCTTCCCAGATTCTTTTAGCGTTGTCTACCTCTATATCAATGGTCATAGCCATCTCGACCAACAAGTCTAGGTATTTTAGGCGGTGGCCCACAATCTTTCTCCGGATGGACAACTTCAAGTCATCCTCAAACCTCCTTATTTTGGCCAAGTTTGTGGCCACGTAACCGTCAGCGAAACGGGCTAGCTTGGTGAACTTAGCCATGTATTCCATCATCGTCATGGTTCTTTACTTTAGATCCAAGAATTCATGGGCTTTCACTTGTTGAACAGCCAATGGGAAATGCTTGCCCATCAAGAGCTCACAGAACTCTCCCCAAGTCATTTCCTCAATGTTCTCTGAGGCCTTTGCTCAATTCCACCATAGATGAGCCTTTTCCTCAAGTTGAAAAGTTGCTAGCCTTATCTTGGTGGCGTCAGATGTGATCTCTATGGCCTATAAGATCTTGTCCACTTGCTGAAACCAATGGTCGGCCACCATTGGATCCGTTCCTCCCATAAAAGTCGGTGGATTTGTGCCTTGAACTTTTGGATATTACTCGAGTCTCTGTGGCCTACATTGGTGCTGGCTTGTTCAAAGGTAGCAATCATTGCGCCCATAGCCTCCATAAAGACTTGTTGATCAAAGGCCAGTGGCAGTGGTTGGTTGTTTTGTCCACCCCCTTGACCGCTGTGATGTCCTCTTCCAATATTTGTCATCTACACACATGTAAGATAACAATAGACCGCTAACTTCGTATCCCAAAGTTAGGGATCAAAGTTAGAAAGTTAGAAATTTAATTTCCTATTGTCTCATTGGTAGGAGATATACCAATCAACATTAGACTTCCAAACTGTAAATTTTCATATTCTTCCTTTTTTGACCCTAATGTTATTTTTTTCTAATCCAAGTGTCTCATTTTTATAGACATTTAATCATGTATATAATCATATATCACACAACATATAGCATTTAACACACGTAACATATAATGCATAATGAATGCAATGGCTTAACCTAATCTACCCTCAAGTCCAAGGTAATTGAGAACCTAGGTTCTCATAAGCTATAACAGTTATCAAGGCCTAAACTACACCATCGACTTTAAAATTTTTCATGCTTACAATGGAAGATGAGAAACTCACTTCCCACAAGGTCTATGTTGTAAGACCTAATGCCAAAGATCTGATACCAAGTTGTGACGCCCCTAATTTTGGGGGTCTTTTCTTAACCCATTAATCACTCATCAACTCGCAAAAATACCTGTGAGCACCGTATAACCCGATACCATGTTGTTACACCCCATTCATCGGGATCATAACCTAAATTAAATTTGGACTGAGTCTCCTTTGTATGGAAGCCCTACCTAATATATAACCTCTACATACAACAACCATATGACCATTCCCAAGTATATATCCCAAAATATAGGCTTAATATTCAACCAATGACATTATCCAAAAGTAAGGGCTCAAGGGGAGGAGCCTTGGCAAAGTTAAATTTAAAATTTCAGTTTTTTTGAAAAGGTATGGGTACCTCGGGTATGTGGTACTGGTACCTGAGCCATTTGGTTTCCAGGTACCAGTACTTGGGCCCTCGACAGAGTGGTATCGATACCTGTGAACTTAGGTACTGGTACTTGGGCCCAATGTCTTTGGAGGTATCGACACCAGAGGTCTTTGGATGCCAGGTACCTGTGTAGTACTAATGTCTTTGGAGGTATCGAGCTCTTTAGATGCCAAGTCCCCTATGTAGTACCAATGTCTTCAGAGGTATCGGTACCTGAGCTCTCTGGCTGCCAGGTACCTGTGTAGTACCAATGTCTTCAGAGGTATCGGTACTTGAGCTCTCTGGATGCCAGGTACTTGTGTAGTACCAGTATCTAGAGCCTAGATTTCCCCCAAACATCCCAAAATCGAACTTTTAACCATTCAATGGATACCACAACCATTCCATTCATTCCTTTACTAAAAAATAATGTCCCATTACATGCATTTGTCAAATACATGGTTTGTACATAATTAATACAACCCGGTTATGTCTTTAACATGGGCCCAAGTGAGGGCCATCCGTCGGAGCTTGTCTAACACCTAAAGTCCTCATAAAGGGTGAGTCATGCTCAATAGGGTATCTTCTAAGGAGGCTACTCCCCAACGTAGATGAATATGAAATGTCAAATGCAATGCATCACATTAAGCATTCATTTAAATACATACATGTCATAATTGAATGCCACAAGTCTATGCCATGTCATTAGGTGAAACCCATGCCTATAATGCAAACCCGAGCCCTCAACTAGCTCCCATAACTAGGGCTGTCAAAATTCGACACGACTCGATTAATCGACACGAATTCAACGAGTTTGGGTGATAAACGGGTTGACATGTCAAACATGTTTAATAAACAGGTCATGTTCGGGTGAGACCTGTCAAACCGTTTATTACACGTTTACCCGTTTAAATAAAATTAATATAATAATAAATAATTAATTATTTTAAAAAATTAGCAATAAAAAAATAAGTAAAGAAATCAATAAGAAAAAAGAAATAAAGTAGTAGTTCAAAGACAAAAGAAAGGAGATGAGGAGCACTTCAAAGACAAAGGCAAACTAATGCATTTTGTTTTTGTCCCACATTGAAAAATGAGGGGAGATGGGGAGGGTTGAGTTGCCTATAAAAATCAATGACCTCTTGCTTTTTTTTTTAAAACCTTCAAGTCTTATTTTTATGATATGAGATTTGACTAAAAATTCATCTTTTTTGAGGAAAGTGCAATTGGCAATAAAAAAAGTGGAGTATTAAAATTTGTTAATATAATTTTTTTAAAATTAAACAGGTTAAACGAGTCGTGTCAAGTTACCCGTTTATTAAATGAGTCGTGTTCAAGTTGAGATTTTTTACCTGTTTATTAAACGTGTCGTGTATGAGTTTATACATTTTCCACCCGTTACCTGTTTAACCTGACACGTTTGACACCTCTACCCATAGCACATGTCATGCCATTCATATGAATCCGAGCATTCCAAGTCCTTGCCATTGATGCTATGCATCCAATGACCTCTCATAAACTCTGTGACTTTGTTGGGCAGGTAATTTTTGGACATCACAACAACGGTCTACCAAACTAGCACGACATTCAAGGGCATCACACCTCCTTCTCTAAGTATGTCGACACACTTTTTTTGGAATTACACCTCCGGTCAAGTGAGTGAACCAAGTAATGGGGCCTTGCATTCGAGGGAGAACATATTCCTTCTTGTTATACCCGACATAAGTTTTCTATTCAATGTTCCATACGACTCAATTGAACCTTGATCTAAAATTCCTGAGTCCACCCATTAATTCACCATGTGGTGATTGACTAACCCATGCACCCACACACTCACACTCATGTCAATGCTCATGAATGTGGTGCAACAAGTGCCTATGCGAATATAATGTACAATTGCAATTCACAATATCATGAGCATATAATGAACATATCCATTTCCACAATCATACCCAAATTCCTCAAATATCAATTATATCATAAAGCTTATAATAACATTTAATAACATCACTAGGTATGTTATAGCATTTTAAATCCAAACAACGTACTTGGAGTCCTAAACATTTTATCTAACACTTAGTAGGTAATAACATGTAAACACATAACGTGCCCAACAATCCATTACCTGAAATCCAAACCAAGCAATCTCATCAAACTCAAATCATGCAAGTATCAGGCTAAACATACTCTTATTCCCATTTTCCATATTCTAGCTACATTATGTGTACACTAAACAAGAGAATTCATCTCTAATCGTCCTATCCATTTCATATAAAACCCTAGGTTGAAAATAAACCTAGTTAAAAAAGGAACCTTACCTCTTGTAGTGTATGTTTGTGTAGGAAAAGTCCCCTAAATCAAGCTTCCAAAGCTTTATCTTGATTTTTTCATCTTTGAGAATTTTTGCAAAACTCATGATATTTGGCATGGACACATAGCTCTCGTCGTGTAGAATGACTTTGCTTCTTGGCTCGAAGCAATCTGATGGTCGGATCAGAGTAGATTGGAGGAAGAAAGGTGGATGAGACTTTTCTCTCTTTTCTCTCTCTCTCTCTCTCTCACACACACATTTTTAGAAGTTGCAAGAAAAAATGAGGAAGAAATCTGATTTGCTTCCCCTTTTTGTACTCCTCAAATACTTGGCATACAACGCGCCACACGTCCCTATTTTGATTTGTTTAATTTTTATCTTGAATTAATTAAATCTCATCCCGGGTTAAGTTTAGTACATTTTTATTGAACTGAATTTAAATTATATTCCAAATTTTGTGAATAAAATTTGATCACATATCGCGTGACACCCGATCGCTTTGTAAAACGTAAAAAATCATCTGTCTCAGAATTCAACAAAAATTGACTGGTTAACTAGATTTTGCGAGATGAATCCAACAGTGAGCTCCATTTCATCATTCAAGTTCTAAAAATGTTTAAGTTTTTAACCCATACCATAATGGCTAATTACCGTTTTAGTTTTTTTAATAAATTTTAAATTTTCTGAGTTTTACAATATCTTTTGATTAGCCACCGCATCTAGATACTAGCTTGATGCACACCACATATGCCCTCAGAACTTTCGGCCATCACCAGGATGGCCTTTTCCTTGCTGATGCACCTTAATAATAGCTCATCATGCATTCCTTTATTATACAATTTCCCATCCATGAGTATTTAGTTAGTGATCTGTCTATTGACGGCCTGCTCTACATCCCTATTTGGATTCCTTAGAAACTGTATCATGTTGAACCTCTAGTCTTCCTCTTCTAGTTCCACTATTAGCTCTTCAAAGTCCACCCCTCTAGTTCTTATGGATGACAAACCTCTCATTTGAACTTTGACTAGTTACTCGTCCATTCCTCGAGGAATTCTTTTACCTGATCCCAATTAGGCCAAGTTGTCAACTTGGCCGTTCATCTCTCTTGGCACTGCTCACAATGTCACATCGTCAAAATTTGCCAACAATGACATTATGATGGAGTGGAATGGGCACAGATCCCAAATTTTTTTGTCCATGATCTACTTAATGACTAACTGGGAGTCACCAGTTATTTTGACTGTTGATGCTCCCATCCCCAAAAAAAACTTCAAACCCAATAATTAATGCCTCGTATTCGACTTGGTTATTAGTGCATTCAAACTTTAGTTTAAATGTCAGTTGCGTTTCATGGCCTTGGGGCGATTCTATAATTACCCCGACTCTTGTAGAGTTATGTGTCAATGACCCATAAAAATCTTAATTTTCAGGGCGTTAATGACACCACGGGTACTCCTAACAAACCAAGTGATTCTCTTGTGTCTTGTTTTACTTACACGCAAAGGTGGTCTGCTTAAAAGTCGGCCAGTGCTTGGCCTTTTACCACACATTGTAGCAAGTAATGGAGTGAAAATTCCATCAAGGCCAG
Source organism: Ilex paraguariensis (assembly GCA_963454935.2). Taxonomy (NCBI): domain Eukaryota; kingdom Viridiplantae; phylum Streptophyta; class Magnoliopsida; order Aquifoliales; family Aquifoliaceae; genus Ilex; species Ilex paraguariensis. The sequence goes on from CAUOFW020001724.1 coordinate 2,866,841, forward strand.
AACCCATTTATTGATTCGGCCTCTAATAATTGGTCTCGTTAGCATATACTTAATTAAATTAACATACACTACAATTGAAATCATATAGACTCTCAATTTTTGTGATGCAAAGTATAATACTAAACAAAATTTCTCGATTGACTTCTAACGTTGCTCGACCAGAGTCACAATTTTACTTAAATAATAAAAGGCTTGCTCTTTGCTTGTATTATTATTTTGAGCCACCAAACACCCAATTGATTCATGTGTTGCTAGTAAGTACAATACTAATGACCTACCCTTAATAGATGACATAAGAACTGGTGGGCTTGCCAAATACTCCTTGAACTGATATAAGGCCTCTTGATGCTATGCTTCCCATCTGAAATCTTTTACACCTTTTAGCTTTAAGATCGATGAGAATGCCTGCTCTTTTCTTGCACAGTTAGCGATGAATTATCGAAGGAAATTGACTTGACTGATCAAGCGCTGAAGCTTCTTCTTGCTCTTTGGACGTGCAACCTCTATGATGACCTTCACTTTGTTCTTGTCTACCTTAATCTCCTTCTTGTGCACTAGGAATCCAAGAAAGTTCCCTACTGTAACCCCAAAAGCACATTTCAGTGGGTTTTTTTTCAACTGATGGACACACATCCTTTCAAAACCCTAACTCTTCTTCTTCCCACCTATGCAGTTTTGCCTATATGCACTACTACATGTGCTTTTGTGACCTCAACAGTGGCCAAGGCTAATGGTACTATGAGAATTTTGGGTCCTGGGCTACTTATTAATGGCCTTCCAGTGGCTCAGTTGGTTTCACCATCCTTGGTCGGTCCAAATATCCATCCGTTCTCATGGGCTGACTAAATGTCAACCTTGTGGCGTACTCCTCATACTTCAGTCCTCGCTGCCCCCTTGAATGCTTTAATATTTCTTTACATTCCCTCAGTAGCTCGGCCTCATAAACTTTCCTAGTTGATCCTCATGGCCTTGCTTAGGTAGCAGCCACTCTCCCAACCACTCCCAGTGGGTTCCCTTATAGTGTCATTTCCTCCATGGTCTCTTAGATGATTCAACTCACTTTTCCTTGTTAACTTTATGTTCTGAAATGATCCCGTAAAAAAATTTACACCTGGGATATAGATTGCTCTTGACTATGTCAAGTTGCCCCTAGAGTCCTGATGATATTTACGGCTCAGCCCTAGAGTCCTTATTTGATGATTCATCCTGGAGTGCATCGACCTTCTTTCCCCTTAGCTTTTCATCATCCGTTGACCCTTCCTCGTCCAAGTCAACTTTCTTTCTGGGAGTTCTTGACTGCCCCATTTCCACCATGTTAATGGTAGTTGTCTTCTGAAAAAGGAGTTTTCCCTTGTCTCTAAAAATTAAGTGACCCTTAGTCAGATTTTCATGAATAAAATTCCAGAACACCATACAGTTCGTGGTAGAATGGCCCACAAGTGGTGTCATTTGTAGTATGTCTTGTTCTTTAGTTTTGTGGATGATGAAACCTTACAACCAAATGATAGTTTGATAATGTCTTCAGCAAGCATATGGTCAAAATTTTAATTGGCCTTTAAAATGTCAAAATCATAATTCTAACTGCTTCTGTCACTAGTGCCTTTATCAATACTCGACATGACATGTGCTTGATTCTTTGGAGGCTTGGTTAAAGCCTTGCACACATGTGGTTGCCTTGCCATGATCTCAACCATGTTCACCTCCAGCTTTTGGTCTGGCTTGACCATGAAGATTTTAGTGTTGTGTTCTCTATAGTATGTTTCTTTGGTCCAACTCTTCGTGCAGGATATGCTTGTATCACGTAGGCCGCATAGCTAACTCGAAAAGGTCGTTGAACTCCATCCTTTCGAACTTCTTCTGAAGCTCAAACCCAAGGCCATTTTGTGCAATTTGCACATACTCAACACCATTTTGCATTGGTTCCTAGCCTTCTTGAACCGCACAATGTACTGCTCTGTTGTTTCTTCCTTCATCTGGTACAACCTAGCCAAATCGGTCATAGTGACTTTCAGCTTAGTGTGGTAGAATTGAGCGTGAAACTTCTTTTCTCTTCGAGCTGTTGCCAGCCCAACATAAAATTAGGCAACAAATCAATGTGCCACCTAAAGGTGCTCCAGTTAAGGAATTAGCAAACAACCTCAGCTTCAAGAATTCATTAGCCCCAACTTCACCACATTGAATTGTTAAGCGGCCAATGTGTTCCACGGTTGACTAGCTGTCTTCACCCAAAAATATTGCAAACACTAAAACCTTGTACCCCTATAGACACTAATATTCTTTGTCCACCCAATCGAGATACGTTTTGTGGTATGTCAACCTTATCACCCTTTTCATAGTAGGGCCAACTTGTTCCTAGATAATCTCATCCAGTTGGTCGCAATTCATGACCACTTGGGGTGTCGCCGAAAAAGAAGACTAGTGGATACCTTCTTTCCCTCCTAACCTTGGGGTTGGGGGCCCCTTCCTCCTGAAAAAAGGATTATTGTTGTGCTTGTGGCCATTCTTGGCTTGTTGTGCCCTCTAAGGCGGCACATACAGTGGAAACATTGGTTGAGGTGCTTCTACAGGAACCACTTACACATGAGGAAACAATGGTTGTCTCTTGCGCCCTCGGACAGCTCAAACTGCCTGCTAGCCACTCCAATGTTTGTTTGGTGTGGCCAGATTCTTCTCTTGTCAAATCCCCCAAGCCTTGAATAAAATTGGAGACCTACTAAGAAACATCCTACAAAATAGGCTTGATGGAGGCCTTCGGCTCTAAGTCAGATTCATGATTCTCTTGCCCCAAGAGTGGAGACAATTCTTTCTGCACGTTGGAGATGTCATGTTTGCTTTCTTTCACAACTTTGTGCGTTGAAGGCACTTCAAATGAGCCAATTTTAGCCTTTGCTCGAGTGTTCACCATGCTATCACTATGATAGTCTCACCGGATGTGTCAAAAAATATGTTTGGTGTATTTTTAGATTTCAAGTGTGCGAAAGTTCAGGTGGACTTAAAATCTAAACATGTACGACCATATCTACTCGAACCAGCATGGGGATCTAAAATTGTGTTTGTTCAGATAACTGTAATGAGGTGTAAGATTACCTTTAGGTTCTTTTCTATGCCTTGGAGCTTTAAGGACTTTAAATAATTTCAAAAAATAGAGATGTGTGAACACTGTTGGAAAAAAATGGTTTTATACAAATTATTTGAGCAAATTGAGACTTAAATAAAAATGGGACCCACACCTCAAAATTGATGGGACCAAGTTTAAACGTGTTCTCCTCCGTGAAAAGATTAACATGGTATATTTATTTGTCCAAAATTATTACGATTTGAATGAAAAATTATGTCTCAAAATGACCTATTTGAACTAATAAAATAAACTAAAATTGGCGTAGTAAAATAAGACTTATTTCACATTGAAAAAAGACCAACACTTTAGTGAGTTAATATACTCCTAGTTGGTTTCATGGATTTGGGCCCCAAGGGGTGCCACACTTTTGTGAGCAGAGCGAGCACCTACATACCTTGGTTATCACAATTGTGTGTCGCCCACCCATCTAGCCTCGTCATGCCACGACCACGACCCTATCTGATCGGGTTCGAGCTTGGGTAAAAAAGGTATAATCTTTTTAGAAAAAATTTATTTGGAGCAGTGTGGATCATGGGTCAAATCAATCAGATCCAAATGCGAATCATAATTAAAATTTCAACCAAAATTTAAATCTACATTAGATTTTAAAATTTTTTCCCGTTATTTTGAACTTGGCTCCAAAAAGGGTATGAGTTCATTCCATGGATCTGTTTCAGAGAGACTGTTCATCCAGGAGGTGTCTCTTGCCTGTTCAGATTAAAAAGTGTCTTTTCAATCTGAATAGTGGCAACCCATGCCTTTTCAGGTAATCTGAATAGCCACCCAAGGTCTATAAATAGACTGCTCCTTTGTCATTGCATTCCATCCCATTCTGGACTCCAGTTTCAGAATTCTTCTCTCTTTCTCCCTGCATATTGTTGCATTCTTCTTTTGGTTCGATTCAAGTATAAACTCAAGTTGTGTTCGCTAGAATCTTAAAGATTGACGTGTTAATTATTCAAGAAGGAAAAATCCGTTCTATCCTAGGAGACAATTGTTCATCCACCTTGAGCACCAAGAAGGAGCAAATTTGTCTTAAGGAGATTGTGTTTCATAAGACTCGGATTGAAGTTCTGATTTTTCTTATTTATTGTTTGTGCTGATTTGCATCCCTATAAGTGCACCACTTTTAATTTCTACACGTTATGTTTAGTTTAGTGCATAAGTTAGGATTTATGCAGTTTAATATAATTTAATTATATACACATTTTTATAACAAACACTACTGTAAAGTAAATAGCAGAAATGCAAAGTAACAAGTAAATTAAGTTTGAATTTGGGAGACAAATCTAATACTGGACTTAACATTAAATGAAAGCAGTAAAAGATCACCGAAGTGATGTATTATATGAAAAGTAAAGTTGCTCAGAGGGAAGAAACAAGTAAAAATATAGGCTGACTCTATGAAGAGTTTTTATGATTGATCGGGGGATTCCTTCTCGGTAGCCTAGCCTATACCATTTATAGAGATGACTATCTATTGTTAATTAATATTTTTTGGCCATTACTTGTGATTATAGCCTTGTCCCTTGGGATACGAAAATGTGTGCTGAACCATTTCCAACGGGTGGCTCATGATGTCATGTTTCTTCATTTCTCGGGATTTCAAGAATCATATTTCTCTAACCATCCTGTTAATTATGGACTCTCATAGACTTCCTTGTGACCATTAGATCCCTTCCATGTGTCACCCTTTGATCTTACTATTTTTGGGTGTAAACAGTTAGTAAACCATAATGGGACTAAGGTTATGCCTCAAGGCCATGAACTAGATATACAAAACATGAAGTTTTGGCATTGGATGGAGTGAATGTGGATAGTATTGAGGACAGTGCAGTAAAGGAGCTCCTTGAGAGCAGCAAAAGTGGGAAACTGCCAACAACTGAACATAATATTGATCCAACATATTCCCACAAGAGGTTTGCCAACCTAATGAGGACTAATAGCCCTTTAAAGTCAACTAATAGGTTTGAAAACCTGGAGATTAAGAGGGGGTACACTGGTGTAGGTTTTGGGAAAAATATCTCAACCTTGTAGCTTATAGGCTCCAAAAAGAAGTAAACAACAATCAAAGAAGACGAAAGCTAAGAAAAAAATTGTTGTTAAAGGAAAAGACAAGGTGTATGAGCATGCCAAACTCATAATTTCTCCTCTCATACAATCAAAATATCCTATTGGAACATTAGAGGGTTGAATGAACCCTCTAAGTAGGAAGAATTCAAGAGATTTATCTTGGAACAACAACTTGACATTTAGAGTATTGTTGAAACAAAGGTGAGAGAAATAAACAAATATTCATTTATAAGGAACATCTTGAGGAACTGGAGTTGTATGGGATACTATGATATTCATAATTATGGAAGAATATGGATATGATGGAATCCTATCTCCATTAATATCACCAAGCTTGCAAAATTTGATCAAGTAATACACTACGAGTGATGAAAGATCATTTGTATATGGTTCTAATGAGGAGCAAGAAAGGAGGAACTTGTGGAGTGACATTACTTACAATAAGAGGAACTTGGGGACTCCAATGCCATAAGAAACTACCAGGAGAATATTGGGGGATCCAACAGACTAACTCCAGCTATGGTGGACTTTGATGATTTCATCCAAGTTATAGACATGACTAACTTGAGATATAATGGAGTTTTCTTCAATTGGAGAAATAAAAGAGAGGGGGAAACTTGTGTGGCTAGGAATCTAGATAGGGCCCTAACCAACCAAGCATGAGCACTAAAATTTGACATAACAATTTCTGAAGTAGGAAAGAATTTGAAAAGAAAGCATAGTACTTAAAAGACATTTTCAAACATAAGAGTAGGGGATGAGGGATCTGACCATTATTGTAAAAGAGAAGAAGAGACTGTTAGAGAAGTGTCAAATGGAATTAGATAATGATCTAGCTGACCCTGTTCTTAGACAATTGGAGAAGAGATTACTCAAAGAATATTTTGAAGCAACTAGGAATAAAGAGAATTTTTTCAAACAAAAATCAAGGGTTTTATGGTTGAGAGAGGGTGACCAAAACACCTCATTTTTCTTTAAAACCATGAACTGCAGAAGGAACTGGAAAAAAAATCCTTAATCTATAATCTGAAGAAGGAATAACTATGGAAGGGAAAAACATAGTGAAAGTAGAAGCAGTGAGGTTTTATACCAGACTACTTGGTCACAATAGAACAACCATTCTAATAGGAGAAAGAAGGAGGGTCCTCACAACCTTACTAATAAATAAGGTGAATGAGCAGCAAGCTAGCCAATGATTATAGAAATGAGAGTAGACAAGATCAAAGAAGTGGTATTCTCATTCAGTAATATGAAAGCACCAGATCTAGATGGGTACGATGCTTATTTCTTCAAGAAGGCATGTCTAATACTTGGTGATGATCTTACTGATGTTGTTAGAGAGCTTTACAACAGTATCTATGCTGAAGGAACTGAACTCCACTGTTCTCAATCTAATTCCAAAAATACCTAACCCTTCCTCAATGGGTGACTTTAGACCCAAATCTTGTTGTAATATACTCTAAAAAAGCAATGCTAAAATAATAGCCAACAGAGTAAAGGCATTCCGTCTTGTAAGAGTTAGTTAGCCCAAACCTAACTGCCTTGTTCATGGGAGAAAGATTAGTGAAAACATAATGTTAACTCAAGAGATGCTCAGTTTTACCACAAGAGACAAGGAACCCCCATATGTGCAATTAAATTGGACACCCAAAAACCCTATGATACCTTGGATTGGAACTTCATTATAGATGCATTAGTGGCATATCAATTCTCAACTGTAATGAGAAGATGGATTAAGGGGTGTATTACAACCTCTAAGTTCTCTGTCAACATCAATGGAGAATTGTAAGGCTTTTTATCTAGCTTCAGGGGCTTAAGACAAAAGGATTATTTACCCCTTACCTCATTGTGCTTGCTATAAAGATATTCAACTCCATTGTCTAGCTCCATATAATCAATAACCATATCTTCAGTTCCATTGGAAGTGTAAAAAGATTAAACTTATTGCTTGATTTTATTCGTCATATGCCCTAATCTCCAAGCATGATCTCGGATGTGTATATGACTTATATGGATAGGTGAGTGTCACTCTTCCTTGGGTATCATGCAAGAAATGGGGTGAACATGTGTGTGGATAAAAATGTGTGCGTGTGTACAAAAGTGTTCTCCAAGTGTAGAGAGACTTTTAAGTGTCATGTTTTACTTGGAATGGGTATTCTAAGGTCGTCTTCTCAGGGAATGAAGGTGAATTGTGTGAAAGTGATTTTTGTAAAAATGGAAGAGTGTAAAATCTTGTGAGTTTGTATTTTGGTGAGTGGAGATTTTAGATAAAATACAATAAAAACAAGTGTTGGCTAATCTAAAGAGGTCATTCCAATGGGAATGTCAAATCAACTCAAGACATTCTTCCAATAGTGCTTAGACGTTTGATTGATTCGTAGAAAGCGAGGGACTTAAACGGAGGTAAGGATTCGAGCATACCCTGTGACAAGTCTATGGTGTATCAAGAACTCACAATCATGTCCACACTCAACCTAGTCAAACCAAACCATCTTACACTACGAGGAGGAATGAAAAAGAGTTGATTTAGCATACTCAAGAGAAATTCTCCCTTGGATTAGCCAACTTAAAACTTAGCTACTCATATTTAATGCAAGAACATACATAAAGTAAAGATTCATGTAGAAGAAATGGAAATGAAAAAGAGTTGAGAATGAAACTTAGAACATATATTAAAACTAGGATGAAGTAAACTACAAAGAAGAATTCATTTCACACTAAAATGAAAAAGTTGCAGAGCATACCCAACAAAAATGTAAGAGTGCAAGAACAATAGATTAAACTTGATTATGCTTGAAATAAAGGAGATTACAATGCAAGGAACAAAGATTAAAAGAGTCTTACAGCTTGTTACAAATGAAATGGGTGAAGAAAATACAAAAATCTAAGTTTTCTCTCTCTAAAACTACGTCTTCTACCTTGGGAGTTCTCTCACTAAAACTACTCCTAAGCTTAGGTAGCCTCCTCCTTCTCAAAGCTTGTGTGAAGTTGAATACATGGTGTAAGACCTCTACATTTTCGTCCATAGGGCTCCTCTAGCATGTGTGTGCAGGTCTCCCATCATTGGGAGGTGAGATGATGGCTTGGACAGGCTAAAACAAGTATAGCTTGCACCCACCATGCCTCCCTCCTTCTCTCTCTTCATTTTCCATCCTCCATTCTCAAAAGTAAGCAACTAGGGTCTTGTAGGCATGATTGTATGTAGACAATGTAAGGAAATGTGTGCGAGAAGCAATGGTGGGCCCCCAAAGCAAGTGGAGGATGAGTTGCAGAACTTGACGCTTTACAGCAAAACCTATCAGTAGGTCGATGCCTAAACCTACCGGTAGGTTTTACTCCAATGAGAAAAACCTACTTGTAGGTTTTCAGTAGGTTTTGGTTTCCTTCTACCGGTAGGTCGTAAATGAGATGCTAGCTCAGGATCAATTTTTGTAAATTTGTCATAACTTTTGATCCAATCATCCGATTGAGCAGAAATTTTGACACAAGATAGAGGACATCCAAATCTACAACTTTCATGGTCAAAAATGAAAAAAATAGAGGTACCAATACCAAATGGTGTGGGTGCCGGTACCAAAATTCAAGTAGGCTTAGATACCAGTGCCTATGATACCAAATACCACTACCTACTTGATTTCTTTCACTTTAAAGCCTCTCAATCCTCATGTAATGTGTTCATCTCTTCACCACTCATTCACACTTAGTTGTAGGGTTTCGAAATTCATCATTTACGCTATAATTACCTACAACATCAAGATTTCAACATTATTAATAAATTCGACTAACTCTAAGTAATTAAATGTAAAGTTGAGTTAAAATGCATGTAATGGGGCCTTTAAATATTGAAATATTATGCGCTCATCACTTATACATCTTTCTTTTGCATATGACCTATTACTACTATGTAATGGTGACCTTTAGTCAACAACTATCCTAAAAGAAACAGTGGACATTTTCCAAAGCCTATATGGACTCCATGCCAGATATATGGCAGTTACCCCTAAAGCAGTTGAAGACCAGATCATAAACCTGTTTGGATTCACCAAAAGGACTCCACCTATCAAGTGCCTAGCGATTCCCCTAGTTACTTCAAGGTTGAGGAAACAACAATACTCTTCATCGATGGATAGAATTTTGGCCAAGGTGAGGAGTTAGACCAACATAGTTCTCTCATTTGTAGACAAACTACAATTGATCAAATCAACTATTACTAGTATTCAAATTTTTTGTGCAACACATCTTTATTTCCCAACAAGTACTTGATACAATAGAGGGAATAATGAGACCATTCTTACGGAAGGACACATACTTAAAGACTGTTGAAGCAAAAGTGGCATGGTAGGAAGTACGTAAACCAAAAAAAGAGGGGGGGGACTAGGGCTTAAGATACTCAATACTGTGAATTCTACCATTATGACCAGACACCTATGGATCCTGTTCACGAATAAGGTGAGGCTTTGGGCTAAATGGATCCACTCATATCACGTAAAAAGTAGAAGATTTTGGAAGGTTAAACCACCAAGCATGTGTTCTTGGAATTGTTTAAATATTCTTAAATTAAGAAATGTCATTAGATCTTATGTACAAAGTGGCATTGGCAACGAAAAATATACAAGTTTATAGCAAGATAACTAGCATCTTTTAGGCCCATTATTTTTGGAATATGGTAGTACCACTACATATGGAGGACAAGGTGGATAAAGTTGAGGCTAAATATAAGTGGAACTGGCCATCTAGTGGGACTACTAAACTAAGGGAAATCTCATCTAATATGCAAACTTGTCAGCTGTCAGAGTAGAGTGAGGACATGATCAGATGGGTAGCTATAATTCTAGAGTATTCTCTTCTTCCTCTGCTTGGAATGTATTGAGAACCCCAAAGAATTTCATTGATCCTTTGGTTGACAATTAGGGGAAGGTTGAGCACTAAAAACTGGGTACACACATTCATGGTTAATGTGGATATGGCATGCCTACTATGCAGATAGGCACCAGAAAGCCACCCTCAATTATTCTTTGAGTGTCAATTCTCAACAAAGATCTAGTCTAAGCTAAGAGAGTTATGTCACATTCAAGGATTGCAAGGTCCATGGGCTACAACAGTAACTGAGGCAAGCCTAAACTAGAGGGGTAAATCCCTAAGTGTTGTTCTAAAGAAACTTAGCTTGTTAGTGGTTGTATACTCTATCTATTGAGAGAGGAATACTAGTATCCACACCAATAATTCCAAGGACTACTAGACTTTTACCAACACTATTTTGCAGACTACAAGAGACCAACTTGCTTCCATAAGATTCAAACCTTCTCAGCAAAATGTCAAGTTAATCCGGATATGGCCTCCTAAGAAGTCATATACTCTAATGCTCTTTGTTGTTTTAGAAAATTACATGGACCTATACTTGTAGGATTTGGGGGGAAGTATTTGTTCAAGTCTTTTATTTCCCCCAAAATTCTACTTGGTTAGTGTAACTTTGTTCTTTTGATATCACTTGTTCAATCACAAGTGAATTTTGTTCAGTGACATGGGATGTGTTCTATTTTGTTGTAAGCACATCATGTCCAACTCATATATTTTTTATACCTAATTAATAGAATTAACTTTGAACTTTCGAAAACAAAAAAGAACCTATACACACCAGACACACATATATAAAGAAGTAGTTATTTTGTAAAATCAACTAAATTAAGATATAATTACTTAAAATTCAACTCTAATTGACTCACTAATTAGATCAATTTTTAATATGTCATAGATTGGGATATGTAGTGCAAAAATGAAATTTGTTGGATAATAAGATCGAAGTTGGAAAAGAGATATATCAAAATTGAGATCAAGATTTTCAAATTGGTTTGAATCAAGCAAAATTTGATCCAAATCCGGTCATTTATAGATCCACTCACAATTTGTACACAGTAACATCTGTTCACAATTCTTGGCGAGTTTTGATGATTGTCTTTTAGTTTTTCTCTTCAACTTGATGGTTGCTCCCACTACAACAATATTAGTTCCACCCTACACCTCCAAGGTTGTCTTAGTCCTACTTTTATCTTGTAGGTTCAAAACTAGTCCAATCACATACCATTATAGTTGCTAAAATGGTCCAGTGGTCAAGTCTTCTCTTTTGCAAGCAAGAGGTATCAGGTTCGATTATTCTCACATGAATTTTCATGTTTTAGGAGTTATTTTAATTCATTTAATTTTTTGTATTAGTGGGTCATCAATTTGGTTGTAGTGGGGGATAAAGTAATTGTGGTATTTTAATTCTCCAAGTAACGGAGGAGTGGGGGTATTTATTATTTTTATTATTGCATTATGTAGTAGGGTTATTTTGTATGTCATGTGTTATATGAGAGTTTATATATATCTTAATTAATACATCCATTTGGATATAAGTGAATAGAAAGAGTTCTTCATATCTTCAATAGTCTCTTTCATTATATTTTTTGTAAGTATGTGATAGTCTTCTAGATTCCAACAAAGTGGTATTAGAGCCAGACTTGAGTGTCGAAAAAGAGAGAGTGAGACAGAGATGTCAAATGGAATGCTTCCATTTCAAATGCCTCGATTCACCAAAGATAACTATGAGAATTGGTGTATCCGCATGAAGAAAATTCTTGGATCTCAAGACTTATGGGATATTGTAACAGTTGATTACACAACACCGCAAGATGAAGCTTCCTTAAGTCAAGCCCAAAAGGAAGTCTTGCAAGCTACAAAGAAGAAGGATCAAAAGGTTATTTCAATCATCTATCATTGCTTGGATGATGCTATGTTACAAAAGGTTGCTAGTGCAACCACATCCAAAAAAACATGGGATATTCTTAATACCGCTCATAGCGGAGTGAAACAAGATAAGAAAGTTCACCTTCAAACTCTATGAGGTGAATTTGAGGCTTTATGTATGAAGAAATCCGAATTAGTTTCAGATTATTTTACATGAATCTTGGTGGTTGTGAATAATTTGAGAACTTATGATGATCACACTATGATAATACCCGGGTGATAGAAAAATTATTCGTTCATTGGACCCCAAGTTTGACTATATTGTCATAGCCATCGAAGAGTCTAACAATTTAGATACAATGACAATTGACGAACTCATGGGATCGTTGTTAGCCCATGAAGAACAGCTATTTAAGAAGAAACAAGAACCATTGGAGCAAGTGCAACAAACCAAGCTTTCTTTCAAAGAAAAAGAAATAAGACAAAATGGAAGTCAGAGATATAGAGGGCGTGGACGTGGAGGTTGTGGTCGAAGTAAAGGAGAAAATTTTGACCAAAATGCGTCCGACAAATAAGAAAGAGACAAAGAATTACACCATGGAAAAAGGACGTAGAAGAGACAACAATTTAAAGTCATATGGAGGGAGGTATGACAAATCTCATATTCAATGTTATAATTGTCACTACTATGACCATTTTTCTTGCGAGTGTAGAAATAATTTTGTGGAAGAAAGAATACACTTTGTTGAAGATAAAGTTGAAGAGGTAGAGCCAACCATGTTGTTGGGAGACAAGAATGTGTAGTACCTTGACACCAGTGCTAGTAATCATATGTGTGAAAATAAAGAGATGTTTGCTAAGCTTGATAAATCGGTGAGTGAAAAAGTCACTTTTGGAGATTCTTCTCAAATTTTGGTAATGAGAAGAAGTAATATTTTGATTCGTTTAAAGGATGGAAGACACCAAGTTATTTCTAATATTTTTATGTGCCAAACATGAAAAATAATATTTTGAATTTAGAGAAAGGTTATGATATTAGCATGAAAAATCATAATCTTTCAATAAGAGATGAAAATGGGTATTTGGTTGCTAAAGTGTCGATGACAAGAAATAGAATGTTTTTGTTAAATATTTAAAATAATGGGGCAAAATGCTTGAAAGCATGTGTTAAAGATTCTCCTTGGTTATGGCACTTGAGATTTGGGCACTTAAATTTTGGAGGACTAACTTTGTTGTCTAAAAAGAAGATAGTGAAATGATTGCCTTCTATCAATCACTCGGATCAACTTTGTGAGAGATGTCTAATTAGAAAGCAAGCTAGAAAGAGCTTTCCCAAGAAATCCATTTCAAGAGCAACCAAATCACTTCAACTTGTTCACTCAGATGTTTGTGGCCCTATAGACCCACCATCACTTGGTAAGAACCGGTATTTTCTTCTTTTTATTGATTATTTTAGCCGAAAAATGTGGATTTATTTTTTAAAACAAAAATCGGAGGTGTTTGTTGTTTTCAAAAGGTTTAAGGCTTTGATTGAAAAACAAAGTGGGTATGAAGTTAAGGCAATTAGATCCAATAGATGAGGTGAATTCACATCAAATGATTTCAAAAAATTTTGTAAAGAAAATGAAATTCACCATCCTCTAAAGGTTCCAAGAACAACACAACAAAATGGTATTGTTGAAAGGAATAACCAAATTATTCTTGACATGGTTCGGAGTATGTTGTAGAGTAAGAAAATGTCAAAGGAGTTTTGGGCAGAAGAAGCAAATGTTACAAGCTTTATAACCCAAGCAATGACAAGATAATTATTAGTAGAGATGTTAAGTTTGATGAAGAAGAAGAATGAGATTGGAACACTCCACAAAAAGACTATGATTTTTTTCCATTCTTTGAAGAAGAGAAGGAGCCCAATGAGATCATGGAGCTGTCCACTTATTCTCCTCCACCATCACCAACCAATGTGCAAGTATCTCCATCATTATACGAAGCAAGTTCAAGTGAAAGACCACCTCGCATGAGAAGTCTTCGAGATATCTATGAAAAAACCAAAGAGGTAACTCAAAGATTTGGTGATCTAACACTCTTTTGCCTATTTACCGATTGTGATCTCATAGGCTATGAGAAAGTGGCACAAAACAAGAAGTGGAGAAGTGTCATGAATGAAGAAATTGAAGCTATTGAAAGAAATGGAATATGAAAACTTGTCACACTCCCTAGAGGACAAAAGACAATTGGAGTGAAATGGGTGTACAAGACAAAGAAAAATGGCAAAGGTGAAGTAGAGAGGTACAAAACAAGATTGGTTGCAAAAGGCTATAGTTAAATATTAGGTATTGACTATGATGAGGTATTTGCACCTATTGTTCGTTTAGAAACAATTAGATTGATTATTTCTTTAGCCGTTTTAAATTATTGAAAAATTTAGCAAATGGATGTGAAGTCCACTTTTTTTAATGACTTTCTTGATGAAGAGATGTATGTTGAACAACCCTAGGGTTATGTTGTGAAGGGGCAAGAAGAGAATGTCTTGAAATTGAAAACGGTTTTGTATGGCTTGAAGCAAGCACCAAGGGCTTAGAATAGTGGACTTGATAAGTACTTTCAAGCAAATAATTTCACCAACATGCTCATGAACATGATCTTTATGTAAAGGTGAATGATAATGGTGATATACTCTATACTTGTTTGTATATGGATGATTTGATCTTTACAAAAAATTGTCCAAGAATGTTTGAAGATTTCAAGGGAGCAATAACTAAAGAATTTGAGATGACCGACATTGGGCTTATGTCATACTACATTGGCATTGAAGTGAAGCAAATGAAGGAAGATATTTTCATCTCTTAAGAAGGTTATGCTAAAGCAATTTTGGCAAGATGGAAGATTGTAAGTCGGTATGCATGCCCGTTGAATGTGGTGTAAAATTGTCAAAATATAAAGATAGAGAGCATGTGGATTCCACTCATTTCAAGAGCCTAGTTGGAAGCTTGAGGTACTTGACATGCACAAGACCGGATATTCTTTTTGGTGTTAGTCATGTAAGTTGCTATATGGAAGCTCTTACCATGACCCATTTGAAGGTTACAAAAAAGAATTCTTAGATATATTAAAGGTACACTTGATTGTGGATTGATATATTCTTATTCTAAAATTTCAAGCTTGCGGGCTATTGTGATAGTGATTGGGTTAGAGATATGGATGATAAAAAAAAGTACTATTGGGTATGTTTTCTTCATGGGAGATATCACATTTGCTTAGATTTCAAAGAAGCAGCTCATTGTGACTCTTTCGACTTGAGAAGCCGAGTATGTGGTGGCTACATCATGTGTTTATCAAGCCATTGGTTTAGAAATTTGTTGAAGGAGCTTCATTTGTCTCAAGAAGAATCGACGGAGATCTTCATTGACAATAAATTGGCACTTGCGTTGGCAAAGAATCTAGTGTTTTATGATCGTAATAAGCATACTGACACAATATTTCATTTCATTAGAGAGTATATGACCAAGAAAGAGGTGAAACTCAAGTTTGTGAAGTCTCAAGATTAAATTGCCGATATTTTCACTAAGCTCCTCAAAGAGGATGTCTTTTGTAATTGAGAAGTTTGCTTAGAGTTGAGAAGAAAAATCATGTTTAATGGGTTTGTTGGAAAAATAATAATAAACATGATTTTTTATGTTCTAGGAGTAATTTTTATGCATTTAGTTTTTTGTATTAGTAGGTTATCAATTTGATATTAGTAGGAGACAAAATAATTATGGTATTTTAATTCTCCAAGTAATGGAGGAGTGAAGTCTTTATTATCTTTATTATTTTTATTATTTCATTATGTATTGGAGTTATTTTGTATGTCATGTGTTATATATGAGAGTCTATATATATATCCTATATAATACATCAATTTAGATATGAGTGAATAGAAAGAGTTCTTCATATCTTCAATAGTCTCTTCCATATATTTTTTGTGAGTGTGTGATAGTCCTCTAGATTTCAACAAAGTCACCGTTGTTCCTCAAAGGACATGTCTTTAAATTAGCTCGAGTAACGGTTGTTAGTTTTATAAATCTAATTCTTTAATGGGTAGTTTTTGTATTTTACTTTTGGGCTTATGATGTAATATTGAAAAATTATAAGGTCTTTTGAGTAGTCATTAGAAGAGTCTAGAATATTTAAAGAACTATGTTCATGCCTTTGGGAGGCCTATTCATGCTAGTCTACATAGAAAGCCAAACCGACAAAGATTGAACACTAAAGTCAGTTTCTTGCTTGGAGGCGGTGTGCCATGGAGTGACCAGATTCAAGGGTTTTCGACTAGAAAGTAGAGGTATATAAAGGGCAAAGAGTTGCTACCAAAACAGAGTGTGTTTATGCAGAAAAATAGAAGAAAAATCAGAGAGAAAAAATCTATGTTGTTGCAAGATAAAAACACAGCAGCTATCTTCGGAGCTGAAGCTTTGTTTGTGAGTTTTAGAAGTTATTTTTTGTGTTGTTCTTGCTGAAAATTCAGATTAACTTCCTCTTTGAATTGCTTGATAAAGTGATCATTTTTGATGAAATATAGAGGTGTTCCTTGAGTGAAATTGATGTAGCAATTTTTTTTTTGGCTTCTGTTTTAGTTGATTTTGTGTACCCTTGGTGATTTATTTTGCTTTCAATTCCCAACAAAGTTGGTATCAGAGTCTAGTTATGAAATTTGAGATTTTTTGTTGAACAAAGGGTTTGCTATTTGGGTTTTTGTTATGGCCACTATGAGTAATGTGTTTCATCCCCAATTTTCCAAATTGGGGAAAGATAACTACGGAAATTTGAGTATTCAAATTAAGGTGTTGTTATAATCACAAGATCTTTGAAAAATTATTAAAAAAAGTTACAACGAGCAATCAAAGAAGACGGATAAGAAGATTTTATTCCTATTTTACCAATGTATTGATGATAACACTTTTGAAAAGATTTCTTCTGCCACCACCTCGAAGTAAGCTTGAAAAATTTTGAAGAATATGCATAGAGGCATTGATAAAATAATTCAGGTTCGTCTTCAAATATTGTGAAGTGAATTTGAAGAGTTGAATATGAATGGAGCCAAGTCAATTTCAGAGTATTTTTCAAGAACTTTGGTGATTGTGAATCAAATGCGAAGATATGGAAAAGATATTAATTATGTTTGAGTTATGAAAAAAATACTACGAACTTTAACTCCAAAATTTGAGCATGTTGTTGTAACCATTGAGCAATCCATGGATTTCAAGACTACGAGCGTTGATGAATTGATGGCGACATTGGAAATACATCAGCAATGTAGTAATAATAGGACTTCAAGTTCTCTTGAACAAGCTCTCTAATCCAAACTTTCTTTGAAAGATGGAAAAAGAAAATTTCAATATAGTACGTCTCACAAAGGAAGAGGTAATTGAATACGAGGTAGTGGTTATGACAATAGAGGAAGAGGCTACAAAAGTCGTGGAAGAGGCTACACTAATAGAGATAGAGGAGGAAGATGTCAATTCACTAATAATGTAAGAAATCAAAATTCTTATAGTTCAAGGGTTAGAGGACGAGCAAGAACAAGAGACAATTACAACAATCAATGTTTTGATAAGAGGAATGTCGAATGCTTCAACTGTCACAAGTTTGGGATCTATTTTGTTGTTGGCCTACGATGGATCTGAGGAAGATAATGGCAACGTGTGATTTTTTGATTTTAGGGCAAACAACCATGTTTGTGGTAAGAAACATATATTTGTACAACTTGGTGGAGTGGCGCAAGGCAAAGTTTCTTTTGACAACTCCTCCAACATTCCGGTGAAAGGCAAAGGTAAAATTATTATTAAGCTCAATAATAACAATCATGATTTTATTTTCGATGTCTATTATGTGCTGGATATGAAGAATAGTATTTTGAGTTTGAAACAACTTTTAGAAAAGGGTTATGATATTAGCATGAAGAATCTTTATCTTACAATTAAAGATGCTTATGATAATTTGATTGCTAATGTGAAAATGTTCAAGAATATAATGTTTCTTTTGAATATTCAACATGATGGTACCAGATGTTTGAATGCTATTATTAAAGATGATTCTTGGTTGTGGCACTTGAAACTTAGACATCTTAATTTTAGTGGCTTGAAGCTTTTATCTAATAAGAAAATAGTGAAGGGTCTACCCTACATAGATCATCCGATTGAGTTATGTGAAGGGTGTATTCTTGGCAAGCACCACAAATTAAGCTTCTCAAAAGAAGTCAAGTGGAGAGTTTCACGACCCTTGGAGCTTGTGCACACCGATGTTTGTGGTCCTTTGAAGCCTATGTCAAATGGTAAGAATCGTTATTTTCTTATTTTTATTGATAACTATAGCCAGAAGATTTAGGTGTATTTTTTAAGAAGGAAGTCTGAAGTGTTTGAAGTTTTTAAGGAGTTCAAGAATCTTATTGAGAAGCAAAGTGACTATTTTATCAAAAGGGTAAGATCTGATCAAAGTGGTAACTATAGTTCCGATTTATTTGATGACTATTACAAGGAGCATGAAATTGTGCATCAATTCACGCCAAGCTACACACCTCAATTGAATGGAGTTGCGGAAAGAAAAAATATGACTATTTTTGATATGGCTAGATGCATGTTGAAAGGAAAAAGATTGCCTAGCGAATTTTGGGCCGAAGTCATAGCATGTGTAGTGTACTTGTTGAATCGATATTCAACCAAAAGTGTTCGTTTTAAGACCCCAGATGAAGTTTGGTGTTCATTCAAGCCTAGTGTAGGCGAAGATTCCCGAAACAAGGAGGACAAAACTTGATAAAAAAATGTGAAAAGTGCATTTTTCTTGGGTATGGTAATAAAACAATGGGATACAAGTTGTACAATCTCATTACCAAAAAAATGATCATGACTAGAGATGTAATCTTTGAAGAGAAAAACACAGCAGCTGTCTTTGAAGCTGAAGCTCTGTTTGTGAGTTTTGAAAGTTATTTTTTGTATTGTTCATGCTGAAAATTTAGATTAGCTTCCTCTTTGTAGTGCTTAATATTGTGATCATTCTTGATGAAATATAGACATGTTTCTTGAATGAATTGGAATAGCAGTTTTTTTTTTTTTTTGCTTCTGTTGATTTTGTATACCCTTCATGATTTATTTTGTTTTCAATTTCCAACAACGGTAATTGGTTTTAGATTTCGAGAAAGTAGTCAGTGCAAACCTGAATATTCTACAACAAAAAATAAAATAAAAAAAGGTAGCTCAGTTGTTTCTCTTGCAAATCCTTCCAAACAGGATAAGTTCTTTTTTTTGGTAACTAGCATAGAGTTCTCAAGAATTCTGTGGTTTCCAAATAATGCACCAATACCATATAAGGCTACTGAACAAAACAAATTTTGTTGTGCAAGACACTCAAATTTTTCTAACCATGGCAAATGATTCATCCCCTAACAAAAGTTCAAATGAATCTAAGGTAATGGTGGAAACCAAAAAAAGGTACACTAGAATTAATTGCATGTTTGTCTCGAAGACTTCTGGTTCTGACCATTCATGGCCTTTGGTACAATGGGAGCACACTAAAGTAATGAAAGATGGTATCTTTATGTAAGGAAATGAAAGCACTTATTTAGGGTTCTATGCTCTCATTGTCACTCACCCTTGTTTTGTACATTCATCAATGCTTTCATTTCATAGTTATCCCATTCTTGAAAGCAACCCCAGACCAACCCAGCTCACCATTTCATGTGGTCCTTGTAATAATGTCAGCCTAAAGATGACAGCCTCTGCTAGGGCATCACTGAGAGAGAGAGAGAGAGAGAGAGAGAGAGAGAGAGAGGAGAGCGGCACGTATATTTGGAAAGAAAATAGTGGTGCAAAGAGGGCTTTCAATTGTGGATAGGACTATTTTCGAAATACTCAAGATGAGATGGGTGTAATAGTATTGGCAGAAGGTGATTGGCTAGGGTTTCAAGGAAGTCTTGTGAACATCAGTGGCAAGTACAGGCACAAGCAATCCATCCTTGACTATAGGCGCTTGCATGAGAGAGAGAGAGAGAGAGAGAGAGAGAGAGAGAGTTGTAGCTTTTTTGCTCCCAGACCAGATATTCATTGCACACCCAATAACACTCTCACATAGACTTGGTATAGTCCTATAGAGATAGACATGACAGAGAGAGAAAGAGAGGAAGGGGGTTCTCTTTTTATCGAAAGCGACCTGGAGTCATCCAGTCAAAAGGAGCATTGCCTTACAGTCAGGGCAGGCTTACTGTGTTATCTCCTCGAGTGAAATCATTGTCCTCTGTCTAGGTTAGACATGGCCACGTGGAGTTTCAAAGAGTAGGTGTTATATGTATCATACCATAACAAGTCGCATAAAGGAAGAAAGCAACCCTAACCCACCAACATACATTCTCTCCCCCCCCACCCCAGTTGTTATGTATACAGTAAACACATGTATTCATGTATACATACATCGATATATATCTCTCTCTCTAGAATGGTGGGAGGAAATGGAATCCATGCATAATGTTGTGGGTGATTGCGAATTAAGGGCAAAGGAGGGTTTGGAAAGTTGGGGAATGAATTTTCTGTCGATCTATCTCTCTATCTCACCCACCTGCTAGCACGTGAATTGACGCAACAAGAAGTGCTTCCTATCCACTCACTTCCCACAATATCGGTGTTGCCTCTCTCTCTTTCCCTTTCACTGTCCAAAGCTCCAAGCACACAACCAAAGTCACTTTTGCTCCAAAAGTAAAGATGTAGAAAAATATGACTCTTTGTCGCCAATAAATTGATACTTCCAGTCTACTTAACACATACACCCCTCCCTTCCTCAACATCTCTCTCTCTCGCTCTCTCTCTCTCTCTCTCTCTCTCTCTCATCCCTTTCTCTCTCATCCCTTTCTGTCTTTCTCAAAGCTCTAGTCCTCGCTTGAATAAGGTGACTGTCCACTCTCTCTCTCTCTCTGTGGAACACTAACACATCAGCTAGCACAAACATAAGCAAGAACAGATACAACGCATACACATACATTGTATCGGGCTGTCGTCCTCAATCTTGGGATCATACTAGCATATGTAAATAGAAAGGGACTCACACACGCACACACAAGGGCAATGAAAAATTACCAACATAGGGTGAATAATGTGTCTTTCTCAAGTGTTTGTTCCTTCTTGCAGAGAGCTACATCAGAAAGGATGTAAAAGGTGAAGCTCTTTCAACACTTTCCGTTGAAGCATATGTCTTTCTCAAGCTCCAAACTCACATAGCTCTAGGGGTTAGAGTGACCAAGTTCAATTTCAAAGCCTAGTAAATGTATCCATTTAACAGCAATGTCCACAACAATATATTTGACACTGGCCAAACAGTCCCCAACAGCCCTTTTATCATTAATGATATCAATGGCAATTCCAAACTAGAAGACCATGACTCTTACTTGTTCCAGTTTCCTTCTCCTTATATTCACTATGAAGATGACACCATTTTTCTACAACACCTCCATGACCTTCTGCTTCAACAGCAACAATTGACAACTGATGATATAGTAGTTGACGTTGAGAATACAATTGACATGGAGGTTTCAGACAACAAAGAAGCTGGTAACCTGAAAAACAGCCATAAAGAAAAATTTCACGGCGCGACCGAGCAGATTCCGAGGAAGAGATCTTCAAAGAAAGATCGGCACAGCAAGATCAACACTGCTCACGGACCGAGAGACCGAAGAATGCGATTGTCCCTGGATGTTGCTCGAAAATTTTTTGGCCTGCAAGACATGTTGGGATATGATAAGGCTAGTAAAACAGTAGAATGGTTGCTGACGAAATCAAAAGAAGCCATTAAAGAGCTAACAAGAGGCTTCCCTCATATGAAACATAGCTGCAGTGTTGGTGCAAACAGTGCATCTTCTACCTCGGAGTGTGAAGTTATATCTGGATTTGATGAGTCCGCGTTGGACGAAAACCAGCAAGCCAGCATTATCACCAAGGGGAAACCCTCTTGCAACAAAGAGAGGAAAACTCGAGGATTTCGTAAAACTGCATCAAGGGAATCGAGGAAAAAGGCAAGAGAATGGGCAAGGGAGAGAACAAAGAAAAAGAGAATGCTTGGTGAATCAAAGCAATGTGTAGAAGAAATGAATCATCATGATTTGAATCGATTAGGGTCTTGGAGTCCCCTAGACACTGGTGAAGAATCAGGCACACAAGGTCTCAACAAGAATCCTCCAGAACAAAACCCACCTGAGAAACAGCTTTTTGGGACTAGAGAAGACATTGGTAGTGATTCTATGGTGATTACAGGCAGTTGGAGCCCATCTACCATCTTCAGTTATCAGTGCAATCCTGAAATTTCACATGAGGTACTTGCAAAAACTTTTCCCTGATTCAATAGAAAATTGGGGTATCATTAGTCTGAACGAATAATCCAAGAGTTATTGTGCTGTGACATATAAGCATCCATCTGAATTCAATTCAGTAGTGTTGCTTCATTTGTGATGGGATTCAATTGGAAGTTTCAGTTCGGGACTCTAACTTCCTCCTGAATTCTGTTGGTTTGAAGCTATCATTTGTGTTTTGTCTTCTGGATAGGCCTCATTTGTTTACAGGTATATCATTTGTACACTTTTGTGAATCAGTATAATAGCTACATATACTTTCCGAAAAAAAGACATATAGGCATCCACCATCAGAAAAAAAATTTCACTTAGAAAAATCTTTATGTCGAAAAAAAACATAGATGTACAATATAGATCTATTCTATCATCAAAAACTTGCAAGAAGTAATAGTGTCTAATTTATATATATTTTTATGTCAAAAACTTGAGTAAAATAATAATAATAATCAACCGCATATGTCTTTTTTGCAGCATCAATTTTCAGACTTTCAGTCTTATGGCAAACCGTGGGAGACCTACAACAGTCTAAATCTGCGCTAACATGAACTATCCCTTCATATTTGGTGGAGCAAGTGGATAACATTGGAAGAAAACTATGTCCCTTCCGTTCGGAATGCAATATAGATAAGTAGCTTTTGATGTGTATATTCTGTTCTGAACTACTTTGTCCATGATTGTTATGTATCTTCCCTCAGTGGGAACTTCCATTTCTGTTGTTTAATAAGTTCTCATGTCCTCGTGAATTCTGTCTCTTGTTCCAAATGATGAGGAAGATAATTTCTTGTAGTGTGTTTTTCTTAAAATTCTCCAGTCACTTCTCATTTTTCTTCTGATACTCTTTTCACCCTTTTAGACCCTGAATTTTAAATAAGTATTTCTTTTGTTAATTCTTCTACTTGATATTTCGATGTTATGAATCTTTCTTCCAGCCAACTGTGGAGATATAATTCACTCCTTCCGTAATTGGTTAGTGATCCTACTCCAACTTGATATATATATATATATATATATATATATATATATATATATATATCTTGGATCTCTTTCCTTAATATTAAATGGTAAGCAATTATAATTAACTATATAGAATATATATGAAGTTATTAGCAGTTATACTCAACCAAGATCAACTAAACTTTTTTCTTGGCCTTTTGAATTATTTTCGACGCATCTTTCGACATATAATGAGTTCAATTGTGCATGTTTGATGACATGACTGAAGGGACTGGTGACACCACCATCCACTTTTAGCTCATGCTTTTAAAGTGTTTGGACACCTAAAAATATGATGTAAGAATATTTCCACCCGTTAGTTATCTCATCTCATCTCATCTCATCTCATCAGAATTTATGTAACAGAAGCTTTGGCAAGAAGTCAAGAACCTGTCACATCTAGTAAAGGTGTAGATTCCTGGAATGGAGTTCTAACTCGTGGAACAGTAGCTGCTCTTATCTGTGAAAATCTAACCTGATCATTGATGACTTAATGTTAAAAACTTTAAGGTGTAATTTGAGCATTGCACCAAACAATGTACCTTTCCTTAGTTCCAAATTATCTAAAGAAATTTAGGTTTCAATTTCAATTTTTGGCATTTAGAAAACCAAAATTTGTTTTTGCTTTTGCTTTGCTGTCTGTCTACTTAAATAAGCCAAGTAATTTGATCTATTTCTATTTTTTTTCCTAATCTAGCTTAATTACTTTGGTACTGTGCATATATTACTCTTTTTTATTCTTCTCTAAGATGTTTAGAAAGAAAATGAATAAATATGTTTTTGAATATTACGCTAAAATTCCTGTTACGAGTTAGACAATGTGCTGGCACATATAGTCAATAGATATCTTATCTATATAAACATAAGGGGTAGTACATTAAGGTTTCGATGGAAAGCATTAAATTTCAAGTCCATAAGCTATTTCCCACAAATATAAGGTGAAATAAAGAAGATGTAATAGTTTTCAAGTAAAGCTATTTTGCCAAACAATTCTTGTAAGATATTTTTTTGTCTGCGTTGTTATGTTATGAATTTTCTGAATCACACATCATGTTAATATTAGAATGCAGAATTCTGAGGATTATAGACCTTTTGATAGAAAAAGATGAAAATTGTATTGATATGTAAAGAGATGAAATATGAAAAAAAGAATAAAGAAGGATGGTTGGAGAGTCACTCATTAAAAGAAGAGATAGTCACCTTTAAGATAGATGGGGAATCATTCTTTGAAGTAGAGGACTCACTCACCTAGAAAAAGGAATCACTCAACTCTCAAGTAGAGACTCTAAGTGCTTTCAATCTCACAATTTTTTGCAGCCAAAAAGTTCCTCCCTTATTCCAATTATAAGCATAAATACTAGTAGCAATTTTTTTTTTTGGTTTGTTTTGTTTTGGAAGGTAAATAAATTCTATTAAAAAATTTATGATTTAAAATCGAGGGAATTATTAGGGATTTTTAATATTGACATGATTTTGTGAGTCACATCAATGTAAAAAGTTTATAAAATTAAATATTTGAAACTAACCGAAAGAGAGTTGAAAAAGAACTTGTTAAAGACTTCATCTGATTTATACCTCTCTTTCGGTTGGTAAGTTGACTTACAGACCTAGTGAACCAACAAGTCATTAGGTTCGGAGATTTTATTTTTTTTGGATCCAATTTTATGTTAAATGATTGTGATTGAAAAAAATATAAATTTTGAAATAAGGTGTTTTTAAAAAATTAATTTTGGGGTTAATTGCACTAATCACTCAATTATGAACGACCGAATGAACTTACCTATTTTGAATAGAACTCTTTCAAAACTCGGGCATAATTATTTTTGCCTATAAATATAAAAACAACAATAGAACTTTTAAGAGGAGTCATTGAGTTGTTTTTCAGAGAGTCTTTCAAGTTGTTTTTTAAGAGAATTTTTTTAGAGCAAAAATGAGTTCTTGATTTTGGTGAAAAATCTTGCACCTTGTTGAGAGCTTGTGAGTTTTTTTATTAAAACCCTTATGCTTTCCTTGAGTGTTTTTCTGATTTCCAGAAGATTGTTAGGTTGTTCTTAATCCCGAGTGATCTACTACCCATATCTGAGAGCATCCCTTGAGAATATCCCTTCTAGGTTGATTACAAAGTCTCAGAGTTAGTTTGTTTCTTAAAAAGGAAAAAGTTCGAGTTGCGCTTGATTTTTCAAGGAGGAAGATCAAGTTTGTGAACTTAACAAATCAGCAACGCTCTAGGGGGAATGCGGTTTAAACCCATACTAAAAAGAATCATTGTTCTAAACCGAAGGGGGGGGGGGGGGGGGGGGGGGG
>CAUOFW020001724.1:2892966-2925992 GCA_963454935.2 Ilex paraguariensis
GGGGGGGGGGGGGGGGGGGGGGGGGGGGGGGAGTTTCTCTGGAAGAGTACGAGAAAAAAGGATAACTTACATCTAGTGCAGCTAGGGGTTGTAAGTGTTTGCGTATGTACACCAGATTTCCATAGTGAAGGGTAGTTTAGACATGGTCCCGTGATTTTCCAATGCGGGTTTCATGTAAAAATTGTGTGCATGATTATTTTGTGTGACTGACCGAATGATTGTTTCAAACATACTAATTTGATATACTATAAGTATCTTGTTATTAACGAAAATACGCCTGACCACAAAAGCATACAAAGAGAGTAACACTTCCATCGCTCAGATTAAGGTCGATAGGGCACATCACAAATACGAGAAGAAGCACCCCTTAATCAATGACTATGATTAATATCTCAGAACAAGTTAATGTCTAACAGCAAGAACAAAACAGAACAGTGCGAATACTGTTGAAAAACAAACTTGTTTTAGAGTTTATTATATTATTAAGGTGTGTTAATTTTATGTGTCAGTGGGCAAAGAATATGCAAGTAGTGGAAGACAATAGTATTAGTGAGTGTTAATTCACTAAGTAATAGTGTTTTAATATTTTAAGAGTTACAAAAGTTAGCAGGCGTAGTGGTGTGTGAATGTAATGTTAAGAGTTATAAGTATAACTTATATAAATAGGACATATAGTTTATTGTTAAAAGTAAGTAGATTAAAAGTTGAAGAGTTCAAGTTGAGTGTGTGATTGTAATCAACTTGTATGAAAATAATTTTTCTTTAATTGTTCATATCCTCCTTTACTTTTTTTCTATTTTATTTCTAGTTCTCTTGACTCTAACAAATTGGTATCATAGTGATCTTGTAATTGGAGCAATTCTAATAAATTGGTTTCAGAGCTAATTTTATGATATTGAAAATCTATATAACTTTCCATCAGAGTTAGCATTCGATCATAGAAGTCTAGATAACTAATTTTTAGAGCTAATACGATCCTTGAAGTCTTTGATTGTCATGATTATGGTGATCATGAACGATTCACCAAATATGTATTTTTTTGTGTGAAATCTAATGTACTCTAATTGCAGGAGAATGAAGATTACTCTACCTTCTTATCTCAAAGCGTTTGATTTGTAAGATGTGATTGAAAAAAAAAAAAATCAAAGAGTGGCTTGCCTAGAAGAGTTCAAGAGAAGAAAAAATAAAAGACACTTGGAGTTCTCAAAAAGGTGACACATGTATAAATTTAGAAGTATTTTGAAGATTTGAGATCTCCATATCATGTTTGGAAGATGATTGAGAGTGTAGTATCCAAACATTAAGGTGAGTTTTTACCCAATGAATATTGAGTTTAATGCTTTGTAGAAGATGAGTTTATAAAAAAAGAGTGTAATGTTGAAGACACACCCATGGAGGATCAAGAGGAGCATCATCTCGATGAAGACAAAAGAAATGAAGAAACTAAAGTGAAAATTAAAGTTCAAGAGGCTAAAACTCAAGAAATAGAAGAAAAATAATTTTGCACAGAAGTTGAAACGAAAGTACAAGAAATTGAAGAAATTGCGAGAATTGAAAATGAAATCAAAGATCTTATCATAATAAAAGATTGTAAGACGGAATCCTATGAGCTATTCCCTAATGATGCTTTTCCAACAAAGTATGAAAGTGAATATCATTTTGACGGAATGCTCAAAAACAAGAGTCAAGGAAGTGACTTTCATGAAAATTGCATGATTCATTACTTACAACTTGGTATACAAAATGTTTTAAGTGACACATGTTGGATGAATATGGATGAATTTTATGATCCAAGAGATCTGACACAAGAGAGGCTCAAGAAGTTTGAGAGAAGGAAGGTCAATGCACTAAGGGCCAAGAAAAAAAATTAGCCAAATAAAGATGATTTATTGATGTAAGAAAGATGATTTATAATTGAAGATTCTTGCAATTAAAGGAGGTGGTACTCAAGTCCATGAAATTTTCAATAATTCCATGAAGCTCCTTTAACACAAAATGATTTGTAAGATATTTCCTAAATAATGATGTCTTAATATTTTAAGAGTTATATGCATGACTTATATAAATAGGAACCCAAAAAAGTTTGTTTTGACAGGGACGAGGAGTAAAAAAAAAAACCTTAGCTTTGGAGCTTGTTACATGAGGTAGGAGTAAGACTCTAGAAGCCTCCACTCCTGTGATAGGAGCTGGTTCTGTGGAGTGTCTTTAAATCTCTGGGAATTCATCCTATCTCTTATGGTTTGGACAATGATGTTCAACAAAGAACTGCTATCCTTGAACCTACTATAGAGTGAATTCTATTATTTCTCTCTTTTCACATCTGGTATATATACAGTCACAGCCAAACATAATCTTAGCATAATTGTCAACAGAGTTTTGCCCTTCCACTCTTGAGCAACCCAACAAATGAAAT
Organism: Ilex paraguariensis; assembly: GCA_963454935.2. Classification (NCBI taxonomy): domain Eukaryota; kingdom Viridiplantae; phylum Streptophyta; class Magnoliopsida; order Aquifoliales; family Aquifoliaceae; genus Ilex; species Ilex paraguariensis. The sequence goes on from CAUOFW020001724.1 coordinate 2,895,380, forward strand.
CATGCCATATCTTTATTTGGCCACTACTGACCCATTAAGGAAGCTAGCTTGTTAGTACCAGATTGTCTAAGAGAATTTGCATTCAAAAAATAGTTGAGGCACTTTGGTAGTTGTTTTCACAAAAGATCTGTTCACTCTCCTCTAGGTCTACTTAGGGTTTATTGGGCAATTGATCCGCGGTTTCCCTATTGGAATCACAACATCGTGTAGATTTAATGATCAGGATAACCGAAAACATTTGTGATAGATAGGATGATTGGGGCCAAACAATCAGATTATAGAATCATTCACAACCTTTGTATCTTGTTTTCTAAGTTGGATAAGACTTATTATCAATTACTAACCCTTTGTGACTAAAGACAAAGTTTGCCTTCAACGTTATGCGTATCCATTCTGTATCTTTCTTCTTAAATCAGTGTCCTAATTCCATATGCACATTTCACCAAAATGCATTATATGTGCATTTTCCTACATCCGAATAGGCATTATCTACTGAGTGCTTAATTGAAAGTTGGCAAAGGCCAGACAAAACTAGCTGTTCGAACAAGCGCTGGTTTAAAGGCTTTTCAAAAAAGTGGTGGTGATTAGCCAAGAAAAAAAGATCACGAGGCTAAATTCATGCACCAGAATCCATGAACTACAAAGTTACATTGGGGTCGTTTAGTTGCGGTATTGAATGGTGGATTACAAAGTCATAACACATTAAAATTCAATAATCCAACCTTATATAGCATTTGGATGCAAAAAACACTCTGTATTATATATAGTCTTTTTTTAAATTTTTATCCAAATAATACACTACTTAATCCAAATAATACACTGTATTTGTGTTATTAATCCGATTATAATACCATCTGGAGAGGTGATATTATAGTCTAATTCAAGCGTATTGAGTTGTAAATTTAATATTTTACCTAATAGATAAATAAAAACATTATTAACTATACAAGATTGATAATTTTTTAGTCAATATGTAATTGTCACTCTATTATCTCATTCTTAATCCAGTGTCTTACTAAACACTGGTTAACAATGCGTAATATTTTTATCCCATATTTAATTTTATATTTTATCCACTTATATGAAATTAGTCTGTATTAGTTAATGCAATCTATTCTTTTACGATACGACAATCCAACGAGCCTAATGATTAGAGCTTAATGCTTTACCAGCTAAAAAGCTTAATGATTCTTGTGACGAGTACAGAAATGATCTGACGTGGCATATTCCAGATCCAACAAGCTGTTGAAATTAATAGTGAGAGAATGAAGGTGTTATCACTTCTATCCTTAAAATCCTCAATGGACCTGCCATGAATTTCTTGTACTTAATCACACAGTTGATTATAGTCTATTCTGAAAATGAGATCCACTTGTACAATCAACTGTTTGATTAACTGTGTAATAGATTATAATCAACTGTGTGATTAAGTACAATAAATTTATGGCAGGTCCATTGAGGATTTTAAGCATAAAAGAGATAAGCATCTGTTTTAGGTGGAGTCACAATCACCAAATCATAATATATTTAGAGAAATGTGAAAAAATAAATAACAACGGTGGTTTTCCCATGTAAATACTCTGCACATTTCTCATCCACGGTGAAGATGAATGAATCAACTCAAGTATATGAAAAGAAGTCTCCTTAGTTTCATTAATGTGAGCGATGCCTTATTATTGTGGTCTGTATTGATTTTTTTTTTGATCTCCTGGAGTGTGCAAGTATGCGAGTATTTTCTTCTAGATTCTATAGATTTAGATTCTATAGATTAATTTCTTTGAGTTTCTAGTTTGAGTATACCAATGGGTACGTCTTGAACTATTTTGTGGTTTCTTCAAAATAGTTTTTTTTTTTTTTTGGAAAAAAAAATGCAACTAGATATAATTATCCACTGGGTTTTTAAGAATACAAATTCAATGAACCTGTGAGTAGGTGGGTAATTGAAACTGTAGTCATAAATGGATTCTTATTCAAAAGGGGAAGAATCAACAAGAACTCTAGTTGGTTGTGATTATCCAGATATTATGTGTCAACGAGAATTTAAGAGACTTATATTCAAACTCTCAAATTGTAGTGCTCCCCCACCCAAAAACACCAAAATATTAGAGAGATTTGATAAGAATGTACCAAATCATATTAATGAATTCAGATCGACTCTGTAGAACAAAAAAATTGAGTGAGAATAGAAAGACTATTAGAGATATTTTAGTGCGTTGGGACAAAAATTTGAAGTCTCAATGATATGAAAAACAACTTGTTTTGTGTTAGCGTGTTATAAGGTCAAGACTGAATATCTTGGAATTTGATCTAAATTTTTAAATTGTTATTAATAAGAGTTTGTTGGATAATTAATGCAAAAGTCTTAATAATGCATGGATAGGTTTATTAGTGACCTAATTAAATAAAAAATAAATTAGAAAATTTTTAATATATAATGAATAGGTATATTAGACATGTGATAAAAAAACATGATATGAACAGATTTGGGTTGCAGTATTATGTAATCAGTTATCAAATAACCAGTTTTTCTAGTGATTAATACATCGATGTAGATTATTGGTCCATGGATGTAAATACGATATACTAAGGTGGGTATGTTGTATTGAATCATATTATACTTTTGTGCAATATCTTTATTAATTTCCTATTTTTGAATTCCTATTTTCAAACAAGTATTATTTGCGTTAATTATCTGTCGTACAAAACTAACAAGTGGTATCAAAACTATATTCTAACAAATGGTATCAGAGCTATATTTCAACAAGTGGTATTAAAGCTAGATTGATTATCCTAGTAGAATAATCGAAGTTAAATTGACGATCCTAGTGTAACAATCAAAGTAGGTTATTAGCGATTTCATGATCAAGTTGGAGTTTATGTTGAAGAAAACTCTCTTACGACGCATGTACAATTCATATTTTTGTTTAGATTCACAAGAAAAAAATTAAAATTATTATGAAACCAAACAAAAGACTAAGTTGTTTTTTGATTATTTGGATTTCAAGAATTACCACACATACTGTGTTACAGGTGTTTCTTCAATTTTTTTGGCTATTCAAGTTGAAGTCGTGGTATTTCAAAAGTTTGGGAGTTATTGAGCTGACATAAACCCAATAGTGATAATGTAGTGTCTCGTCGGTTACGTCCGTGGGTTACGAGTCATTGGACCATTAAAATCTCCCAAAAACAGGTAAGACGCCGGTAGAGATGCACAGATGATGCATGTCAAGATGCAAGCTCTTAAAAAATAGAAAGGATTATGATGACTCAAAAAAAGCAGGTTTGCACGTGGTGCTTGAAAAATTGGTGGATTAAAATCAAGGGTGTTAAGCCTGATCTTGAGCATGACCAAATGTGAAGAGTTTGGTTTAAGTGAAATTGTTGAAATTTGACCCAAATTTTTTAATTGTTATGAGGGAGATTTTGTTGGATAATCAATGTAAGAGTCCTAATAAATCATAGATAAGTTTATTAATGGCCTAATTAAATAGAAATAAATTATAAGAGTTTTAATATACCATGAATAGGTATATTAGACATGTGATAGGAAACATAAAGATCAAGTTGTATATAAATAAGTTTAGATTACAGTATTTTATCCATATAAATAAGGTTAAGTATTATGTAAACAGTTATCAGATGACCAATTTTTCTAGTGACTAATACATCGATGTAAATTCTTGGCCCATGGATGTAAGTACGGTATACCAAAATGAGTATGATGTATCGAACCACGTTATATCTATAAAATTATGTCTTCCAACAAGTATTATTTATGTTAATTATCTATTATGCAAAATCAACAAGTAGTATCAGAGTTATGTTCCAACAAATGAAATCAAAACTATGTTTCATTAGAATAACCAAAACGAAAACGAATTTGGATTTTGAGCACAAAATCATGTTTTAATTAATAAATACTACTTTCTATAGTATATGCAAAGGGAGTCATGCAAGTTACGGCTACACACTAACCTCCGAAGCTATAAATGGATAGCCTCCTGATGTGAAGTAGTTCTCTTATTGAAGTTGACAATAAAACTTCAAATTGATTTCTTTGCATTTTGGAAAGTATTACTGTCAAAAACAAATAAGGAATAAGTATCAACAAAAATCAATTACTTGTTCACAAAACATGTTGTCCAACAATGTTAATTATTACACCACTACATCAAACAATACTATTTGTGACGAGTTTTTTTTGCTACAATATTCAAACATGTCGCAAAAGTGAATATTTCTGTGACGTTTCGAAAATATTTTCGCAGAAAATGATTTTTGCAAAGATATCCAAGATCTCATGCTTTTACCACATGAACCCTTTTTTAAAAAAAATTGTTGGGCAGACCTTTTTCCCCAACAAGAAATAATCTTTTGTTTCTTTTTCTGGTGGGTGTCTGCTTTTTTTTTTTTGTCTTTGTTTTTTTTTTTTTTTGGGGGGTGGGGGGGCTTCTGAGGGAACCCATATTCCATCTGTCAAGTTAATGCTGTCCAGAACAGCTGCTCAAGTTTCAATCCCCAGCAGCCACCATAGAGTCGCACTGTTCACTTGTTGCAAAACCTAGTAGCTGAGAAGCATGTAAGAGTATCTCCAACAGATTTTGTAAAACACAAAAGTAGCTAAAATTTAGCTAATCAAAACAAAAAATCATTCTCTAACAGATGTTCTAAATATAGAGTATTACTGTAGTAACTTGTAAATATTTTTTATACTATTTTCTCTTTCGTCCTCTCTTTTCTTCCATTCTTTCTCTCTCTCTTTTATTATTCTAAAAAAAATATAACATATAAAGAATGAGAAATAATATTTAAAAGGAGTAATTAAAAATATAAAGAATCTGTTGGAGTGTGCATTAAAAAAGTGAATAGTTCAAATAAAAAAAATTATTTTTTTGGTAGCTAAAATACAATTTATTGTTAGAGATGGTCTAATGTTGTTCATGCCACTGGCAACATCGAACAATTTACGAGATAAAACATTGGTAAAAAAGAAACATAGGCCCGCTTAAATCCCAACCATCTAAATTCTGCAGGCTACAAAATTATGTCTCATTGCCGAATTTTTTTGGTACCATACTTTCATTTTTGACGGACCAATAGAAATGCTCCATGGGTAAAATTTTCTTAATTTATAATTTTTCATTGTTTTATCAATTTTACAATCTTATCTAAATCAAAATCAATGGTCAAAATTAATGGAGGCACGGTATTGACTTCGGTATCTTAGCCTTACCCTAAAAATTGGGAATGTTCTGGTATGTTTTGAGGAACGGGCTATGTAGACTTTGTGGCCAGAGGGATATGACCATGTTTTAGGTTGTAATGCAAGTCTATTAAAATTCTGCCAGAGACCCGGAATATGGGTTTACATACAGTAGGATTCAAATTTATTGGAAAAGCCTAAGTTCAAAGCTCTTTTGCTAAGTTTTAGTCCAATTTTATAAGTGATCATATATAACAAATTAAATGAAGGGACTGGGTGAGAAACAAACGAAATTGCAGTATTTCCTTCTTAGTTCCTAAAAAGGTGAAAAGTTCATTTGGCCAATTGAAAAGATATCTACCCCTAATTGTGACATTGGTTCCTCATCCTTTCCTTCTTCTTGTAATTCTTATACTCCTTATTCAACTCTCTGTTCGTTTAAATTTCTCTTTGCAATAGTGAAAGTACTAAAAACCGTCTTGTGGATGTAATGTTAAATTTAGTAAGTCCTCCTTAATGAGGTTGCTCGTGTACTATTCCAGGCGTGTGTAGAATTTTTTTGTAATATCCTTGTTTTTTTTTGGAAATAAAGTATGTTTACCTACCAAAAAAATAGAGGTACTTATAACCTTAATTAAGTTAAGAATTTTCTCGGAGGAAGACACCTGTAAGATTAGTAAGCAGATATATATATATAGAGAGAGAGAGAGAGGAAGATTCCACATATGATCTATAGAGGAATCACTCCGGAAAAGATTCTGCTTAATTTTAGCATAGTCTATTTGAGAATAAAAATATTTGGCCTGGCCCTCTTGCGCTTATCTGAGAGGAATCACCACCCTAACCTAAGGATAAGGTTTTCAAGGTACAGTCTCATAGAGCTGTCTTGAAAAAGGCATAGTACATGCTCTTTTTTGGAGTATACTTGAATGACTGAATCAAGCTTTCCCAATAGCTATCCTCATCAATCAATGTATAAGAACTGGTTTAAAAAATTGATTCCTGAGAGAGCTTCATGCGTGCATCATTGTTGAATCTTAATTAACATTTACCCAGCAAAGAAAAAACGAAGAAGAAATATCCTAATTAACAGACAGATAACACGAAGACTCGACGTTTGAAACTCAAGCAGGATAACCAGTTCACTAATGATCATAAGGGTATTTCTTGCTTGATTTTTGTAGACTCCCCAATTTCTTATTCAAACCCCTTTTTGGTGTTTGACAGGAACACGAGGGATAAGAAAATAATGGAAGGGTTTTTTGTACTAACCAATTCTCTGTTTGCGGTACCTACTACTCGTGGGCTTGTTCTTATAACAATAAACCTTTATTCATGGTGATCAGTCTGTTATTGCAGGGTAAGATCTTAGGTAAACCCAATTACTGCATTTCTCCATTCTTCAAATCAATATAAAGTTCATCATTGATTTCTGTTTAGGTTTCGCCACTTATAATTGAAATAAATGGCGAAGCAAATCTGCCTCATTACCTATTTCACCCACAAAGAGATTCTCCTGAAGTTATCACAAAAAGGATCATGTTCCTCATAGTTTGATCCCCAACAAAGAGCTCCTCAATTATTTCAAATATCACTTCTTGAAATGAAAATGGGAAAACAATCTACACAACCTACCGCATTCAGCAAGTGCTACAAGATATTTCTTTTCATGTAACCTCATATTTGAAGCCTTCAAAACAACAATCAGAGTGTTTCTTTTTCAAAATTTCAACCCAAAAATCATACCACAGAAAAGAGAAAACACAGATGACCCATTAGGGCATTTCAAGGAGTATCAGCGCACACAGGAGACATGATTATAGATACATAAAGTTTATGAGATTTGCCATTATGCCTTAGATCAGATTTTCCAGAAATGACTTGCAGAGCTAGTGGGCATGTGTGAAGCAGAACCCTTAGTCAAATACCACCACAAGTTAGCTGGAAACAGCTTAGTACGGATGTTGTTTGAGGGCTACACCACCCGGTCCCCATCTAAGAAGTGGTCCAAGTTAGGGTTTTGACCTATGGGTTCATCACCCCTATACTTCAAAGAAACCGAAATGTACACACCAGACCCAGTGCGTGTGTGTGTGTGTGTGTGAGAGAGAGAGAGAGAGAAATTCTTTGTCCACTTATTCAGGCTTCCACCCTGTACCAGTGTACCTTCTCTTTTTTTGGGTCTCCTCAGTCTTCTTAAGGTGAGTCTTGGCAAAGCTTCCTCAAACGAGCGAGCACAAAAACAGCAAGAAACGAATATATAGCATCTCTACTAAACTTAAACTAGATCTATATGCCACAGACAATCAGGCTTTCCTGGGATTTTTCTCCCTTGGAATTCCATACAAAGATCACTGTAATGGGAAAAAAGGGAATACCTTGGCAGTGCCTGATGTAGGAAGTATTAGCACTATGCACAAACACAGACACCCACATACAGAGAGAGAGGTCATTTACTGGGATGTCCCATAAGTACTATTTAATGCTCTCGACCCTTTCCCTGATAGAGCATCACAGAAACTGGATATGCTGATATCTGGATGAGGTACAACAACATTTCCGTACCCGATTTTCCCAAATAACCTTGAGGTACCAGAAGGTCCAGAACCCTAAAACTTTTTTTCTCTACCCAACTCACAGTGAAATGGATAGAGATAGAGATAGAGATATAGAGAGTTTTCATCTAAAAAACAGACACCATCTCTTATACCCAGATAGATGTAAAGATAAAACAGTGCTTTCCAAATCCTCTCTTATCTTTCTCCCAAAAACATTCATATGTATTGAGCAATCTGAGTGAGTTTTCCGGGATCAAACCCCTAAGAATACGCAATCCAACAGATGGATAGAAGGACATCCAGAGGGATCTACAGTCATTCTACCTGGGGATAGGCTTTCTGCTTCTTGTTCTTTAATATTGATTAGGGTTAATTACAACAAGGGCGTCTTTATTGAAGACCCATTTGCGAGAAGGATAAAAAACCCACATCGAATTTGTAACAAAATAAAATTGGCTTCACATAAATATTGGAATGAACCATTCTTAGGTTAAAGTTCAAGTTTTGGATCAGTTTGTGTCCTCTTGTATGGTAAGTGTTAATGTGTTGTTTATTGGGTCTTACCTAAGATTTATTGTCATATAATATTGATAATAGACAAGTGAAAAAATATCCACAAAACCATAAGGGTGACTCATGAAATGGATAAAGAGTCACTTAATCATGGGATCATTTCATTCTTGCAGATGGAAGGACACTTTCTTTAGGGTTCAATGTCACCCATTACTGTCCATCAATATAATTGCATCCATAGCTTACGTTCATTATTGATGTACCCAACCTAAAGAATCCTTATCCCTTCTGCCATCTCTGTAACTCTTTTTAGCTAGGACCACAAAAATTATAGTCATAGTCAATCATATATACAAGTAAAGATCTGACTCCCAGATATTTCCAATGTATAGAGAGTCGTGTTGTTGGATGCTCATCACCACTTATTTTGTTCATTACCTCGCATTATGTTCCCTTTTCTTTTTTGATAAAGTTGGTTGTCAACAAAACTAATTTGGTGTGACACTATTGCTGGTTGTTGATTCCAGAACGAATACTATGTTTCCCTTGTGGCTTTAGAGGTAAATTACTAAATCAACAGATTTCTGTAAATTGAATAGTGGTTGCAAAAGTTGCGATGGTTAAAGCCTCTGTAGTAATTCTTAAAGGTCTTTTTTATAATCTTCTTCAAACGTTTATCAGAATAACAATACAAATTTGTTTAACTAGAGTAAAGCTTGACAGTCCGGATCCTATGAGTTGAGGGATTGAATTGGATACTTATATATAAGAACGCTGTCTCTTAAACAGGTGGGATTGGATTGTAGCAGTGTAAAGCAAAAGGACATATATATATATATATAGTATAGTATAGTGACAGATTACTCATCCAAGAGATGAATTTTGATCTTTGACTTTTCTCCCATAATTTTGATTACTTTGTTTATCTCCCAATGTGTGAGTGGGGATCTGACACAAAGGAGAGTGTTAGAGCTTGTCCCACGTCGATAATATAATATATTTTTATATTTTGATTTTGGGTTACATATTTTAATATAGTATCATCTCATCTTGTATTCATTCTTCCGTGGCAATGGATTATGCTACTCATTCTATTGGTATCAGTCCACCTCAAGTCCTTTCTACCTGTCTTGATCAGAGCAATTATATTTTATGGCTATATAGCGCAATTCCTACCTTTCCTTCGCAACAATATTTTGATGGGCTTTTTCGATGGAACTAAACCATGTCCTTCCAACTTATCCCTCAAGTCTAGAGGCAAAGCAACAGCAACAATTAAACAACATTTGTCAAATGGAAGGAACAAGAGCAGTTGCTGGGTTAATTCAAAGTTAACTTCCATCCGTTCTCTCACTTGTGGCTTGTCAATATATATACTTCAAGTCCAAATCAATTGCAAAATACAACATTAAATGACTTATCCAATTAATTTTCTTGATAACCCAATTTGCTGATAATCTTGCTCTTGCTAAGAAAACTGTGGATGATGACTTCTCACCTTAATGATGAGATTTTCTAAGTATTTGTTTTGAAGTGTATGTCCTTTGGGAGAAGTACTCGATTGCTAATTTCCGTCTCAAATTCTCTTTCTTAGTATCCTTTGAATTCATTTCACTCAAATCTTTGGTCATCCCTTTACTACTCAATGTTTTTATAGCCAAAAATTATTTCACTGATAAAAAAAATGGATATAAAATAGGTTCAAGACATATCAAAGGGACCCCAAGTAATCTCATGGGAGTTGCTCGAGATTCAAACCAAACTAACCTAGATGAGAATATTCTCAATGCCCAATAGGTATCTACCCCTCCTACATCCAAAGAGGCTAAATAATTTACCTTGTATCTATTTCAATACATTTTACAATAAGGCATCTAGCTTAGGGTAAATTCTAAATTTTTCCTTAAATTTAAAGGTTCAAACATGTATCCTCCGACTATTTAAATGAATTCATATCACATGTTGAAGACTTATTTCCTTGTAAGATCAAAGGCCTACAAATTGATGTGGTTATTGAATATGGGAACAATAACTCTTTTATTGTTCTCCAACATTTTTTTGTCAAAGCACAGGATTTCCTACCGTTTGCCTTCCCCTCATACAACCAAAAACATGGAATGGCTGAGGGTGTTGATCTAGTCTCACTGTTTTGGCTCACAAAGGCATACCTGATCAATCCTAGATTGAGGCTTTCAACACTGCGGTGGGTATAATTGACCGTCTCCTTAGTCCTATAGGTAATGTAATCCTTATGAAAAGTCGGTTCAAAGGCATCTCGATTTTGCAATTATTCATACATTTGGCTCTTTGCATTCTCTAGATCTTTATTATTACAACACTAACGAACGTGAACTTTGATCGAAACAATGTGCACTTTTGGGCTATCATTTACATCATCAATCTTATATGTCTTTGAACATTGATAATGGCCATGTCCATTTATCATGTTCCGTTGTCTTTGACGAAATGACTTTTCCCTTCAAGTCCTCCAAGGCTACTTCACAAATTGCAAGTGAATTGACTTCCTCAGTATTCATCCCTCCTGCTCCGACTACAGCTATATATACCCATACTCCTGGCTCTTGTTGTCAATCCTCATACCCTACCACTGTTGGGTTTCCCTCCTTTGTGGGACTCATCAATTTGCTAATTTTTTGGTGGCATACCCGTGTAGGACTCTTATCCAAGACTTGGTTTGGAGTCTTCTAGTTAAAAAGGAATTTGACAGCCATCAAAGACTATAAGTTTTGTCCTTTTCTTTGGTTCATCTATTCTCTGTTGGTTTGGCAAGAAGACATATTTTTCGGCAGTCTTTGGTTCAACAAAAATTCAGCCTTCTTCTTCTCCTTTTTTGGTGCCAGAAAAATCTGCAAATTTGTTCTTCAAGTGGGTAACATTTCTTCACTTGATATTTGGGTTTCTTGCGATTTGTTCTTGGAGATTTGGTTCACTTATTTTGTGAGGTATTTTCCTCTTGTGATTTACACCTTGGTGTGTTTGTAAGGCTTATGTCTTTTGGCCACTTTGTAATCTGATTTGGTGATAGTGGAAGAAACTGACCTACCGGTCGTCGTGGATGTACCTCAAGTTATTTGAGGGAACCACGTAAATCTTGTGTGCTTATTTATTTTCTGTTATTTTATTTATATTGCTTCCATTGATTTACACTTGTGGGAAAGCCTATTTTCCCAACATCTGGTATCAGAGCAATTGGTTAATTCGGTTCCGATTCGTTATATTTCTGTGTGTGAATTATGGACGGCAACGTTGGACGTATGGTTAGTTTCAATGGCACAAATTGGGTGACTTGGAAAACTAAAATGGAAGATCTTTTATTTTGTAAAGATTTGAATGGACCCATAGAGGGTGATAGTGGCAAACCGGAAGGGATGAAAGATGACGAGTGGAAAAAGCTAGACCGGAAAGCTGTCGGTTTTATTCGGCAATGGATTGATGATAGTGTCTTTCATCATGTCTCTACAGAAAAATCTGCACATGGTCTTTGGACCAAATTGGAGAGTTTGTATGATAGAAAGACGGCAGTGAATAAAGCCTTTTTATTTCGAAAGCTTGTGAACTCTAAATATAAGGAGGGTACTTCTATTGCAGAGCATTTGAATGAGATTAAGAGCATTGTGAATCAGTTGGCCGCCATGAAAATTACTTTTGATGATGAGTTGCAAGCTTTGTTACTTCTTAGTTCACTTCCCGAAAGCTGGGAAACTTTGGTGGTCACAGTTAGTAACTCCGCACCTGATGGAGTGGTAACAATGAGTCAAGTTACCAGCAGTTTGTTGAATGAAGAAACAAGAAGAAAATCATCAGGTTCTTCTTACTCCGAGGCACTTGTAATGGAAAACCGGGGGAGAGGCAGGAGTAAGAGTAGGGTTCCGCACAACCGTGATAAATCTAGAGGTCGTTCAAGCTCGATGTCAAAAAAGGATGTTGAATGCTATTATTGTCACAAGAAAGGGCACATGAAGCGGGAATGTAGAAAACTCAAGTTCAAGGAGCAGAACAAAGAGAAAAATTCAGAGAAAAAGCAAATTGATACAGCTGTAGTTACCGATGATGAACTCATGATTATCCGTGATGATGCTAGCGTTAATTTGATTGGCCAAGAGACGGATTGGGTAATTGATTCTGGAGCTTCATTTCATGTTACTTCGCGGGCTGATTTCTTTACTTCTTACTCACAAGGTGATTTTGGGAATGTCCGTATGGGAAATGAAGATGTGTCAAAAATTGTCGGCATGGGTGACATTTGCTTGGAAACAAATATTGGATGCAAATTGCTGCTTAGAGATGTGAGGCATGTACCAGATATTCGACTCAATTTAATCTCTGCTGGAAAGTTAGATGATGAAGGCTACATCAACAATTTCAGTAATGGAAAATGGAAGCTCTCCAAAGGTTCTCTAGTGGTAGCAAAAGGAAAGAAGACTTGTTCTCTTTACACTATGCAAGCAAAAATCTGCAAGGGTGTTGTGAATACCTTAGAGAATGACTCATCCACTGATTTATGGCATAGAAGGCTTGGACATATGAGTGAAAAAGGATTGCAAGTTTTGTCCAAGAAAGAGCTTCTAGTGGGGATAAAAGGTACGCCTTTGAAAACTTGTGTTCATTGTTTCCATGGTAAACAAAACAGAATATCATTCCGTAGAAACATTGCATCTAGAAAATCTCATGTTTTAGATTTGGTACATTCTGATGTATGTGGTCCTTTGAAAGTTAGGACACTTGGTGGTGCTCTATACTTTGTCACTTTTATTGATGATCACTCTAGAAAAGTTTGGGCTTATACACTGAAAACTAAAGATCAAGTTCTAGATGTGTTTAAGATTTTTCAGGCCAAGGTTGAAAGAGAAACAGGTAGACAGTTGAAATGTGTTCGCTCGGATAATGGTGGTGAATATATTGGACCATTTGATCAGTATTGCACAAATCATGGTATCAGGCATGAAAAGACAGTTAAAAAGACACCTCAACAGAACGGGGTTGCAGAGAGAATGAATCGCACCATTCTTGAGAGAGTCAGATGTTTGCTCTCACATTCTAAATTGCCAAGATCCTTTTGGGGTGAGGCAATGAGGACCGCAGTTGATCTTATCAATTTGTCTCCTTCAGTTCCGTTGAATGGTGATGTGCCAGAGAAAGTTTGGACAGGGAAGGAAGTCTCCTATGATCACTTGAGGGTATTCGGCTGCAGAGCTTTTGTTCATATTCCAAAAGATGAAAGGTCCAAGCTTGATCCAAAAGCAAAGCAATGCATATTTCTTGGCTATGGGCATGAAGAATTTGGATACAGGTTGTATGATACAGTTGACAAGAAAGTTGTCAGAAGCCGAGATGTTGTTTTCTTGGAAGATCAGACTATTGAAGACATCGACAAGCTTGAGTCAGCTGAGTCTAGTACTGATGATCTTGTTGATTTAGATCCTCTCAATCCCTCTGCTGTTCATGATATTGATGAGGAAGTGCAAACACCTCATGATGATGCAGCAGAAGATGATGTTGAGCCAGAGATTGAGGGGGAGCAACCACCCCAAGAGCCACTACCACAGACACCGTTAAGGAGATCTACTAGAGAAAAACAGCCATCCAGAAAATATTCTTCAAATGAGTATGTGATGATATCAGATCAGGGGGAGCCAGGGACTTATCAAGAAGTCTTGAAGCATGAGAACAAAACTGAATGGTTCAAGGCAATGAAAGAGGAAATGAAGTCTTTGCATGAGAATCACACCTATGATTTGGTGAAGCCGCCTAAAGGGAAGAAAATTTTGAAAAATAAATGGGTCTTCAGACGAAAGAATGATGGGAACAGTTCTCAACCGAGATTCAAGGCACGACTTGTCGTGAAAGGTTTTGATCAGAGAAAGGGAGTTGATTTTGATGAGATCTTCTCACCAGTTGTGAAGATGTCCTCCATTCGAACTGTGCTTGGTATAGCTGCGAGTATGAATTTAGAAGTTGAGCAGCTTGATGTGAAGACCGCATTTTTGCATGGTGACTTAGAAGAGGAAATTTATATGGAGCAACCTGAGGGCTTCAAAGATAAGGGTAATGATCAGTTAGTTTGCAAATTGAAGAAGAGCTTGTATGGATTGAAGCAAGCACCGAGGCAGTGGTACAGAAAATTCGATGCTTTCATGAGTGAGAATGGGTATTCAAGAACCACTTCAGACCATTGTGTGTTTGTGAAGAAATATAAAGATGGTAATTTTATTATTCTCTTGCTTTACGTTGATGATATGCTTATTGTGGGCCAAGACACGAGTAAGATTAGCAAGTTGAAGTCAGAGTTGAGTAAGTCCTTTGCCATGAAGGATTTGGGTCCAGCAAAGCAAATTCTTGGGATGAGAATTGTTCGTGACAGATCACATGGGCTGATTTGGTTATCTCAAGAGAATTATATTAAAAAGGTTCTTGAGAGGTTCAATATGGACAAAGCAAAGCCTGTTAATTGTCCACTTGCAGGCCACTTCAAACTAAGCTCAAGTCAGTGTCCTACAAGTGATGAAAAGAGAAATGAGATGCAGAAAATTCCCTATGCTTCAGCAGTTGGTTCTTTGATGTACGCCATGGTTTGTACTCGACCGGATATTGCTCACGCAGTTGGGGTTGTCAGTCGATTTTTGTCTAATCCAGGGAAAGAACACTGGGCAGCAGTGAAATGGATTATGAGGTATCTTCAGGGCACTTCAAAGATGAGTTTGTGTTTTGGTAAAGGCGAGCCTATTCTTGATGGGTTCACAGATTCTGATATGGCTGGTGATGTTGATAGTCGAAAATCTACTTCTGGTTATTTGATTACTTTTGCAGGGGGAGCAGTGGCATGGCAATCAAGATTACAGAAATGCGTTGCTCTCTCCACCACAGAAGCTGAGTTCATCGCCATCACTGAAGCTTGCAAAGAATTATTGTGGTTGAAGGAATTCTTACAAGAGTTGGGTTTGAAACAAGAAAGGTATGTCCTTCATTGTGATAGTCAGAGTGCAATCCACTTGAGCAAGAATTCTTCATTTCATTCGAGATCGAAACATATTGATGTTAGATATCATTGGATTCGTGATGTCTTGAATGATAAGTTGTTACAACTTGAAAAAATTCACACTGATGATAACACTTCGGATATGTTAACTAAGGCATTGACTAAGGACAAGCATGAGAAGTGTCGACTTTTGGCGGGAATGGTCGAATCCTCCACATAAGTCGGGAGGGGGAGAATTGTTGGGTTTCCCTCCTTTGTGGGACTCATCAATTTGCTAATTTTTTGGTGGCTTACCCGTGTAGGACTCTTATCCAAGACTTGGTTTGGAGTCTTCTAGTTAAAAAGGAATTTGGCAGCCACCAAAGACTATAAGTTTTGTCCTTTTCTTTGGTTCATCTTTTCTCTGTTGGTTTGGCAAGAAGACATATTTTCGGCAGTCTTTGGTTCAACAAAAATTCAGCCTTCTTCTTCTCCTTTTTTGGTGCCAGAAAAATCTGCAAATTTGTTCTTCAAGTGGGTAACATTTCTTCACTTGATATTTGGGTTTCTTGCGGTTTGTTCTTGGAGATTTGGTTCACTTATTTTGTGAGGTATTTTCCTCTTGTGATTTACACCTTGGTGTGTTTGTAAGGCTTATGCCTTTTGGCCACTTTGTAATCTGATTTGGTGATAGTGGAAGAAACTGACCTACCGGTCGTCGTGGATGTACCTCAAGTTATTTGAGGGAACCACGTAAATCTTGTGTGCTTATTTATTTTCTGTTATTTTATTTATATTGCTTCCATTGATTTACACTTGTGGGAAAGCCTATTTTCCCAACAACCACTAGAACATACTATGAGTGTTGACTAGGATAAGTCTCTTGTGATATTTCTAAGAGATAAAATACTTCTTCTATCTTGAGAACTTCCATTACTAACGTACATCCCTAAATTCAAAGACTACCACTAGAGATTATACCTAACCTCACAACTTGGTGTTGAAAATCGTGATGGTGTAAACTAAACCTATTGGTGTATTTATACCAGGAATCGTTAGTGTGGCCGTGATTACTCGAGACCTAGATGAACCGTGCAGCGATAAGGTCCAAGTGAAGTTATACTAGACGTTGAAAGAAGGCCTTGACGGAGAGACAACAAGGAATGAACATCTAACCATAATATTAGTTGAGGTATAAGATTCGAGTACTTGTATGTTGATTTAATGAGTAGTAAATTAGGCTTTGGTGAACCGAAAAGATTTTCATGACTTTTCTCACAGAGGATTTTCCGCGTCATCAAATTACTTGTGTTAATCTTGAATATTTCATGTATATTTGTGGTTGGAAGCACACACGTGCATTACATGTTAAATATCAAACATAGTTATGCATTGGGTTTGGGACTTGGGGTTGCCATGAGATTGATCGTGAGCGAATTAATTCAAGATTAATAAAAATAATCGTCATGGCTAATTTGGGTTGTGGTGATTAAAAGAGTTTCTCACTTTTGTTGTTATATCTTTGTGAAAAATAGGTAATTGTGGTAGTTTAAGTTTTTATTGGTAATCAATTGGACCAAAATTGAAAAATCTATTCACCCCCCTGTAGGTAAAGTGTCTATAGGTATATGTGTATAATCGTGAAAGAAGATCGACATCCGATTCCCGCTATTGGAACAACAGTTAAAGATGCCAACATATGCTAAATAAAAATCGACTCAAACCTCTCAACCAAGCTGTCAGGTAGGAGGAACAGCTGCTACTTGTTGAATGCATCAATGTTTCACAGAATGAGGAAATGTTGTACAAGCAAAAGACCAGGGTCATGTGACTAAAAGAGAGAGATCAAAACACTTCCTCCTTTTTCAAAACAATGACCAACAAGAGAGATAGAAAGGAGATTGCGGCCTTACAAGGAACGATGGCTTTGCTACTACAAACAGGAAAAAAGTGAATGAAAAGGCAATTGAATTCTTCCTAAATCTATTTGGTAGAAGTAATGACATATCATAGAAAAAAAGCCATGGAGTTCATTATATATAACAAGGTCAAACATAAGCAAATAAATGTCATAGTAAGAGTTGTTGATGAAGAGGAAATCAGCAGTGTTTTCTTCTCGTTAAATAACATGAAGGCCCTTGGATTAGATGGGCTTTGAAAAAAAATATTAATTCTCATCTCCCCATAACTTGTCTCAAGAAGCTATAGACATTAATGTCAGAATAGTTTTTTGGGCCACTAATGGGTAGTTTTTCACAATGCAAGGTGTGATGGAGGTGGCTTGGGTGGTGTGTGGGTCTGGTGGGAAGCCAGGGTTGGGAAATTGAGAACAAAGAGATGGTTAAAATCCCATGCATACATTAGCCCCTACTAGTAATCAATAATACTATTTACACCAAGAAAATGGTAAAATCAGATGGTGACACGTAGAAGAGATCAATCCAACGATTAAGAAAACTTATGTGAGAGTCCACGATTGACCGAACAGTTAGGGAAGTAGAACTCTAAGAATCCCAAAAAAATAAGGAAACGTGACACCATGAGCCTCTAGTTGAAGAAGATTCAATACATGTTTACGCATCTCGAGAGTAAAGCCATGATCATTGTAATGGCTAGAAAAGATGACTTCGACGGTTGGATGGCATCCTTATAAATAACAGTAGTCAGACCACAAAAAAGAGATCCATGATTAAACCCAACAAACTCTACACAGAAAGCAACGTTATTTTTTTTGTAATCTATCACTCCGGTGATCTACAATACTTATTTCATCTTCTGAATTTAGTCTACTTGCTGCTTTGCACTCTAGTGGTCTTTTTTACGTTCCAATCCATTTTACTGTTAGTGGGGAAATTATTTCAAGTACTTGAATCGTAAGGCATAGAAGAGAATGCATATATAATCTTACGTCTTGCTACAATCGTCTGAACAGTCACGATTTTTAGAACCTCACACCGGTTCGAGTAGGTAAGGTCGTATATGTTTGAATCTTAAACCCAATCAGATTTTGGCATGCCCGCAATTCAAAAATACACCAAACAAATACTAGGTTCAAACAAAAAATATTCCCAAAATTGTTATATATCTAACCATAATTTAAGATTACTAACGTACCTAAAACATCAGGAAAGATTAGTAACAGTAGGTATCAAATGTTGGAACATTTTTAATTATTTTAATAAAACATTCCTATTAGTTCTACACAAGGTATTTTAATTATGGGTTAAAAGTTTGCCTAACTCAACTAGGATTGTGTAATTTAATCTATTTATACGTGGGGAGTGGTTTTCCTAATATAAGAAGTGGAAATCTACCACTCTCAAAGTACTTCGTTAATGGATAGATGATTACGTGATAAAGTCTTATATATATGTGATAGTTGTCCCCATCTCAATACACTTTAACGTATCAGCTTTCCATCACTACATTCTTCTATTCAGAAAACAAAGGGTCGCTATCGTGAATAATAATTTACAAGTTTGTCGATTATCTTGTTTAAAGATATGATAATTATTAGATTTGATTATAAAATACTCTAGATCCGTATATAAAAAGGCTTGATAAAACCCAACAAATGGTATCAGAGCGAATTTGAGTGATCTTGTAATAGATATCTACGAATTAGACGAATGTGTAAAAGATCAAAATAAATCTGTCTTGGTCGTTGAACCATGATCAGCTATCGGTCTCACTGAAGTTTGGTTGGCCGCTGTTACAATTATCGATGCACTATTCATTACTGTTCAAATTTTTATCGTTCGACTTTTAGCGACTAGCGCATTGGTTTTTTGTTTCAAAATCATGACTGCCTTGGATATGGTCTTCTCTTTGTAAGCCATTAGTCTGATCCCACATTCGTCATGGCTGCTCTTTTGTTGCCAGTGGTTAGGCTTGGGTTGTAACGGACAAGGAAGTCTCCTGCTTTTAGGCTATTAAAGACTATCTGTACATGGGTATTAAAAGTTTGGGCCAACTTGTACATTCTGGACATTGCTCTTATGACCATTGGGCCATAAAATTCTCATGAAATCTTAACTAGTTTTCAGCCAATTTAAAAGGCCAAAGCCTAGCCCAATGACATTTTATTATTTCAAGAAAAAGTTTTGAGCCCAAGTCAATGGACCCATGCCCTTCAGCCCAGTTTTAAAATCAAGACAAATTCAAGTTGAGAAAAGATTTTTACAGTAATCTGTGATAAAGTTTTTCCTATGCTTCAAAGCCCAGACAAATTTTGTATATCGTGGACATCACTTTGAGCCGAAATTATTGGACCAAATAATAATCAATCACTGATTATTTTATATTTTATATCTACTATTTCATGATTGACATGAATGATATGAATCCATGAATGCTTTTGGTTACACTTGCTACATGGCAATCATATTGGATGGATATCTATGCAATTAATTGTCACCGTTTGTTTTGGTTTTTGACCAAATTTTTTTGCGGTTAACCAATTGATATTGGTATTCATAATGTATATGTATTTTTATTTAAAATTTAATTAGGATAATTTAGACACGTGATCTATGCCTTTATAGTCATGGGTCTTACCTTTAGAGGTTGTGGAAGATCCGTAAGGTAGTCGTTTAAGGAAACATAACTAATGTAGAATCGCGCTCTACCAAAAGGTGGTCGACCTATAGAGGTTGTGTTTTTCTTGAATTTTGAGAATTAAATCTCATTAAGGCCACAAGGTGCATTGGCTTGAACAAAATTTCTAATTCTACTAAAAGGTGGTTTGGATATTTTGAATAAGTTTAGTTAACAAAATAGTCACAAGTGTGATTGGGAGATTAGGATAATCCTCTTGTCAAAAGATAGTGAAAGCATCTAAATCAAACTAAAACACGATTGACTATGTCTATGCACACTTGACTAGTGTGACACTGAAAGACTGATGACATGTCAAAATCTCTGCCAAAAGGTGAGACTAGATGATGTATCTTGTCTGTTTTCACAAGGTGGAAAGTTCATGCATAAAATTAAAACACTATGATCTGTCCAGATTTAGCCTTAAGTATGGATTGAAACATTAAAATTTTGTGGGCCCTCTTAAAGATATAACATTGATTATGTTTCTTATCAATACAGCTATGAATAATACTTCAATTCAAAAACAATTAGCATGGATAGAGCCACTAAATGATTGTAATTATTGTGCCTTCCATTCCTCGACAACTTATTGCCCCAGTGGTGGAGCCCATTTTTTTAAGAAGATCTACTAAAGTGGGTAGATTAGTCATACCTGATGAGTATGAGGTTCAATTGCAGAAGAAAGAATTGAAATTCCTTGATGTAGATGATAGTAAGAATGAATTGAAATGCCTTGATGTAGATGATAGTAATGAATTTCAACGTTGGATCCTTAAGGATTATTCTTATCATTGTGGCTCATTATGATCTAGAGGTACATCAAAAGGATGTGAAGACAACTTTTCTGAATGGTGACATGAAGAAGATATTTACATGGTTCAACCTGATGGTTTGAAAAAATTTATTTATGGATTAAAATAAGCCTCAAGACAATGGTATTTAAAATTTGACCAAGTTGTGACTGGGTATGATTTCAAGGTGATTTATAATTCTTATTCTCTATGTGGATGACAACTTACTTGCCAGTAATTACATCCATATGCGCCATGACGCAAAACACTTCTTATCAAAAAAATTTGATCTGAAGGATATCAGTTATGATTTAAATTCTACTCTTGTTATTGAATGCTAACAATAAAGGCAATAGTGTATTTATCTTTTATATTATATATGGGTATTTATTTGTGCATATGCTATGAGGTTATAATGGCCTTGAAATATGTGAGACATTCATGAGATATGTTTGGGTGAGATATGATTAGACAACATATCGGTAAACCTTTATTCTGATATGTTGGTGATGGTTTTCACATAGCGGTATACTGTAATATATCAGAATGACCTTTTACAAGTGTGAAGCATGACAGGCACATGAAATGTATGTTTTTGATTGCACGAGGTGTGTACATTTCTTTATTATCTACTTTTTTTTATTAAAACCACATAAAATTAAACTTTTAATTTTGCTAATGACATTTGCTTTGAGACCATGGAAGTGTCTTGGAGTCAATAAATAGACCTCCAACACATTCATGATCCATGTTAGTGTTTTTAATTATGGGTGAAAGTTAAGGCAATATCAAAGTTATTTAGGCAATTGTTTTTCAAAAATTAAAGAGTGGCCACTCGATTTTAAATGTATTTGACTCATATGCGTTGTTTTCAAAAATTATAACTTTACATGTGTAGACAAAGTGGGAGATTGTTGGAACATTTTTTAGTATTTTAATAAAACATTCCTATTAGTCTTACACATGTGGTATTTTAATCATGGGTTAAAAGGTTTCCTAACTCAAATAGGATTGTATAACTTAATCTGTTATATGTGGGATGTAGTTTTCCTAAAAATAAGGAGAGGAAGTCTACCACTCTCCTAAGATTTCTTTGATAGACAATATGGTAGCCGTCCCCATCTCAATGCACTTTAACATATCAACTTTTCATCACTCGTCTGCATATAAAGACTAGGGTAGAGTACTTCATTCTTCTATTCAAAAATAAGGGGTCGTCATCATGAATCACGATTCACAAATTTTTTGATTACCTTGTTTAAAAATATGATTATTATTAGATTTGATTATAGAATACTCTAGATCCGTGTATATTAGGGTTTGACAAAACCCAACATCAAAGTCTTAACGAAATCAGTAGTCACCATAGCCAGAAATCTAATATTTTTTTGTTCCACCATGCCTCGGTAGTCAATGTTCACGGCGACTCATTCTATCAACACTGACCCAACAATAGCTCTTTCTTTTTGACGACTTTACTCACTATTAGGGGCTGTTTGTTTGAGGTATAAGGGGGTGGTATAAGGAAAATAGTACGTGGGTCTACCTTAAACCTTGTTTGTTTGACTTTTTTTACTAGGTACTAATTTCCGGGTCATAGAATCGACCCTGTGTAAACAGTAACACTAGAGGCCGTTTGTTTTAAGTATTAGAGTGGTATAAGGAGGTGATATTAGGAAAATAGTACATGGAACCCATCTTATACGTTGTTTGTTTGGCATTTTATAGTCAGTACTATTTTTCGGATCGTAATACCGACCCGTTATGAACAGTAGTCATAATGTCTTGTACAGGGTCTTAATAAATACCACCTAGGGGGTGGTATTATATTCTTGGTATAGGTATTATAAACTAAAAAGACTGAAATGCCTTCAAGTATAATTCCAATATAAAAGTTCAGCCGCAATTTTTGATTTTTTAAAGGTTAAAATTGTCTTTTACATTGGTTAGCCTCAATTTTTGATTTTTTTAAGTAGGTATTACACAAATAATATTTGTGATAAATAAACAAGGAGAATGATAAGATTATAGTTTAAGACCGAGTATAATATACTATTAGATCGGAGTAGAATGGATATAAAACCTTATACCACCTAAATTTTATACTCGAAACAAACATGCCCCTAATGTCTTCTACACGGTGCTATTCAATACCACTTACCCGGTGGTATAATATTCTCGGTATAAATGAATGGAGGTATAATAAACTAAAAAGTCCTAAATGCTCTCAGGTACAATGCCCATATAAAAGCCTAGTTGCAATTTTTGATTTTTTAAGGTTAAAATTATCTTTTTATTTTGGTTAGCCGCAATTGTTGACTTTTTTAACTAGGTATTACACAAATAATGTTTGTGACAAACAAACAAGGGGAAAAATGAGATTATAGTTTAAGACCGGGTATAATATACCATTGAATCGGAGTGAAATGAATATAAAATCTTGTACCACCTAAATCTTATACTCGAAACAAACGGCTCCTTAGTGTTCAATGAGATAGTACTATGCTCATACATAGTACCAAGTCATCTTAATCTAGCTTATAAGTTGTCCCTTCCGTAACTCGACCATAAAGAGCCGCAGTTCGCACTGCATTCGAACTCATACTCGACATAGTAGCTAGTTCTAATACCAATTGTTATGAACTAATGGGTAGAACTTCCCCTTGAAAATCGGCTTGCAAAGGAAGGGTGTACAAGAGTTTATACACACACATCTAGTCTTATTTTTAACTAAGAGATCGTAACATCAATAATACTAAAGTTCAAACAAAAAATATTCCCGAAATTATTATATATCTAACTATAATTTAAGATTACTAACGTACCTAAAACATCATGCATCAGAGATTAAGACTAATCGTAGGTATCAAACTCTAACAAATCAGTAGGTACCATAGCCAGAAATCTATTATTATTATTATTTTTTTTTTGTGTTTCTCCTCTACAATCTTGAAAATATATAATCTGCAGGTACCATAGCCAGAAATCTATTATTATTATTTTTATTATTTTTTTTTTGTTTCTCCTCAACAATCTTGAAAAGATATAGGTAGCCAATTGCTAAGACGCATGAAATATCCAATGTACATCCAACTTGAATAATCCAATCAGGAATCTTTCTAGCCTACAAACATTGACTCGAATAATGGTTTGGGAAAAGTACTTAGAGAAAGACAAAAACGGTAGATAAAGAGAAGTACCTTCAAGTGTAAGCAGCCATGAGCGGATATTCTTCGCTTCCTTTTTAGATGCTCACGCCATATACCACAGTTTTGTCCTTACAACCTGAGGGAGAAAGTACCAATACCACATGTTCTAAGAAGCTTTTTCCTCATAATCCTTGGCTTGTTCATGCTTCTTACGAATAGGCATATAAGATTATACACTCGAAGGTAAATTGATAGGTAGATAGATAGATATAAAACTTAATACTCTCAACATAGTTTTAGTTGGAAGAAAATTAATTCACATACTATCAGTGTAGATCATGCCGCTTCATGTTTACACATTCAAAACATCATATAGAGACCTCAACATGGCACACCAATTTTTTTTGTGTGTGTTTTTTCTCCTTTTTTTTCTGTAACTGAACTCGTATGCAATACCAACAACTTTGGGCATTAATGCCGGCAACATGGTGTGAATTCAGTCTGTTCTCAAAAAATAAACCAGTTAAGATATTGCATTGTATGGGGCAGCTTCTCGTTACGCTTAATTAGTTGCAGATATGAGACAGAAGGAGAATGTGATGCATTTTTTTAAATATATTAATATGCCATTTTGTAATTTTTTTTTTCTGTTGTGCCGGGGAGGGGGAAGAGGAAAACCAATTAGAAACTATTTTTGATGAGTCTAGATTCAAACCAGGCTTAATCTCAGTTCATGGGTTGAACCTAAATCATTAAAAGATAGGTCAGAGTTAGATCATAGTTTCAGTCCAGTATAAAGTTCAAGAGTTCAAAAAGAGTCAACGAATGTGAAAGAGCAATCATCAGGATAACCATTATTTCAGGATAATGTCCATCTCTAATTGTAGCTAGCCTCTTCGATAAACTAGTCTCTTGACTCTCACATCACCTACTCAAGTAGGGCTCTACCCCTATAAAGTGTAAATTTCCTACACATGATGGAGAGGACATACATCTTACCTTGAGCGTACTCTAGCGCGCTCCCTCTCTTTCTTTCCTACTACATTGTACTCTCTCATTAATAAAATTGTTCGGCCACTATTGTCGCCTTCAGTGGTTAGTTCACCCCGACCCAAATATTAAATTTTTGTCTCTTATTATTAATTGTTTCATTAATTATTTTATACTACACACTCGACTGATTTGATCGTTCATAATCAACTTTGTCCATCATCAATTTTGTAATTCATTTTTCAAAAATAGAAACAAAGCCGATAAATATATAACAAAAATAATTGATATGTGTATTAGCATACAAATAATGTGATTACATATATATATATATATATATATATATATATATATATATATATATATATATACATGAATATTTTTGTAGTATATATACAATTAAGCTTATAAGAAGACAGTAACTCCAAACAGGAAAAAAAAAAAAGTAAATATATGATAACAACGCTACTTTAAGAAAGTCTTTAAAAATGCAAAATAAGGAAAGTTATTAAAACAAGTGTTATTACATAGTAGTCTGATTTTAAATATGTTCTTCCTATTCACAAGGTCATTATGTCATTATTTTTTATTTTTAAAATAAATATACTGATGGATCATTTCACATATACACTAAATAGTATTGTCCCTTAGCACCCTCAATCACATGAGAACATGCATAGTAGTTATTTTTGAGAAATCATTCTACATTTTTTCATCGCCGGCATTTGGCAATGATGATATTTGTCAAATTATGAAGTCACCCTATGGCAAACATTAATGGTGCTTCAACATTCTTCTAACTTCTTTTATTTGCTTTATATTTATCTTGCCTTTTTTTTTTTCTATTTGTTATCATTATGTAAGGGTTATTATAATTATGTATCCTATTCTATCAACAAACTAGATAACCTGAAAATTATTTTTATAGTCAAAATGGGCTTTTTGCATTCAACATAAAGGGGGGAGTCTGCTATTTGATTCAAAGTTTAGTAGGTATTTTTGCTATATATATATACACTCACACACACACACACTAGGGATAATTCATGCTTGAAAGTAGTGTAATGTGAATGATTTTGAAAAGTATATTGATGGTCGTTAGATGAGTGTATATGAAACCATCAGGTATTTTTGCTACATATATATTTTATAAAGTTTGTGCTGTTTTATATTATGTAATATACTAGAATAACCCGTGTCTGAAGGCACAGTGCAATATGAATAGTTTTAAGAAAAATGTCAGTAATGGTAGAGTTTGGCTATGGTACCCAAAAAAAAAAAACAGTGTCTTACCACTAATCATCATTTAGATAGAATTTATTAACTTTTGGGTTGCATTCACTTTTTAGGGTTAATTACTATCTTTTCAATTCACTTACCATATTTGGTAAAACTTATCACTTTTTGGATTAAAACTTACCACCTTGCAGATTTTTTTTTTATTTTTAAGTTTTTAATAGGTTATTACAAAAATTAAAAGTGAAAATTAGAAGTGAGTCCCCTAGATATACTTGTTTGGAGATAAGTCTTGCAAGGAAATTTATAAGGGACTAAGTCTATGTTAAAATTATGGGCTCGTTTGATAGACGTATACTTGTTTGGAGATAAGTCTTGCAAGAAAATTTATAAGGGACTAAGTCTATGTTAAAATTATGGGCTCGTTTGATAGACGTATAATTAGGGGATTAAATATTGAATTGTACTATTTTTTATTTAATAAGGTATAATACTTTGTTTGGTAAGCAAATTTGATACCGCATTAATTTTAAAAATATATATTGATAGTATACTTATCGTATATTTTTTATACGATAACTCTGTATTATGGAAGTTTTTTAGTACTACCAAGAGATGTGGCAATATAATCTAACTCAAACGTACTATTTTACACATTTACTATTATAACCCTTTAACTGATAAAATCAAGTTGACATTAACGTAACAAACACTGATTGAGAATATTTTTGTTAATTCAACATTAATACAATGAAATAATTCTTTAACCCAAACAACCGATTAGATTAAATAATTATTATCGAACACTTATATTGCGTATTACCAAACACTTGATAAAATTACGTATTATTCTAATACCCTTTTTAATATTGTCTTTTATCCTTCTGTATTGTATTAGACTATATTACTATACCTAATCCATCTATTTTTAATACGGCAACCAAACGAGCCTTATATGTAATGACTTAAGTCCACTTTTCTTTTAATCTCAAAAATACCCTTCCTTGAAAAGAAGTTAATCTTTTCTCTCTCATATCTATCTATATTCATATATAGGTTAAGAGTTTGACTTATATTAAAATTTTTCTTCTCTTATATATATATATATTAACATTAAAAAAAAATAGTAACATTCAAATACAAAAAAAAAAGTTACTATAAATTTGAATAGTAAAATTCAAATTCATGTTACTATTATTTTTATTATGTTATTGTTCATGTTACTGCTTTTATTGAGTATGTTACTGTTCATATACTATTATTTTTGAGCATGTTACTGTTTTTATTGACCATGTTACTACTATTATTTTCCTAAATATTAATATTCATTGTTACTATTTTTTTTTTTTTGAATATTACTATTTTTTGTATTTGAATGATACTATTTTTTGCGTTTGAATTTGAGAGAAATAATTATTGTTAAATATGTTACAATTTTTGTTAAGTATGCTACTATTTTTGTTGAACATATTACTGTTGTTATTTTTTTTAAATATTAATATTGAATGTTTTAATTTTTTTTATGTTTTAATGTTACAATTTTTTTGTGTTTAAATGTATTATTTTTTGTGTCCAAATAATTACTTTTTTTATTTATTTAAATGTTACTATTTTTTATTTTTAATGTTTCTATATATATATATATATATATATATATATATATATATATATATATATATAACCTATATATAGATAGATAAAAGAGAAAAAAAAATTTAATGTTAGTCAAACTCTTAACCTATATATGGATATAGATAAATATGAGAGAGAAAAGATTATAATGTTAATCAAACTATTAAGTTTTAAGAGTTTTTAATTTTTAGTTTTATTTCACTTTTAAAGAGAAAAGATAATATGATAAAATTGTCAAAAAAACGGATTTCATAACAAATAAGTTTTTTTGACAAACTTAAATCTAAACAAGTTCATATAGAGGAACTAGCCTCCAAAATTTTCAAATAAAAATTAGGGTTAATTGCAAGTTGCACCCCGAAAGATAGTTCGAATCTCAATTTAGACCCTCAAAGATCAAAAGTCCCAATTTGTATCCTCAAAAATAGAAATTTATATCAATGTGTACCCCTAAAGATCAAAAATCTCAATTTGCACCCTCAAAGATAGAAATTTGTATCAATGTACACCCTCAAAGATAAAAAATCTCAATTTGCACCCTTAAAGATAGAAATTTATATCAATGTGCACCTAAAACAAAATTGATAAATTATACCTAGATCCCCTCATGTTTATCACTTAATCATTTGGACCCTTTCACATTTAGAATATTACTCCATCTCATGGCGTTTGTGCACGTGTAACACATAACATATTTTCGTTGATATATGTTAATATAACCGTTAAAAAAATATGATTTTATCCTAATAAAATATTATAATTTCATATTACCCTTTATTTTGTAGGTCCGATATACCCTAAAGTTCAAAATCAAGATTACCATTTGAATGTTTAATAGAATAAAGGGTTGCATATTGAGTGATATCCAATGCAATATATCACTCAATGTGCAACCCTTTATTCTATTAGACATTTAAATGGTAAGTTTGATTTTGAATTTTAGAATATATTGAACTCATAAAATAAAGGGTAATATAAAATTATAATTTTTTATTATGTTAAAATCATATTTTTTTAATAGTTATATTAACAGATATCAACGAAAAGAGGTTATGTGTTATACGTGCATAAACATCATGAGATGTAAGAGTAATATTTTAAATGTAAAGGGGTCCAAATAATTAAGTGGCAAGTATAAAAGGGATGTAGGTATAATTTATTAATTTAGTTTAGGTGCATATTCAAATTGATATTTTTGATATTTGAGGGTGCACATTAATATAAATTTCTATCTTTGAATGTACAAATTGAAATTTTTGATCTTTTAAAATACAAATTAAAATTCGAACGATCTTTTAAGATATAATTTATAATTAACCCTAAAAGTTGTAAGATTGCATTATCATCCATACAACTACGAGAAGAGGCTTTTTTTCCAGTGGGCCAGTCATAGTATCCAGTAGGGCCAACAAAGATTTCCCGTCCGATCAGCCCATCACCTCAGCCTCCACAAGCGTATGCTAGTTATAGGATATCAATGTAGTTCATCATGCTAAGTGCAGGGAAGATGGCTAAGTGCAGGGAAGATGACAATCATTCTAATAACTCTTTGTATATCTTTTCCACTAGGAATTGAAATTTTGTATGATAAAAAACATAGACATTAAATCAATTATATATATATTATATGATAGATTTTAATAAGTCTATTTGGCAGTATCAAATAGACTCTTTCAACGACCATCAATATTTCTCTCAAAATTATTTACATTTCACCGTACTTTTAGGCACAAATTATTCCTAGTATATATATATATATATCATAATCCAATTTGAGATTGGATTGAAAATGAGTTTCATGGCACCCGGGGTTGACATCATGTCAAGGCAAAAACTATATAACCTATGTCCCATTTTTTTATAATCTCCTATAAAATCGAATTTGTATTAATTTATTTACTAGATTGGTCTAATTGATTAATGAGTTACATCGATTAGGGTTGAATCTAAATCCCAATAATTTTAGGGCACAATTGTGATGCACAAAAATAATTTTCAATACTTATCACTTTCTTACATCTAATAGAAAAATGCAACACGTGTAAGATTGACTTATTTTATTATGAGCAAAAAAAAAATTTGGTCCCAAATTATGCATTTTATGTTAATTTAGTCTCCAAAATTTTCAATTATGTCGATTTGATTTTTTAATAATTTTAATTTGTGTTAGTGTGATACAATCAAAAATATGAGTTCAAATTGACTAATGAAAATGGTCACACGTAATTACACCTGAAAGCATTTTTTTTGGGAAACGTGAGAGAGTAAAAGGATACAAATTGTAAAAATGAAAGTCCAAAATGACACATTGCAAACTTGACGGAACAAAGTGACAACTTAGGACCTCTAATGACTAATTCCAAACCCATACTCCCCCTTTTATTTCACATCCCAGATTTGATAGTCTCTAGGACTTTAAGTACAATTACCAAACATGGACTTGTGTCCAAATTAGGAGATATTTCAGCTCTTTACGTTAACCCACTATGAAGACAAAATTGTTCAAATTAGGAGATAAAATTCGTTAAAACAGTATTATCACGTGACAATGTGATGTGAAATTCACATAAATTAATAAAGTAAAGTTATTTAGGTTTAAAAATTCGATCTAATTTACTGACATAATTATATACTTTAATAGAATTATTATATCAACAACCAAGTTTCAATATTTGATGAAACCCACAATTAATTCAAAAATTATAATGAATTAAATCTGTAAATTAGGTTAATCAATTATATCCCAATAAAATTGCTCAAATTAATAATCAATTTATCAGGTAAACAAATAATTCCTCACTCTTTCTCCATATAAGTCTAAGTAAGGTTCATCTTACCCACTTTCATTATTGATTGGTGATATCATGTAATCAATAGTGATATAGTATCCCGTTGCATTCAATATTCACTCATTAGGAGAATAATGAAAAGGAAAAGACTACTATAACCCCCCCCCCCCCCCCCCC
>CAUOFW020001724.1:2926434-2939783 GCA_963454935.2 Ilex paraguariensis
TGAAAAGGAAAAGACTAATATAACCCCCCCCCCCCCCCCCAAAAAAAAAAAAAATTCAGTTTTGCATTTTGAAGTTTTATAAATTTTGTTAGTGGAAATATAATTATTTGAATTTGTTTACAATAAAAAATTCAGAATCGATCTTAAAAAATTTACAACTTTTAGAATTCAAGTTATAGTTTTTTTAAGGTGAAGTTATAATTTTTAATGCCCAAAATATTTCTTAAAATAAAAATTAATAGCTTTTATATGATGGTACAGTATCAATTTGTTTGTTTGTTTTGGTATGGTAATCTTCTACAAATGATAAAGGGACAATTGATAGCTATAGCCAAAACCTGGGAGGACACTTAATAGTCGCATAGGCCATCCAGGACTGTGATAATGAAAGAAAATACAGCAGGGGTTGGCAAATGTTTACCTTAGCATTCATTTGGCCAACTTGATTGGGGCATCGCATTATTGCCTTCCTTCTAGGCCAGCAGATGAACATGACAAATCTGTAAACAAAGAGAGAGGACTAGTTTTCCTTCAGTCATTGGCGTAGCAACTGGGCAAGGAGTAGTTGAGTTAGACTAAAAATAATACAGTCGTCTTCTAGTATTATATTTTATTTTATTTTATTATAATAAAAGACTAAAAATAAAATATAATCAAGATCAAAAAATTATTTTTCCATACTATGTCGTTCATATACACACGAAATAACCTATAGTTATTATCACATGTGAATCTTTCTTTTAATACTGGATAATTACTTGAGCTAAGTCCTAGTTTGTTAAACAATGTAATCAAGGAGCTAAAGCACCCACAAACAGAACACACACACACACACACAGGGAGAGAGGTTTTTTTTTTCTTTGTCTCTTTTTTAAATCTGGACAGGGGTTGCTTCTTTTCTATGGAGCTTTCCAATAATTGGGTCCTTATTAATCAGTACACTTTTGAAAGTATGCCAAGATTTAATTTTGTTGAAAGCTCAAACTTAGAAAGTAAAACTGAATTGAGGGAGGGAGAGAGCAATTATATATGGTCAAAGAGGTTGTTAGTTGTTGCTAGTGAGCTTTTCATTTGGGTAACTCCCTCCCCCGGCGAGAGAGAGAGAGAGAGAGAGAGAGAGAGAGAGGGATAACAAGAGATACAGTTTAGTAGTCTGACCTGAAACTGTGTGCAACTTTTCTAGTTTTGAACACCTTCACTTCTTGAATTCCGGCATTCAATCGCAGAATTCTCCTTCTAGGGGATATATTCGAGCTTACCAAGGAACAAATATGTAGAAGAATGAGGAAATTCATCACTACACTCTTGGAAAAATGGCTAATACTGCCAAAAAAAAAATCCTAGCAGTACACTGTACACCTCTCTCTCTCTCTCTCTCTCTCTCTCTTGCAGTAACACATGTGTTTGTAGGTAGTTGAGCAATGAGATACTGTGCAAGGGGGACAAGGCCAAGAGATTAACGGAAGGCGAAACGACAAATCCGGAATAGGACGATTGGAACAATAAATATAAATAAATACAACCTAGTTCTTGCATGCCTAAAAGCAGTGCATCTAGGGTTCTGTCTACGTATACATGCATGTGTACTTGTTAACTAGTGTTTGTTTTTTTAAAAGGGTCTAAATTTTATCTTGCTAAAATTTATTTGACCCTTATTTTAATTTATTTGTAATTGTTGCCCCATTTATCTAAACCCTAAAATGTTAATTTCATGTTGAATTCACAATTTAGGGCGAAGAAATGGCAGGACTACATGCATGCATGTAGAAAGTGACAGAGAGTAGGAAGTGGGAAAAACTATATTTTAGAGAACTTTGTCGGCTCACCGACTTAAGTTGATTTTGTCAAGTCGAGGGTATCAAAATAAGACATGATTCATTAATACGAAACAAAATTAAAGGGTTTGAGTCTTCCTTAATCACTTATTTCGTAAATGAGTTAACCCAACAAGATATAATTAATAAACGATTCAAATATGAGTAAAACAAATAAAAAAAATACATTATACGAATTATTTATATATCAGTTATACATGATTCATATATAATACGAATCCGATATAACATGATTCATTAGACACAAATTAACAAACAAATTGTGTATGAATAAAATATTTTTTTGACACCATTAAAATTCTACAAAAATCGTCCTCATTTGACACGATTTAGAAGCCTAAAAAATAGCTCACAAGGGTGTTAATCGAGCCGAAATTTGTGAGCTTGAGTACGAGCTTTTCAAGCTTAATTTTCTAAATAACTTTAACAAATTGTTTAAGCTCGAACTGAGCCTGATTAACTCGATTATTTTACTTATAAACAAGTATAGTTTTGCGAGTTTGAGTCGAGAAAACGAGTTTAAAAAATTATTTTAACTCAATTCATTTAAAATACGAGTCAAGTTCGAATCGAATCTTATCCGAAGCGAACCCAAGGTGAACATGAGTCCTCTCAGTTAACATCCTAAGCTCACTTCACTTGAATCATGTTATATAAAATTTGTGTTAAGAATTTAAGTTCTCTTTTCCATTCCACTTTCCCCCCCCCAAAAAAAAAAAAAAAAAAAAGTAGTTGGTAATAGCAACTCTGACAAAGAGGATCCTAAAAGCTGGATTCTGAGTTTGAAAAAAGGTGGATACTTGGATGGGAATGTGACCAACCAAGCTGCGTGGTCTTCTTACGGACTTGCAGCGTTAGGTGGTGGATTGGTATATGTGCGGAAAGGATGGCCTTCTTTATTGCCAAAGGCTAACCGAAAATTTCATTCATGGTTTTTTGACCTTTATCTTTCATTTTTTTTTTTTTTTGAGAATTACACTTTCCACCTCAAAATTTAAGATTTCTTACTCTATATCTTCAAAAATTAAAAATTTCAAATTACACCTTTAATTTAATAAAAATATTATAATATAACTCTTATGTTAACTTTCGTTATTTATTCCGTCAAAAATCACCCTATTAATTTTTTCAAAATAATTTACAAACAAACATGTAAGTGAATGATATGATATGATTTCAACCATCGAGTTTCAATTCTTATTCGAACCCGATTTTGCACCAATTTGTGACCATTCAAACCAAACTTGAGTTGAAATCAAAAAAAAATTTCAAAAGTTTAAACCCTACTATAGAATAACCAATCCTAAAATTATTAATCTCTGAAAAAATCTCTCAGTGTAACCGACCCCATAAAATCAAATTTTAAAAGTATAAATTTATCAAAAATCTATTTAGGAATGGAAACAAGAAAATCAAGTCAAGCCCCATCTGAACTCGAGCTACTTGACTTGAATCATTTTAACCATCAGTCTTAAATGGCACTATGCGAATAGAAATGATCAAGTTAATACTAAAAGAGATTAAATTACGACTCAATATGTTCTAAGTTAAGATAGCCGTTAAATTCTTAAATTTAAATTCAAACTTACTAGGTAGGGCCGATTGCACGGTGCACAGAGTTGCTGCTGCCCCTTTTCGACGGTCTACAATCTTCGATTCGAAGAGACCGAAGATCCACCTTTACCCGACACAATCTCAAGGAATTACTGAGTAGTATCTTGAAAATACATGGTACTCCCTAAGATCCTCTTATTAACGGAAGAAGACTAGGGAACCGGAAAAAAAATATAATTTAATACCATACATTTAAATTTTATAATTTTTATGGGTATTTTTTTATAAATTTTTATGAATTATTTTATAATAAAAATATTATATTTTTATGGGTATTTTTATTATTTTTGTGATAATTATTTTTATCTTTTTTTTGATATTTACGATCAATCCTATTATGTTACAGATTGATAGCAAGTATCACAAAAGTAAAAAAAAATAACCACAAAAATTGTCAAAACACTCATAAAAATTATAAGTGATGGTACCAATTTTTTTTTCCAATGTACAAGAGACTACTCCCTTATTGATGTGTCTTATTACAATACCGATATATCATTTTTTTTGTTTGTGTTTTTATTTTTTTTCTAATAAAAATATGACAAGTGTAAATATTTTATATTTTAATAGTTATAGATCATCTAATTCAAAACTAATAACTGAGATTGATGAAGTTATGGTACTGACGGTAACCTTATCACTACAAAATTTGTTATGCTTATTTTTTATTAAACCTCGACGATACGAGAGTGCAATTTTACTAATACCATATGAATTTCAAATTGGTACCATATTTAGAGGTGTCAATTTAAACACATTACTCATTAACCCCCCAACCCGCCTATAAATAAATGGGTTGAGTATCTATATTAATTAATGTAAATTTTAAATGGATTAAGTAATATGATTTATTTTAATTAAGTGGGTTAAATGAATTACAAATTGGTACTCATTTGGTAGAGTATTTATCTATAATATAACACAAGTAATAAAATCAAATAAATATACTAAAATACTAAAAAATACACACACACTTGTACACCAAGAAATACACACATCTCTATAATATAAAATAGGACGGCTTCAATAAATAAATTCAACGGTCTCATATCAATTCATCCAACGACAACTAACAACTCTTTCAAAAACAATTCAAATTAAATTAAAAAAATTTTAAATGTGCTAGATTTCATTTAATCTCGTCTAACGGTTTAAAATTTATCAAAGACAAAAAAAAAAAAAAATCTGCCCAAAATGTCTTTTACACACTATCCAACACTTACACAGTTACACGTTTTCCATACCCGTTAGACTCTTTCTCACATACAATCACAGACGCTCCTATCTCTCTCTCTCTCTCTCTCTCTCTCTCTCTCTCTCTCTCTCTCTCTCTCTTTTCCAGAAGACCCATCTCAAAGCCCCTCGATCTATCTCTCTCCTTCTTGCTGCTCAGCCGTGGCTTAATCCATCGTCGATCAACATACAACTGACAAAGTCCATGTAGTTTTCCTCTCTCTCTCTCCAATTGAACACACACAGAGGCACTGATGAGGGAGAGAAAGAGAGAAAAAGTTCTCATTTCCAGTTGAACACAAAGAGCCTCTCTCTCTTTCTTTCTCGCTCTCTCCAGTTGAACACACCCGATCAAGTTCTCATTTCATCTTTTAATATTTTCCCCCAATTTCATCCCATCCAATTTTGTCTCTCACCCTCCCGCAAAGTCAAGACACCATCAGGCCTTCCCTCTCTCTCTCCACCATCTCCCCCTCCCAATTATCTCTCTCTCTCTACCCTACGATCTGCCATCACCACAGTCCCACACCACTATCACGGCCACCAACCCTTTCCTCCTCTCTTACTCAACTTTGGGTTATAAATCTCTCTCTCTCTCCCACTCGGCGAATAGACATTCGGCAACGCACAACCCATTCCGGAGAACCACTGACTGACCCACTCCAGCAATGGTGACCTAAACTCTGTAGCACTTTTTCACAAGTATCTCTTTCTTTCTCTCTCCACGATCTGCCATCACGACAAGCCCCACACCACTATCACAGCCACCAACCCCTTCATCCTCTCCCTTCACCACCACGCTAACCCCACCCTTTAGGGTGGACCTAAACCCAAATTTAGGGCTTATTTTGATTTTGATTTAGGGAAGTTCAGTTGTGTTACAAAATCCTTTAGATAATCGCAATTGGGCTCTCAAATATGTTTACAACAATGGTTTTATAGATCTAAATTTCAATCATCAGTGTCTTTCTCTGCTTTATTTACTTGCATTTTTTCTCTGTGTTTATTTGGGCCATTTACAACATAAAGATAAGAATTTTTTATTTTAGTCATTTTTTTAAATAAATGTTTCTGTGCGTGCAAGATCCTGCACAATATAAAAAACGAGAACAGATCTCTCCCCTGGTGAACTTCGGGTGAGCCGGTGGAGTGACCAAACACGCCGCTTGGGACAGCCTGCACGGTACGGTGGTAACCCGGAACGGCAACGGGAGACCCTGGGAAAGGAGTGACGGTCCTGTAAGGCTGGAAGAGGTTCTTGGAACAAAAAAGAACAAGTTAGAAGGGCGTCGGAGTGTTTTTCGGCGTATCCCCTCCGACGGTCTAGTCAGTCTTTGAGAGAGAGAGAGGATCGAGAAAACACTGAGTGTGTTGTAATAGAGAGTTTGTTGTTGCATACCCCTTTTGCTTTTTTGTAAGGAGTATTTATACCTTAAAAGCTCATGATTGCTGTCAGTGTGGTCAGTAGGTGATCATTAGGCACAGGTAGTGTATGCATNGTAGAGAGTTTGTTGTTGCATACCCGCTTTGCCTTTTGCAAGGAGTATTTATACCTTAAAAGCTCATGATTGCTGTCAGTGTGGTCAGTAGGTGATCATTAGGCACAGGTAGCGTGTGCATTGATTCTGATGAGGAATGTCTTCTCTAATTAACTGCTCGGGGTCCCGAGCAATCAATGTTAAGTCGTCGAGATGCCGACGGTACAATGTGCTCCTCTCGGGGAGGATGCAATAAATGCTCTGTAATAGGAGCATTTATTGTCTTTCATTTCCGAGCCTTACCGCATTGAATGCGGTCTCATCAACGGAAGGGTGCAATTAATTGTTTGCTTTCCCAAGCCGCGTGTCAGCAACGGCATGCGGTTTGTCTGTCTTTGATGTGACATCATTTGCCACACGTCCATCCCCTATTGGCTGTGACCTCTGTATTCCAGTATGTTCTGACATTACTTGTGTAAGGCGAGGTCATGATGAATAGCCTAGACTAGCTTAGGCTAGTGACTTGTACGTCAATAGCTTATCCTGGAGTAGAGGAAGCGTCCAGGACGGGTACCTCTCGGCACCGAGGAAAGGCTCATCTCGGGGACGAGGGTGGTATACCGATCGAGGTACATATCAGGCCGAGGCCACGTGTCGGTGTAAAATATACCGAATGTATGATCCTATGTGTTGGTACCTCAGGGGCGAGGACGTTCGTGCGCCAATAGTGCTTGATCCTAGCAACAGTGTTTTAGTAAACCGAGGACACGTGTCTTCATCATAGGGTTTTTCAGAAAAGTCCCATCAGTTTCTGTGTGTGTGTGTGTTAAGCCATCTTCTCCCCAGCGACATCCCCACACCCACCCGTACCCCTCTGCGCAACCCTCCCCTACTCAAAATACCTGTCCACTTACACACACATAACACACACTCACACACACACACAACACATATCACACTTCCACACTCAGTTTTCTTGTCAAGTGTTAGTTTATTTCTCTCTCTCCTCTATCTGAATACCAAGTTTATCTCTCTTCCCTTAATTGACAAATTTGAAAAGAGTTGAATAATAATATATAAAAAATAAAAAATTTATCATCACTATTGACAAATAAAAATCTGCAGGGTTGTAGATTTTATCATGGATGAGCACTAGGGAAAGGCTAAAGAGTAATATAAGAAATAAAAAAATTGCATATATATGAATATCTATAAATAGTATATATCAGCCTGAGAAAAAAAGGTAGTATATATCCTATTTGGATTAGTTATAGTTATACTATGCTCCCTCAAACCATAGGGTTTTTGTCGTGTAGCCCCCTCAATTATTAAGGGTCTGTTTGGTTTGCGTTTCAAAAAATAATATCCGAAAATAATTTTTTAGAAGAGTTTTAAGAAAGTGGTTTTGATATTTTTTGAGATAAAAAACTTGTTTGGTTCGATAATTTCAAAAACAATTTTACAATATAGAAAATAGTAAAACCTGTTTGGACAACTTAAATATATATTTAAACAGTAATTCAAACATTAATAAAAAAATATAAAAAAGTTATTTTTATATTGACCATTACATATATATATATATATATATATACACATAAAAATATTATATAAATACTCATATCTGAACATTCAAAATTGTTATCCTTGTTTCAAAAATTTTCAAAAAAAACTCTAAAAACAAGTTACACTTGTTTTTTATTTCTTTGACTCAAATCTTATTTTTTTTTCCAAAATTTAGAGAACAAAAATGCTAAACAAACAGGTTTTTGGTGTTTTTGAAATTTTAAGAACAAAAAATTATTTTGCAGAAGCTAACCCAACATGCCCTAAATTTCCCACATTGTCCCCTCAATTATTTGAATTGATTTTACACTATCAAAAATACAAATGTATGGTATTTTTTAGACAAAAATATCAGTGTGTAGGGACAAAATGAAACAAGATCTCATTAATTGGAGAAGAAAGTGAAATAATGTTCCTTCAAATCTTAAATGGACGTAAATCATGGGACAATATGAAATTAGCAATTATATTTGAAACAACAATATGAAAAACATGACTATTGAGGGGGCAAAGTGACACAAACCTCGTAATGTAAGAGATAAAGTGTAGTTAATCGGTCATATTTTGGTAAAAGAAAGAAACAAGTTAAATTTATTTCTAGCATCTTAAAATGCACCAAAAAAATACACTTAAAAATCATGATTAACCAAAACACCATGATAAAGTACCTGACCCTCACAGAATGACCTACTCACCTCGAAACAATCAGGCTCAACAAATAACACTCAATTTGGCAGAACCATATTCAAGGGTGAGTTCTTTTTTACTTCAAATTAAAGGTAAAAATCTCAAATCTTTAAGTTATCTACTTCTATTGTCTTTTGTTTCCTTTTTGTGAAAATTGGAATACTTCCGAATGTTTGGTTGGCAGTGGTATTCCAAGGATTCACATGGTTCTTCATGGGCTTAAAAGTGAGTCTTACAAGGCCTAGATATTTTTATCAGTGTGGTGCTATTATTTCTACATGGGTCTTCTACGATCAATGAGGTGCTATTGTTTTATCAGTTGGTGTAATTTTTAGTTTCTTATAGCAATTATGGTTTCAAGATGAGAACAAGAGGTTCAATGGTGGTGAAGATGTGTATGGTGGAAAAATTGAGTTGGGTTAGTTCTTAGTTGGAATTGTTGGGTAACTGCTGGGTAGTTTTGAGTTGCATAAATTGAATGTTAATGATATTTGGCAATTGAAATTGATCCATGCTATGCATTGAAATGATCAAATATGTTTACCTTTATTTATTGTTAACATGATTTATTTGAGTTTGGATATATCTGATTTGAAGTAATGTAGGAAAGCATCATTGAATTCGGAAAAAGTGAATTAGTTTAGTATAGAATCTTGAAATTTTGTTAGTTGTTGCTTTGATAGGTTCTTAGTGATTTCATTTTGTTTTCTCTTTGTGCGCTGCCTTTTTTATAGGAAAACTTTGGCAACAGTTGATGGTTTTGATCTTCATTATGCTGGGTTGGATTTCCTTACGATGTTTGAAGGTGGTTCTAGGTGGTGATAGTTTTGAAAGAAGTGTGTGATAGTCTTCGGCCTTTTGGGTTCATCTCCTTTTGTTTCCCTTTAATGGCCAAACACAACAATTTTGTTTTTAACTTCTTGGCTGATAAAAAAATGTCATGAAAGTGAAGTTAGATAAAAAATTTGAATGTAAAACTTTCTCATTTAAGAACCCATGGAAGCCTCATCTGATGCAAAATGGCTATATGCATTTATGCATTCTTTTTGTTGGTTTTACATGATGTTGGAACATATGTTCTGTATTTTGTATTAAAAGAATTGAACCTAGCGTTGAAACATATTTTTTATGTGTCAAGTAGATCAATTTATATGTATATGTAGTTATGTTCACTTCTTAGCAACTTTATCCCTATCACAAGCAAAACTTACCTAATGAATTTTGTGGTCTGATGCCAAGCTTTCTTGTATTGAAGAGAGTGAAAGATTATATGTGAGTGGTTAAGAGGGTTATTAATGTCAATTTCATAGCAAAAAAGGGATGAATAGGTCAAAATTTGTTTATTCAGATGGTTTTGTGGGTTTTTTATTCTTTATCGAACTCTTTGTGGATTTATGCAGAGTTTTTCATTACTGGGATGCTAGGCTTAATTACATTTTGCAGGATAGCCAAATATTTGGATGCGCTAGACAGTTGTTTCTGCGAGGCTACTGTTTCATACCCTACAACAACTCTAATTATCAAGCAGTTGTCTACTCTGCAACGGATCAAAAACATTGTATTATTTTGGATATAACAACTGGGTAAACATATGATATGGTGGATATATTATATGAAGTCTAAATACACTCGTAAATTATTCCTAAAACTGTATCGTGTACTCAGATATACATAAAACTGTTATGTATTTGCATTTTATATTATATATTTTCAAGGTAGACTCCAACTCAATTTTAAACTCCGATGTACAATTGCAGTTGCGTCATGCCCTTGGGCACGGTTTGTTGGGTATGGATTGTTTGATTTTTGGGGATTGTAATGTTTGTTTTACAATTATGTATACAAGTTGACATTTCTATGACCTCT
This sequence comes from Ilex paraguariensis, assembly GCA_963454935.2. Lineage (NCBI taxonomy): Eukaryota > Viridiplantae > Streptophyta > Magnoliopsida > Aquifoliales > Aquifoliaceae > Ilex > Ilex paraguariensis. The sequence goes on from CAUOFW020001724.1 coordinate 2,936,714, forward strand.
TATTTTTAAAGGAAACACTATCAAAATTTTGTAAAAATAACGGGTTATTATTAGATTGATTTAACTTTCTTTAATTGAATGATCTAAATACTAACCTATATCAAATTAATTGGATTTGCGTGGGTTTTTGTTTATTCTTTGTTTAATATAGTGAACTAATTAAACGTTTATGGAGATTTATTTTGGCTTTATGTGAAATTGCTTGTTGTTTTGGTTATTGGGTATGGATTGTTGATTTTGTGAGATTGTTTCGTTCATTTTTCAATTCTGCATATAGATTCATATTTTTATGATCTCATATTTTCAAAAGAAATCATGTTGAAATTTTAACAAAAATTAGGTTATTTCTAGATTGATTGATTTATGTGACCCAAACAATATTTTTATTACATTGATTTTATTTCCTTTAATTAAATGAAATAAAAAATAATCTACATCAAATTAACTAAATTTTCATGGGTTACAAAGTGTTTTCAGTCATTGGTTGTTTGCCTTGGTTTTCTTTTTGCGTGTCTGTTATGTGAACTGAGTTTAATAAAGTAAATTAAACACACGTGTGATTGATGTTTTTTGATTGGAATTAATGCCTGTTTTGGTTGGTGGGTCTGGAATGGTATTTTTGGGGAAATTTTGATTATGAATTCTGATTATCGATTATTGTTATGTCTGATTGTAAATTGTAAATTCAAGAGACTTTGAGTTATGTAGATAAATTGTTAATTTCCTAGCTTCTATTGTTAGAGCAATCTTTGTCGAAATAATAATTGCCAACAAATGTCAACTTGTCTATATTAATTTCAATGTCTTTAATTAATGCAAATTAAAGTAAATTTTTTTTACATAAATGGGTTAATTTATATTACACCGTGTCTTTAGACACAGAGTTATCCTAGTGTTAAATATAACTAAAACATCACGTCATCATTGTCAAATGAAGTTACTAATCAATTATTATACATAAACATGTAAACCTAGTAGATCCCACTTAATTCTATAACCACCGATAACTTTTACATTCAATAGCTGCATGTCGGATTAAAAAGATTCACTTGTCCTACTCGTTTTTTTTTATTATTGGTCGATAACACCACGTTACAATGATGACGTGATATAACTGTTAAATCAAATATTTACTCTTAATATTAAAAGCAATCAATCTTAGGTAAGCCAGAACTTTATCGCTCAGTCTTTAATTGATGTCGCCTTAGAAAGGAGTGATAACAAGAAATTGATCTGCGCCTTCATACTGGAACAAAAATGAAAAACAATCACTTTTAATTGATATTCCTGCATCCATACAAGTAGTTTCTCATATTAGGCCCCTACCTCTAGACAATACTTGGAAAAAAAAAAAGACAATTACAGGCAAAACTAAATGAATATTGGATATCACTATTGACAAAGAATACATTTCATTATGATTTGCTAAGCGTTCGATTTTTAATTCGAATTTTGAGTTTATGAGAATTACCTTCTAATGCATTAGTCCCTGAATCCACCCTCTTTATAACCACCTTCGACCCGCTTGTTTCAGATGGTTTCACTTGCAAAGTCGGCACATTGGTTCCAGGTTCCTCTACCTTGCTATGTAGCTCGGCCGAGGGTGCCTTTGCCGTTCTACTCACCATTCCCAACCTGATTTCAGTTTCATCTCTCTTGCTCTGCAATTCTAATAAAGTAGCTTTGGTCTCCCCACTTTGTATTGGAATTTTGGTTTCAGCTTTCTCTTTCTTACTTTGCAACTCAACTGCTGAAGAAGATGCATTTGCTTCCCCACTCAGTAGCCTTGATATCTCCTTTTCCTTCTGCTTCTTCTCCTTCTTCAGCCGCCTGCGTTCCAAGTACTCAGGATCATCCCGATTACTTTTGTGGTCATCCCGCTTTCTCTTCTTTTCCTTATCTTTCTTCTTCCCTTTCTCTTTACTCCGCAAATGAGAATTCTCCATGGCTAATGAACCTGTGAAAGTAAGTCTTTGTAGACTTGCATATTTATGAGTCTCTGTTTCTGCATAGTCTTCCTTCATAATTCTGAGGGACAATTGATCATCCGGTGGTGGTAGCCCAGAAACTTTGCCTGAATCAGCAGTGCACTGAAGTTCCTTGACTAGTTCATCACCGTCACTTGCGAGTTTGGCACTACCGATGCTGGCAGTCACCCGGGACCCAACATCATGGCAGGAGTTGACATCCTCAAGATTTTGGTTACCAATGCTCAGAGTATCGGTGAAATTCCTTTGGGGGGCATCCACAGAAACAGAACTACTGGCACCACGATCAGTATCGTTATGGCCAGCTTGAGATTTTTCAATGATTCTATTATCAGCATCCTCAGCTCTACTGGATGCAGCAGATTGTCTTACCCTAATCTTGACCACAGGCTTCCTTCGTTCATGACTGTTGGAAACAGTATCAGCTTCTCGGGAAGTTTCTGGAATGACTGAGCCATCATGTGGAGGGTGGACCACTGGCTGGTTTAGTTCCTGATTGTTGGAAACAGAATCTCCTTCTCTGGAAGCATCTGGAATGACCCAAGCATCAAGTGGAAGGTTAACCACTAGCTGGTTGCATTCATTATTGTTAGAAACGGTATCTGCTGCATCCATTGCTTCTGGAATAACAGAAGCATCATGTGGAAGGTTAACAATTGGCTGGCTTCGTTCATGACTATTGGAAACAGTACCCAATTCTGCATAAGCTTCTGGAATTAGCGAACCATCATGTGGAAGGTTAACTGTGTCCAGAGGAAGTTCCAGAGGCTTAGATTGCTTAACAAGATCGGCAAATATCTTCTTTAATTCGCTGCAAGTTTCAGCATGGCCCATCCGCAGTGTTTCATCTTTGGGTACTCCGTGAAGTGTTGGGGGTCTAAAAATGAGAATTTTAACTTCAGGCATAAATCAAAAAGATGCAAAATTCATTGGATAAAAGACTGACGGGGGCTAAGCAATATACAGCCACCAATCATACAATCCTCTCACAAAAAAAAAAAAAAAACAAGTAAATAAGGATCAAAAGATGGATTAGCTTCTTGTTGTTTGATGCAGTAACACATTCCCTCCATACACTTTAG